>JAOWBP010002392.1:48291846-48304376 GCA_028571105.1 Tragopan temminckii
ACCATTTCCCCTTGTCCTGCTGTTATCTACCCTTTCCAAGAGTTGACTCCCCTCCTGTTTGTAGGCTCCTTTTAGGTCCTGGAAGGCTGCAATGAGGTCACCCCGCAGCCTTCTGTTCTCCAGGCTGAACAAGCCCAGCTCCCTCAGCCTGTCTTTGTAGGGAAGGTCCTCCAGTCCCATGATCATCTTCGTGGCCCTCCTCTGGACCCTCTCCAACAGCTCCCTGTCTCTATTCTATATATTCTATTTCCCTGTTTCTATAGGAAAACTATATATACGTGACAACTGATACACATTCCCAAAAAGACAATCCAAGCACCAATGTTATCATAGCAATTATTCTTTAGAAAACATTCTGCAGCTGCTAATTGAGTCAGACAGCATTTCTGAAGGAAAAAAAAACCTTTTTCTCTCAAAAACACAGCTTACGAATTCTATCTGCTTACTGATAAACTTGAAAAAATAAAGCAACTGATTTAGGAAGCAAGAACTATTGAAAGAGGTATACATCATTAACTATTTTTTGTTTCTTACTCTATTCTTTACATGCTATAGATAGAACAATTCTGCCATCTAGAGTAAAATCTAGGACCAAGAAGGAAAGATTTAGTGAACGCACACTATCTGCCTGACTAATTTTGAAGTGAAAGAGATACCTTCCATGGCAGATAATTAAATGCCAATATTATAATTATTTTGCTTTGTTTTAAAATAATCCTTTGACATTTTAGTAGGCTGCTCACTATCCAAATCAGCAGGTCTACCAGAGAACTAGGTGAAGTATAAGATAACTACAATTGGAGATCATTAACATTTTTATTGGTCCTTTCATTACAAACACCTCTGAACATTTCCAGAAAGTCAGAATAGTTAACCGTTTTCTCACACAAACAGGATAAAATTCCTTTCACATGGTTTTAAACTATGAATTGGTCTATTTGTGCAGAAATTGTAACCCCACTGAACATAAGCATGATTACAGATCATAGACACATTGCATTTCCAGATCTCTGTATTTTGTAGGCAAAAATTGCTTCCAGTGGATATGTACAAAAACTGCCCAACAGCTGTGAGGGGAAGGATGAGAACATGGCAAGGCAAAGCAGCTCCTAACAGAGAGAGAATCTGTTGTTTAATTTATATAGAATCTAGGATTTTAGCATCTTATTAATATGAATTAATGCATCTTACTCTAGTTCTGCAGCTCACAAGAGTGAAGAACTGATCTCTCCTTGGATATCAATCTGTGGTTTTAAAGACTGAGATAAATATAAAGCAATAAATCATCCTATTCTGAGGGCAGAAAGGACATAACTGTTCATGGAAGAGCTCAGCGTATGTCAAAGCACCCAATAGCACATCATATTTTTTCCTTTTTTGACTGAAGTACATTTATCATCATGGTAGATGGAGATTTACTTTCAACTAAACAGACTAAATATATGATTTTCTTTCCTCTAGGTTCTCAGACAAAGAACACCCTTAGGGGCATATGTAGGGTTAATTGCCCCAGTTCACCAAGAACTGGTTGAAAAGGCCAGGAGAGTTAGCAGGATAAAGCACCAGTTCTTTTCACAGTTCTTTTCCATAAACATCTGCTATTCCTGGAGACTAGACAGTGAAATAGCTGGACCCTGACATGACCCACCACAGCTATCCTCATACGGTTGCTTTTACAACAGGAAAGCACCAAAGATGAGTTGCTGCTAGAAGAAAAAAACAGCCTGTGTTTACTGGCAATAATGTGTCGCACTGAATACATACAGTACACATCATCTGAGGATCTTAGTGTTTTGCACACATTAATTAAGCTCTGCACTGCTGTTATGATTCACAGAATGCCATTATCACACCCAAGGGACAGAGAAAAGAAAGGTATTAAAGCAAAACACGGGGAAGCAAGCCCTTGAAAGAACAGTGATTCTGGTTCCATTTCAGATCAGCACACACATGTTCCAGGATATAGCATGTAAAAAATAAGGATACCTCAAAACAAAACATTTGATTTTCACATGGCATATGAAGCATGGATAATCTAAAAAGTAGAGGGTTTTCTGATCTTTTTTTTTCCTAGCCACTTGTGGGAGTATATTAACATTTCCTAGTCCTATTAATATTTGATTAGTTTGATCAGTTCTTGTCCCCAAGTACGTTCACTTGTCTATTCAAATCTACTATTCTTGACCTAGTTCCAATTATTAGTCCTTCAAGCATCACAACTCCTTCAAACACTCTATTCCTCAATGTTCTTTCACTTGATCTCTCTCTCAGTAGTGAATGAACAACCTTTGCCACATCAGTACAGCCATACATGCTTCCTGCAGAGCAGACTGCTTTCTATCGTCAGGAGCAGGGAGAAAGCAGGCAAAATGGGTCTCAAGAACAGAAAGTAACAACAAACATTCATTGTCCTCTAGTACTACCTTTCTTCTCATCACTAACACAGAACAGGAACTTCAAGGACACTTCCTCAAAATTTCAATAGTTGGTTTGTGAGAGATCTTAATATTATTGGTCACGGTATCAGCAGGAAATCAGTGAGACTTTCTCCCTGTAAAACAAATTGGAGATCTGCATGCAGTTACAGGGCTAAGACCTCATTGGAGACCCCAATAAGACAACCCACCCAGCTCAAGTACTTTGATGGGTGGATACACTCATTAGCACAGTTCAGAAATTGCTAGTTTTGGTCACAAATTCATTTCAGTATTCAGACTGCTACATACAAAATCAACTCCATCACAACTAGATGAGTAGAGGGGATGAGGTGTGCAGGCTGGAGGCAGCCTTGGCTGCCACGAGTATGTGATGGACAGCTAAGGATCCAGACAGAAGAAAACAATGCAAAGAACAGGTTCCTGGACTTCAGGAAAACAGACTTCGGCCTATTCACATAGGAAAAACCACATGGAGTACAGTCTTGACAAATAAAAGGAATTCAGAATAACTGTTTGATTTTTCAAGGATCACACCCTCCAAACTCAAGAATGGTCCATCCCAGTGTGCCAAAGGTCAAGCAAAGGAGAACATCTGTGCTAGTGAACAGGAAACTCTTAACAAACTTCAGCTAACGAAAGGCAGCTCAACAAGAGTTGGCAGCAGGGACAGGTGACCCAGATGAAACATTGTCCAAGCAGTGATGGGGTTAGGTATGCCAAAGACCACCTGGATATGGAACTGGAGAGGGACATGCAAAGCAACAAAAGGCTTCTACAACAATATGAATGAAGACCTGGGGGAGCATGGGCTTGCTACTGAATGGAGTACACAGTCTATGGCAACCACTAGCACACAAAAAAAAAAAAAGGTCGAAGTACTCAACTCCCCTCCATGCCACAGTCCTTACTTTCAAGATCTACCTTATAGGAATCCCACATCCCTGAAACCAGTGGGAACATGTGGAACAAGGATAGCTACCCTCAGTGGAGAAGGGATGCACTTACAAGCTCTGAGAAACCTAGGCAACAGCATTACAAAGTCACTATCTTTGAAAGGTCATGGTGACTGAAGAATGTTCCTGATGACCGGAATATAGCAAGATTCAACTTATTTTCCAGAAGGGCAAAGAGAAAGGATTTAGTTTCCAGCCCTGACAAGGTGATAGAGCAAATAATCCTGAAAGTCATTTCCAAATACATCATGTGATTAGCTACAATGAATTCATGGAGTAGGAATCATGCCTGGACAGCTTGATAGCTTACCACAGTTAAGTATTGTTGGTGAGAGGAGAGCAGTGGACACAGTCTATCTCTGCTTAAGCCATGCTTTTGACAGCCTCTCAACCTTATAATATACATATTGACAATTTACAGACTAGATAAGTTGACAGTGGTTTGAGCCAGGCTCAGCTAGTGATCAGCAGCACAAAGCCCAGCAGGAGGCCAGTAACAAGTGGTGTATCTTTGGAGTTGATAACTAGGGCCAGAGCTGATTAAACTCATTAATGACCTGGACAATGGGACAAAGCATACCATCAGCAAGTTTGCAGATGATACGTGAATGAGGAAGAGGAGCTGATATACCCAGAGGGAATGCCGCTGTTCAGAGGAACGTAAACATGCTGAAGAAATGAGCTAACAGAAACTCCACAAAGTTCAGCAAGGGGAAATGCCAAGTTGCATCTGGGGAAGAATAAGTCCACACATAGCACAAGCTGCGGACCAGAGAGTGTTTTGCACGTTTCCACAGGTTTAGACAAAATCGAATTGAACACATCACTGAGAACATGTTTTAGGTGACCCTGCATTGAGCATTGGATTAGGCAACCTGAATCTCTTCCAATCTTAACAGTTTCTGTGATTCATATTCTTGTGACTGAATAAACATTTTAGAGGGAGACTATTACCTCAGTATGTTCCAAAGTCAACATATGGAAAAGTTTGACATTTTCAGAAAACATATGGTAACTGTAACCCACTAGCAGGTTAACTGATCCAACATCTTGCCTTAAGTAAGATCTCCAAATACTCCAGGAAGGCTATGCAGGCTTATTGGACATGTTGCATACCAAGGAAGTCAAGCCGCAAGAATCTTTTTTAGAAAAGGAAACAAACTCCCAAACAGGGAACCTGCTTTAACAGAGTACAGTATGCGTTTATGCCTTCAGCTCACAAACAGCAATGACAGAATAAGCCTGAGCATCCCTTTTTCTGTAAATTAATGGAGTACAGAAGTTTCAAAATAACTAGCAACACTGATGTGAAATAAATGTAGAGCACTGTTGAAAGTCTCTGAGATGGTTCCATGACACACACACTTAATATTCTCAGAACATTTGTCTTTTCCTTCCCACATCGTCTGTCACTTTCTTAGGCTCCCTGTTTTAAGATGAAGGAAGGTCAAATCTGCTTTATATTTTATACTCTCCTTTTACTTTTCATTTTACCTTCCTCTTCTCTTTTTCCTCTCCAGTGTGTCTTGAAAGACAGAATGGAGTTTCACATGGCTTTGAAAATCAAACCTTCTCTTTGCAGTAGAAAATGCTTAGCTTTCACAAGAGTTTCACCCCTTCATCTGGTGAATTACTAATGGCTGAAACTCAGAATAGCACTTTCAATTAACAGAAGCTTAACATTCACTCAATCCCCTACTGGAAGTAATTCACCATTACCTTTATTTTGTAGAACAATTGAAGTGTTTAATTAAAGTCACAAAGCAAATGAGTGACAGAAAGGACTAGATTAAGCATAATAATTTCTACTTCTGGTGTGAAGCTATTTGTATTCATTAAAGCAAAAATCCAAAGGTACTGTGCTTTTGTTGATAGTTACCTTTGAAGGACCAGAAAACAACAGAAATCTTTCACTTCAAAGCGACAGCAGACAAAACAACAGCATTTTTCCACTTGAAAGATTTGTTGCCTTACTAAGATGTTAGTGGGAATTTACACTAAACCTCAGCCATATATGTAGGCTACTCTGAAAATAATTAATCTCCCTGGAAACTTCGACAGATTCAAAGAGCATAATAACACTATTTGATAAAGCAAATTCTCAGCTACAAAACTATTTTTCAATGTAGTCACCACCATTTTCACCAACAATGAACAAGAGCCTGCATGCCGCACTCAAAAATCCACACCAGCAGAGGTGACCCACTCTTTCACAACTGCTATGACAGCACTGTAACTATAGGACAACGCTGCCCATGCTGTCCCATCTGTCATCAACCTGAATAGATGGAAGCCAGAAAGCACTAAATCTGGGCTATATGGAGGGTGTGGTGGGACAGTCCAGCCAAGATTGGCAATCTGTTTCACAGTATTCAAACTGGCAGGGGGCCTGGCATTATCGTGTTGCAAGATAAAAGTTGTCATCTTCTCAGACCTGACTCTGGAAGTTTGAGCCTTCATCTTAGTCAAGTCACAGTGGATGGTTTGTCAATGTTCTAGGAAATCCACCCCTTTCCTCTCCCAGGAGACAGTGCACATCACTTTACTCACTGAAGGCTGTGCCTTGTACTTTTCCTTTGATGGGGAATTCACACTGTCACTCTATGGACTGCCGTTTTGACTCTGGCTGTGACAACACATCTAGATATCAGTATGATATGATCTGGAAAGCTGTCACCTTCAGCTTTGCATTTGTTCCACAGGTCCTGACAAACTTGCATATGGTGTTCTTTCTTCTCCTGTGTGAGCATTTGTGAGACTCACTTGGTACAAACGTTGAGATATTGCAATATTGTCACCATTGCTCCCAGTGCACTGAAATCAATACTCAACTCCTTGGTCATAAACTGTCAGTTCATGTGGATGAGCTGATCAAGACACTCTTCAGTTTGTGGCGCGACAGCTGTTCATGGCCGCGTAGAGTGTGTCTTGTGCTTCACAGTGCTGTTGCCACTGCTGAAACACATCACCCACTGCCTGTTCAGCAAGCACTGGTGAATGTCAGTGGGTGCCATTTTTTCCACACATGGAGAAATTCAGTGACTCACTTCTGCTTCATACACGCTTTCATGTCAGACACCATTTAGTCAGACTCTCTGCTGCTATCCATCACACGGCAACAATATAACAAAATATTGGCAGGAAGGTTCAGCCTCTACTGCCATACCACCAACATCTGCCTCTGATGTTGTGAGCTGACATCATAAAATAGGCGGCATTACTTTCAGAGCAGCCCTGGTACATTAGATACTTACACGTACATAGATATAAAAACAGATGCACAGTTTTAGCTGAAGTAGAGTTCAAAGCAGGCAATGTGAATTTCTACTTTTTCCCCTTGCCTTTTTACTGTGAGATTTGCTGCGCTAGATAATAGCTATTTCGTTAGACTGAACTCGGCTGAGCTGCTCTGGGTTGGGCCCTATTAAGTAAGGGCCTCAAAACAGACAAATCATAAGCAGTAGCAGTCTAGGCAGAGTGATCAAATAGGGACATGGAGTGCACTGGGAAATCTCATCTGGTGCTGGCTGCTGTTGAAAGCAAAGAGCCAAGTCCTACTGTTCATTAAAAATAGCTTTGAAAGACCTATGGTCTTGTAGAGTATTTCCAGAGTAGTCATTACCACATAAAATGAAAACAACTGTATAAAGGTTCATGAAGCAGACCTGTAGACAGTTGTGAGCAAGATATTACTGCTATGTCATACTGCTGAAAAACAGAAATAAAGGAGAACACCATAGCACCTTATTTTCACTAAGGGCAATGGGCAAGCGATTTGCAATAGCACAGAGCACGTGTAACACTAAGTCTTAGTACTGCAAAGACACGCAGTCTCCTTCACAACACCATTTTCTACTTGTTTCCAGAATTCAATTTTACAGTGGAGTGGAAAGAATGTGTAAATAAAAATTCAGTAAGATTTTTAAGGTCATACTGTCAGCACTACTCAGCAAGAATTTGCTTGTTTCAGCTGTATCATACTTAGTAGAGATAGGGACAGAAATGCAATAGAAATTAGTGATTACCTAATTGGAAGACAGTTTTTATGAAAACACCAAGGTAAATTGCATGAGCAATAACACTAAGCTGGCAAGTTCACGAAGCATAATTTAAGTATCTCAAGTTCACAGAATACTACTTTAAAATTATTTATTGTTGGCAAATCTTTCTGGTGTCCATACAATTAAGCTATAATAATTCAAGGAGGCATCAGATTTTAGATTTGAAATCCAACAGTATTTCACTGAAAACTGATACTAAAACATACTAACCTTTGAATTTCAGACTTCTCTATTCTTCCATCTCTCCAAAATTCTTCCTTGTTCCAACTACAGCCTGCAGTAGATTATTGATCAATGCAGGTGTCCTTTGCTGCTACAAACATTACAGCTTCAATGACAATGGGAGACCATTAAGAATGTAGTGATCACCTCAAAGCAATTAATCACCCTGCACAAGTTGAGTGCAGCTCCTAACAGTGCAGCTAATGGGAGCTTTAAACTATTACAGCTGCTGCAAGAAATACACACACCATGCAAAGACTGGATGACAACATCAAGAAGCCCTGTGCACTGCACAGCTTCCCAAATTCAAACAAACCAATGTGAAGTCATACCACAAAGGTCAATAGGTTCACTAATTTGAGAAATCAAGCTTGTAACTACTGTGTCTCGGGCCTATCATTGGGAACAGCTACTTTCAAGAACTTACATTAGTAGAATTTTTAGTGTTATTTATTTATTACAGTGTAATAAGGCCTCTCTCTGCTTAGTTTACTTGTAGGATTTTTGGCTTTATTTTAGACTCTGAGGAACGTCTTACTAATAAATGACTGACTCATTCCTTCCTCCATTGCTAGGTCACCTAAGAGTTGTAATAAATGAAATTCTCTCATCCGCTCATTACTTGCTTGGAAAAGCATGTGCTGTTAGGACGCTCTTCCCTAACATCGTCAGTAGGCAAATTATGGATGTGATATATTGTGAATGCAGCACTAAAACAGTGATTCACCAGTGCAAGACACTTAAGAAAAAACTGCTGGTATTTCAGAGGAGTCCTTTAAGTGAAGGAACTGTTTGTTCAATTTTCAAGTATTTCTGTTCAAATGGATGTTTGACTTCTCCCAGACGGGGAATACAGTAAGAAATAAAAGGCCTTTTCACAAACAGCTAAGAAATTGAGCCGCTTGCCTCATTTATATAATTCTTTGTAAAGAAGCCATCCTCAAACATGCATACTAATTTTCCCCTGTGAAAAGGAGCAGCAATAATAACCAACAAGTTGAACGTTAGCATATTTGCGACCTAGCTGTCAAATCAAGATGTGTGAATTACAGTGCTGCCTTATCCATTCATGTTCAGAATTTAATATATGCCAGCTTACACAGTGCTAAGAGATGAAGAGCATCTTTAAAGGGATGTAAAACATACGCCCCCTTCTCCCTCTGGAACAAAAGAAGAAAATTTTGTTGGTTGTAATGCAACAAAATCAATCACAGCTCTTTGATAATAGGTTTGTTAGCACTCCCCTGGAAAATAGGGCACTTGGGTATTCTTAACTACACCAGACACAGATCCAAAATAGCCTTTGCTGTTGCAGCAAATTCACACCAAGACAGGCTGACTTATTTTCATTTCCAAATCTCTGAACAATTTTGTTCTGCAGAAATACTGAAAGATCTGGCAGATGCCAAAAAGACAACATGATTTTCTAAACTGAAGGGACTGTGAATATGCTGCAGAGGTGCTTCAGCCCTCTGATAAGACAGATTGAGAAAGTAGAGGTTAGATAGCCTAAAGAAGGCTCCAGAGAGACCTTGCTGTGGCTCTGTAGTGCCTAAAGGGACCCTACAGCAAAGATGGAGAGGGACTCTTATCAGGGAGTAAAGCAAAAAAGACAAAGGACAATGGCTTTGAACTAAAAGCAGGAAAGTTTAAATTAGATACAAGGAGGAAATTCATTACTCAGAGGATGATGAGGCACTAGCACAGTCTGCCCGGAGAAACTGAAGATGTCCCACCCCTGGAAGCTTTCAAGGCCAGGTTGGATGGGCCCTAGGCAGCCCGACCTGGTGGAAGCTGTATCCTGTCCATGGCAGGGGGTTGGAACTGGATGGTCTTAAAGGTCCCTTCTACTCCATTCTATAGTTGTAGATGTATAGTACATCACCCTTTACCCAGGGAGGTGTACAGCGCATAAGTAGCGAAAGATAATATTCTTCCTAAATTAGGTAAAAAGTATCTAGTAGACTCTAGAGAAAGGAATGAATGAGTACCTGCTACCAGGAATCCTACAACTGATGAAGAAAAAACAACTAGATAACACAGAGGGAGCATAAGCAGCAGAACTGCATTCTCTACTATACACTAGAGAGCAAAGCATAGGAGAGTATATGGTCTTAACTATGTTCAGAGAAAATGCCAGCAAGATTTTCTGCTTTAGCACAGCTTCACATCTTAGCTGTCCTTTTAAATTACAGTACCTCCAGATGTTCTTCAAGTAATTACCATTCAAATGAAGGCTCTGAACTCCAGTGCATCTCTTCAGACATACGGAATAAGGCTCAGTTTGGCTTTCTCTTCAGCTTGCTCTACTGTTGTTCAGTAAACAGCGATAAAAGGGAGCCAAATGTTCCTGAAGAGTAACTCTCAATATGACTGATTCAGTAAGAGCAAAATTAGTTCTTAAGAGAAAATAGTGTCATGGCAGCTAATATCACCTTGCACAACTGACCATACTTTAAATGTCTATCACTATTTTCTACACACTCATTTTTCAATCCTGAGATTGCCCTTTGCAAGTGACAAATAACACACCCTCCTTTTTCCACTACTTTGGGATGCTGAAGGATAAAGAAATGCTGATTTTCCTTTTCAATAATGTAACATGATTCAAGACAGTAAATAGATCTACTTCAAGGTGTTTTCTTAATATATACAGATCTGATTTAGACAGAAAACAGCAATACTTTGAGGGCTTCTCCCTGTAGAATCTCAACAAAACTAACACACTTGTACTGCAGTTATTAGGTGTAGACATGCTGAGCACCTACAACAGTCACCTCAGACATTTGACCTCTAGCAAAGCCCAGTAACTCACTCTAGGTTTGCTGGATTCTCAGAATGATGTATTTTCTCTTCAAAACAAAATTCCAACAAGAACTTTGAACTTGCAAAAATGTTTGTCTGTAACATGAGATACAATGACAAGATCAAAGCAGCAGATGTATCCCAGGCCTTATTTAGACAATGCAGATTGCAGACAGTACAGTTAAAGAGCATAAACTGCATTGCAGCTTCTTTGCATTAAAGAAGACAAAAAAGTTGATTTTACTACAAAACAGCTCCACGTTAAGATAGTGATGGATTGAGCAGTTTATCAAAAGAAATGAAGACTGTGGATAGACAGCTCACTGCTTTATTTGGTTATTTCATGCTAGAAAACTTGTCTTAAGTGGAGGCATTCTTTCTTATTTGAAGTTTCACAACTGATGTTGGTTGTTCTTTTTAACTCTTTACTACATTTGGAAGCTTTGCTGTATCATAAATCTAAAGGCATGCATCAAAGCAGAAGTACTATATAATTAAAGCACACCTTTGACTGAATAATTCAGCCTAGACTTTTCAAGAACATCATTAGAAGTCCACATTCAGAAGACCTTTGCTTGTTACATGCTCGCAACGCATGATTTTCGTTAACTTTCGACGAAACAGTGTTTCCTTCTACTGTCAGTGCTTCTTCAACCCCAAACAAAAGCTAACCAAAATCCCTGGCAATGTAAACTACAGCTATCCAGGCTACTGTCTACTTCAACCTAGACAATAGGCTAACAAAGAAAAACACTTCAAAACCACAGGATATAGTGCATTTTGTTTTGTTGAGACTTAGGGTAGTCATCTATCTTGGAGCATTTCTGGCACAACATCAGTCACTGGAGACAAATATCAGAAACAGCATTCTTTCCAACTGCTTTCTCTAACATTACTACAAAAAGATGATTTTTTTTTAACAGCTGGGAGTAAAAAACAGAATGGAATTTTCCCCCCAAAGCAGTATTTTCATTCATAATTCTCTTCAAAATTTTGTCTCTACACTCTAAGCCTTACCTGTATAAAACCAATACTGATGGGAAAAGCTGTAGAATAAGTAGCATTAGATAATATGTATGGAAGAAATGGAAATCCAGTATGAAGTTCAGAAAACATTTCTGGAATGCTTTCAGCCTCCACCTCACCAAGGGTAAGCAGCATGCTGCAGTGAATCGCAAGCAATACCATCACCCAATGGGATTGCTAAAGCTGTCAGTTTAAAAGCCTAATTTGACAGGGTAAGGAAATGGACCTTAATTTAGTAGTGATCAGAAGTAGTTCATCTACTAGGAAAAGATGATCTGTCTTCAGTGATTGAATCCCCCAGCTTGCTGAAACTCTTCATTAACCAAAGCTCAGTATTATCATCCCATGAAATTAAAATGTTCTGTGTTCCACTTGCCTGGGTGCCAAGTTTTACAGTAAAATGAGACGTTTCTCACAACCTATGCTGTAATTAGCTCAGTCACAATATGCCAGAGAAATGAATAGTAGGTCTCCAATAGAAATAAATTTCTGAAGCAGAGCTGATTTAGGCTGGGTCAGCCTACGCACTTCTTCCATTTGCGTATACAGTCTAAGGGGTCTGATCCAGGATACTAGGGACAAACTGAATCGAAGCCAGTGACCATCTTAACACACACACCCCAAATTGTTCCTGAGGTAGGCTATATTGCACTGCAACTGAAAATTTATATATGGTCAATTTATAAATGGTTTCAATTATCATTAATCCTGTTTCTCTCCAGGAGAAACTACTCTATTCATGCCCTAAGTTGTCTGAAAACCATTCACACAGATGTCACATTCCTCACCTGTATTGTCATTCACTTGCTTATTTCACTGCAGTTTTGTCACCTCAGATAGACGGGACTTTAGATGAAAGGTGTTCAGTCTGAAGCATCAGTTGCAAGAAAACTTTTGAAAAAATAACTCTTGTTGATGCACAGTTAGTGCTTCTTCACAGAGTTGTGAAATGTTAGAAACTTAAATCTTAAACAGTCTTTTTTTGTTGTGGTGGGGTTTTGTTTTAGGTTGGTGTTTTTTTGTTG
>JAOWBP010002392.1:48304399-48333715 GCA_028571105.1 Tragopan temminckii
GGATTCTCAATCTATTCCATACAATCAAAATCACAAGGCTATGCATCATTATGACAGTTATTTGGAAAGGCTTTTCACCTTCAGAATAAAAATTAAATAGAAAAAAAATCCAGACATTCAACATATGAAGCAACTTAGTAACTCAAAGGCTCTTTCAAGCACAAGCCATAAGCCCCAGGATTTCCAAGACCAAATGTAACACGCAAACTGCCAAATAGAACTGACTCCACCTTTCCCTTCCCAGTACAATGGCTGTCAAGGTTAATGACAGCATGATAAGCAAAGAAACACTGGCCAGATTTCTATGCATAACAACGAAAAGTTAACTCAAGTTGTTAAAAGTTTTTTTTTTGTTGTTGCTGTTTTTTTTTAAATAAGTTTATATACTCTGGGAAAAAGTCTAAAATGAATTAACACTACATAACATTTTCACTTACACATTTTCACTTTTCAAAATGAAAGTAGGATTTATTCAACATTAAATGTAACAACACATCAGAAATCAATATCCACTTATAAAATAAAGCAAAACAACATGAATAAACACAAGAAAATACTGTCTGAGACTCTCCAAGCAGGACATTTCTCATAAGACTCACAGAAAAAAAATATGCAAACAGACTCAATTCCCAAAAACTCAGGTGTTGGGTTGTGGGGTATTTTTTTTTGTTTGTTTTTGTTTTCCAGTTATAAAGCAATATATAGTTAATGGGAGGTAAACTCGGAAGGGGAATGAAATGCATCATGCTGTACAACACCAAAGAAATACTCCAACTGCATTTGTGTACAGCCTTAACAACATGCAGTAGATGAAGTCAAAAGTAAGTACAGTGTGTGTATATATTAGAGAGACAGAAACTAGTCAGTCCCAGGGCTTTGTTTCTTACTTCAGTTCAGATAACAAAAACAAACAGAAGTAAATAGCGGAAGAGCAGAATCTGCATGGAGGACAACATATCTTCCCAGAACAGTAAAGCCTTTTGAATAAGATTTAAACTGTGTACACATTTATTTGTCTTGGTCCTCTTATTATGTCATTGGAAAACAACCTAGAACCAAAGACAGGCTTTAAGCAAATATATACATTTTTATAAAGCTGTAATTAAACAAAACAATGCAAGTCATTCAAATTCTGCTAATCTTTTCAGTCAGGCATTAATATGCTGAACACTTACTACTAAATCTTTTTTAAACTGAAAATAAGAACAGGGCAAGACACTTCCCAAACAGCCTTGCTAACATACAGGGCAATTTAATTTTTTTGTTGCTTGCAGGAGAGCAGTGTGAAAACACACATGCTATGCAATCCATTTCACAAAACAAGCCTTTCAGATCAAAAGCTGGGACGTTGGTTTAAGTCAATCCACAACCTGGCAGAATTATCTTGCCAGCCTCTTTTTTTTGTTGTTGTTTTAATTTTTTTTTTTTTTTTTTTTAAACAAACCCCTAAGAACTCCCATAGCTCTTGTCAGATATTGAAAAGCAAGCAAGCACGGCGCACATGCAGATATTAGAATTAGATAGCCAAATATAATTAACTACAAAGTTCCAAGCAGTAAGGTACATCTACATTCCCCTGGGGAGACTCAACCCTATTGGGAGATGGATTTCAAAGCTGATAAAAGAACACACAGGTTACCTGGTTCCCTTCAGTTCTCTGCCTATCACCCGTAGACCTCCAGAAATCTGTTCTACCAACAAACTAGCAAGCTAGTACAAATACTCAAGATGGATGTTTCTGCAGAACACTAATTTTCATTAACTCCAGTAAGAATGGGCTGATGGCTGATAACTGAAGACTGACCTGTATAAGACTAGATATACTGACCTTAATTTTAAATTACTTCAAGTCTGAAAATAATTGGGCAGCATCAAGTTAAGATACAAATAAAAAAAAAAACAAATGAAGGACAATTAAGGCAGATAACTTTACCACTGAAATAAATTGCACCACTCAATGACATACTTTGCTCAACTGAAGTACAGCAATGTTTATACAGCCATATCCAGCCATGATCTAGTCTTTAAAAAAAAAATTAGCATTTCTCAATGACTGAGTAAAAAAAAGCTGTATTCTAAACAGTCAACTATCATTACCTGTATACTTCTTTTTACTAACGGTAGAAGGATCACAAAAAAGTGAGCAGAATTAAAGTAAAAGGAATGTAAAGGAGAGTTAATTTAGATGTCATCAACATTAAACAAAGACACCTTTAAGACATACTACTGAAATGATCATCCAAAACTGCTCTGAGGTCTGGCAATCACTTAAGTTAGTGCTCTAGCTACCAAATCTAAAGCTGGTTTGAAAATGGAATAGAAAGATCAAGGCAACACCCTGTAGAGTTTGCTCTGCAAACAAAAGGCTAATTTCTTGGACAAAGTTACTGATCTGAATGTTGAGATTGAACGTATCACATCTCCAGCACCAGAAGCTGCAAATACCTTGAATACCTTTTAGTATTCTGATATAGGAGCAGACAATACACACCTTTGCACTCTTTTTCATTGTATGTGATGAGTAAGGATTTCCCTGTAACACTTGAGATCAACCAATTTTCACTTAAGAGAATTTCAGAGACACATTAAACATGTGGAACGTATTCTAAATTTGTTAAGCATGAAACTCCCAGTTACAGATAAAAAACTGATCAAATACATTTTTACTTTTGAAAAACAGTGGATTGATAAGTACTGCCATATTGCTTCGGTAACAATCAGATGAAAGAGCAATGGGGAATAACCATTAATTTGAAGTTGTTATAATTAGCATGAATCAGTGCCTTCTGTTTATGCAAGAGAGGACTAGGTGGAGTTTCAAATCAGTACCACATCAAGTGGGTTGGAAGGGAAAGCCATCTACTAAAAACATGCATGAAATTGTTTAACTACTGCAGCCTCAAAAGCACTGCTCTCTAAACATTTACATGATACCAAGCTATGACACTACAGGCAAAATCCTTTTTTGTTGTTATTGACTATACCCAAATCTGTGTTTAAAAGACAAAAGCAGAAAAGTTTACAAGCACATGAAATCAAACAGCCTTCGCAAACAACTATTATTCAATGAAGATGCAATATCCAGGATTAAAATGCCTTGAGCAACTGGGAGCAAGCTGTGTTTCAATCACAAATCACTTTAGTCAGTGCAACTAGAACATATTAGAAAACTATGTTCATCATCCTTAACATATTGCACAAGGAGATAAGCAAATGGTAAAGAGGTCCAAGAATCAGTAATTCCACTATTTGGCTTCAAACAAAAAATTTAAGTTAAACAGTTGGGTTTATTTGCTTCTTCTCCCCTGTTCCTAAGTAAATGAAAAAAAATGCTTTTTTGCATATGTTATACAATTGAGATAGCAATCCTTCAGCAGTCTATCTTGGAAGTGGAATGAAACTATCCTGACACGTAAAAGCTGGTGGTGAGAAATGCTGTTTGGAGTTGCTCTCTCCCCTGCACGTACTCTTTTCCCATATACTCAGAGGCAAAAGAGCAGAATACTCTAGGCTTCCGTTTCTAATGAATTTTATGCAGTTAGTCATGAAACTAATGCCCAACTCTAGCGCACATCCATACACATAATAAACAAATCAAGTCTTCTTGGGTTCCTAGGTTTCGAGATAAGGATGGATAGATTATGATGAAGAATTTGATGGAAAATTTTCTGTTTTAGTCAATTGTCCATCAGAAAGTACACAGTAGTTTACTAAGTAGGTGTCAGCTAAGAAGGGAAACAAAAGTATACTGTATGTGTCAGGAACTGCGCATGTGAAATTTTAAATTCCACCATTCAAAGAAAAAAATTAACAGCTTTAATCTCCAAGAAGTTCATCATAGTCTGGTCACAAAGCATACCTCACGGCAACCAGAAATACCTTTACTAAAGTTATTGTGCTATAAGGAGAAAGAAAAATCAATCTTCAGTAAGAAACTGTGGAAAGGTTTGGTGTTTGGGCTTTTTCATTTTGTTTACTTGTCAGTATATTTCTTGATATGAAAACAAATAGACATTTCTTTCTTTTACAGGTGACAGACACATGATTCTCCCTGAAGGAGCTAGACAGCATCTACAAAGGGGCCCCTATCCTGACAAAGCACACTTTAATAAAATGTTTAAGAAAGCGAAGATCCTCACCTTCAGAAGAAGGTAAACTTAAAATAGAATGTGATTTTAGCTACAGGAGTTTCAACCGAAAAAAAAAAACAAAAAAACAAAAAACTCTGATCACAACCATGCAGAGTTTAGAGCTCAGGAAGTCTTCTGCTGCTGAAGAATGATGACACTAGATTGTCTTAAATGTCTTACAGCAATCCTAGTGGTTGGATTGCTGATTGGACTCGGTGGCTGCCAGCTGATTCAAATTACATTAAGCAAACAGAGGTAAACCTTGGAGGACCTTTTAAAGTATATAATCTCCTAACTTCTGAGATGTTGACACACATCAGATACTTCAGTGCTGAGGCTGGATTTGATGTTTACCAATGAGGATCTGCCCTAGTGTCTACAATCTCAAAATCCTTCCTTCCTGTACCTCCTCAGATGCCTCACAATTGTATTTTTTTTTTTTTTTTTAGCAGAGCCAAAAAAAAAAGACACTAAAGGTTTCAAGAAAAACAATTCTACAGTAGTCACAGCAGCAGGAACACAAGTCATTTAGATTATGGACAAATTAGACTGTAAGGGCTCAACTAAATAACGGAGAAAGCTCTATGAATTTAAATCAATTACAGTTTATGCTCCAGCATACAATACTTACCGCTTCTGACCATATTAATTTAAGCTTTTAGTTATTATATTTATTGAGTAGCAACTATAGAGTTACAGGACAGCTAGTGATAAACTGAATGTTGAAAGCAGTCTGTGCTCCAAAACCTATCACTATGACAATCTCATTTGTAGAATACTATAACATTTTTCTTCCAGAAGCTGGTAAAATTGTGTATTTTAAGATAATACTTTTTAAAAAGTCACAGCCAATTAAGAATCTACCACTGCCTATTTTACTTTTCAGTTACACATACCACAGCAAATTTAATTTGGCTTTTCAGTATTTGAGCTTGCATGATTTTCACGCAAGTTCTCTAAGAAAACTGCTTGAGCAAGGAGTTGGACTAAATCGTCTCCAGAGGTTCCTTCCAACCCCTACTGCTGTGTGATTAGGAAGCGTTGTCCTCCTCCCCAGGCCCAGACTGTTTTTTTATGTGTAAATATTTACACTCCAGTATCAGAAACTGCTTCATCTTCTTTGGTAATGATAGAGACAATTCCTCAAACTTCACATTGCAATATCTACCATCCAGCCTCAATTCTTAATTAAAACTCAATTATTGTTATAGCCTTCTCAAATGCAGACAAAAATTGAATATGTTCTGGTAGTATTTTTATGTTGTTTTGGAGGCAAAATAAGTTCCTTAATGTTGAAAGGGAAAATACATAACATTTTTCAAGTACTTCATAAGGCTTTCAACAACAGACTCTGAAGACTCAGAATTGAGGTGGTCCACCCTGACAAAAGTATTTTTACATAGGTGCATTAGTACAGTCTAACAAGAACAGAGCAAGCAATCTTAGTTCAAGGACATCACTGCTACTTTGTGATGACTATTTTTGCAGTTATAACTGTTCAATGATGATTCAGAGAACAATATAATTTCATTATTCTCTATTCCACCAAGTTTCTTTTTCTCCAAACTTCACAAATATTTTATTTCCCCTAAGCTTTTTTTGTATAGATGATGTTCAATTATTCCTTGACACACAGCAAAACTCTGGATTAATTCTTTAAGAGAACAGAAAGAATCAGTGTTACAGAACTTTTAAGGTACTTAAACGCCTCCATCCCATCTCCTACTGTTCCTCTTCTAACCATTTCACTACCCACTGTAAGCACTTCTGTTAACATCACTGCTACTTACTAAGGACAGAACTAACATATTTATGTACAATGGAACCTAAATAGAAAATTGCAGAAAAGAAGCACATATCATTCAATTTCAATTAGCTACAGGTTTTGTTAAAGGCTCCTTACTAGCAAAATAATTTAGGCAGTCAGTGAATTAATTCTTTCATACAGTACAGCATGAACATTTGGCGAGGAATGAGCCCCTAATCACAGGCTGCTTGCTGGCAGTGGCACCCGTTACTGAGGCAACTAGCATACCCCTATGGAAGAGCTGAAACAATTCAGTGATCGCTGGATAAATTGCTTGTGTTCACTAGAGCAAGAAATATTTCTTTGGAATGTACCTCAAAATAAATTCCTGCTCAGAATTAACATTTTCAGACAAACTGAATAAAAGGCACTGTTACTCAAGCAGTACATTTGTTGTCGCCTACTGTTTAAAAATAAGTTTTCAAACAATTAGCTACTGTTGCCCTAAATAGGCTTCCTTGCTACCTCATAGTATTTTCATCTCTCCATATAAAAGCTCAACAAAAACTCTTTCTGAAGCACATCGAGTCTCACCTTTATATCTAAAATTATGAGTTAGTATAACAGTATGCATTATAAAATTATACCATTTACTTCAGACATGTCTGAACAGCTAAATCTTCAAACTATACAAAAATAAAGTGTATGAAATCTTACAAAAGGAAGACATTAAGACATTAATAGCTAATCCAAAAAAAATATAACAATAACTCATACACAGCAGTAAGCATAAGCAATGTAACCTACAGGAGCTTTGAAATATGTCTGAAACAAGCATCAGCTAAAATTGGAACATTCCCAAAGCACAATAATGTTTCCAATTTATTGTCTTTGCCACAGTACAAACTTTCACAAACCAGATGTCCATTGTCTGTCAGTCTGTAAACAAAAGCTACTTATCCCCTCCTCGTTTTAAGAGGGTGAATATTTTCAGTCCCCAGTCAAGTTTCATATCGATCACTTGCATAAGGAATCAAGAGCTTCTTCTCTTGTTAAATTACACACATCTATATAAATTTATCATACAGCCTGCAGTGAAGTAAAATCACAGTGACAGTCCTGGGAAAAACATTTTTTTACAGCAGGACCTGAACCATTCTAATATTAAATGCATTAACAAAGCTTCCCATAGTAAAAGCGTGGCATTTCCATTTCCAGAAATCAAGTCAATTAGAAATCCTAGGTTCTACTTAAAAACCCCAAAAATCTAAAAGTGAAAAGTTTCGTCTTCTCAGTCAAATATAAGTCTCCCAGTTTCACTTGCAGAGAGACTTTTCCAGTCTGTAAAACAGTAGTGCAATTCAATTAATTCTACTTCTTTTTATTTTTCTTGAAGTCCAGTAGACAAGCGTCCTAGCTCTATGGAAAGATAGGAAGATGCTCCGGTAAACAATAAACTTTGGCAAGCCTGGGAAGGCTTACTAGTTCATTAAAGCTTTTAAGTCCAAAGTGGCTTAAAAAGGGTTTATGAATAGACAAAAGGGGCAAAAAAAGAAATAAATAGGCAGAAATGAATGTAAACTGTCTGAAACTTTTAATGATTTCTCATTGACAGCTGGCACGATCTTTGACAAGAGAGTCAGTTAAATAGAATTGACCTAGAGAACATCCCATTTGAAAACAGAATGCTCAAATGGAATTACATTCCTAAAGATTTTTAAAAAAGAGTTCTTACAATGTTACTACAGACTTCTGCCCACATCACTTACACTTCTTCTTAAAGAGGCTTTTTATTTTTGATGGCTTTTTGTTTTTTTCACCATTTTGGTACAGGTCCTGTGGGATGCTACTTATCCTAGGGACAGAACAAGCTTCTTGGCTGGGTTTACTATCGCTGCTGGCAGAAGAGCATGAGGTGTGCCGAGGCTTTACAACTGGGATCCCACTTGAAAGCTGGTTCATGCTGCAGGACTTCTCCAAAATTCCATTATAAACTTTGCTTGCAGGGCTAAAAATCATGCTTTTAGTTTCTGCCATGCCTACACAGTCAGGAGAGCCCCTAGATATATCTGCAGTTAGAGAAGAAGAGTCTCCTGTAGATGATTCCTCGAGTGAGAGTTCTTCCCGGGATGCTTTCTGAGGAGAAAGTGTCTGGTACATCTCAAGACTAGACGGAGGAGACTGCTTCCTTCCAATGGATGAATTTAACGAGTCACATTCCGAACCTGTTTCCTGTACTTCCCTGAATCAGAGCAAACACAGGAGAAAACAATGAAACTTTAATTGCATGGTGGGATTTAAAGGAAATAAATTTAGAATTAACACCGTTAGTCTAAAAGCACCACCCACTTTTCCCTAGTAGTTAATTAACAAAAAAAACCATTAGGTCAGACATTTTAACTTACAACTTGAATTATATCATTTAATTACCTAAACTTAAGTTAGTTAGCTTCTGAAATTGTTTTTGTGGGTAGCAGGATCTGCCCAGAATCAGTCATTTGTATCTCACTTGAAAGAACAAACACTATCTTTCTGGCACGTGAAGTCAAGAAAAGTTATGAAACGAAAGGAGGAGATTTAAGTCTATCATATACAAGAAGTTTCTTCAGGACAAGTGTCCCTACCTTTCAACAAGCTCATTTGCTCCTTCCAAAAGGAATTTAACCTTTTCCTATGAGGCCATGTAACAAGAGTAGGTACACGCTCAACATGCTGTAAGAATTGTGTTACCATCCATCTTCTCTTCGCCCAGTAGCTGACATTGCTTTTGATCCTAGTTTCAGATGTAAAAGCCAGTAACATATTGTAATGGAGAATCAGGGTTAGTTCAGTGCACCCTGGATTGTAACATTACTTAACTGTATATGACATACTAGCTATTTACATATTCATACCAGACAAGAACACTCTCTGCTCCCTGTGAACTGTATTATTTATATTATCCTACAGATTACTTTAATTTTTGACTTGGTTCAATCTCTAATTCTAAACTGATAGTTTCAAATAATCCTATCAGATTTCCAAGTGCTGTTTGCTAGTCTCCGTACCATTGTTTATCAGCAGAGAAGTAAATGGCTTCCTCCTCCTCTTCAGTTCGATAAAGAGCTGGACAGCTCGACACAGAAAGGATGTCAGGGTCAGGGGAGTGCAAAGCATGCTGAGACTGTGGAGATGATGGCACAACATTGCGTCTTGATCGACACAAGCTACTGCTTCTTGCCAGTGTGCTTGGAGGTTTTACAATGGACCCTGAGGCAAAGAAAAAGCAAACCAAAATCCCCCAAGTGACATTGATGTTAATAATATCTACTCTGAAGACTAAATAATAGGTGTCTGCTTCAGCCACAGTGATTCCTACGCAACTTCAATATAGCCCAATTATTTAGAGGACATTGCTCAACTGTTTAGAGAAGACAAACTGACATCTCCTTATACATTCTACAATTAGATGAAGCAGCTAACCAAGATCTAACTGTAGAAGTTTTGCATCTGCCAAATACTACTATCTGCATGAACCACTGGCTCACTACCCTCTCTTGAGAGCAAGACTCCCAAACTCTTATAAAACAAGAACAGCAGTGCTAAAATTAGTATGTTAGGCAATATCCTGCGTTTTACTTGTGTAGTGATTTGAAGCTCAAAGAGTATATGAAAGTTTTGCAAGTTAAGTGTATCTAGCCGAACAGCCAACTGAATTATACTGCATTAGTTGAAAATTAACATTAGACACAGAAGACTAATTTATCATATTCCATTTAAATTAAAAGATAGTGAATATATAATTAAGCCTCATTTCAAGCTCAAGAATTTTTGATAACATTTTCTTTTGCCATGCAAGTTATGAATTTCAGGGAAAAAAAAATATTAATGGATGGAGACAGCAACACAAGAATTGACCATTCAAGAATCTAATCTGAAGGGACAAACTATTATCTTCCTCACCCAATTTCTCCCTCGGAAGTTGATTAAGTAGCAATACTTTTATGTAAAGAAACTACAAACCTACTTTCAGGCAACCTGTTACCAGCCTCATACGCCTCTTCAAGCTGTCCCACAGAACGCATCACTTTGCTTCGATAAAACTTTGTCAGATCTTTATCTTTAGATCTAAGATCTTTAACTAATTCAGTACACCACAGATCCAGGTATTTTTGGTTTTTTTTTTTTTTTTTTTTTTTTTTGGTTTTTTTTTTTTGTTTTTGTTTTTTTTTTGTTTTTTTGTTTTTTTTTTTTTTAGGAACAAGGATGCCTAGCCCTAACAAAATGTTTTTGTTTTTGTCTTTTTTTTATGCCAGTTTAGCAACCACTAGATTAGAGTTTCCCTTCTTAGAATCTCAGGAAAGGTTCAGTTCTTGTTTTCAGTGCTGGAAGTCACAACTTTCACAAAACAGCAAACAGCTGCACCTTCACCAGTACTCAGAGTTCATGATCTACTGGGCTGAGGGATAAAGAACGGCTTTCAAGTTCCAACATAACAGTTCTCACATAACTCAAACTTTTGATTTTACTTTGAGGAATTCCCTACTGACCTGAAATGCAGGTATTGACAGCTCAGAAACAAGGTTTTGTCACTACAAAGATATTTCTATGAAACAGAAACCTGGAAGTTTACGGAGGTGAAACTACAGAATCCATTAAGGAAACGTACTGTGTCCAGGTAAATCAGATGCCATTCTACTTGATGGTGTAAAAACCAACACTGAACCACTGCTGAGAGGAATTAGAAGCATTTTGTTTACTTGTAGGTGCGTACACACGGGATTATGAAGGATTAAGCTATGACAACTTAACATCTAGAGTTTTCAAGTACAAATGAAACACACTATGTTGAGGAACTAGCAGAACCCTAATCAGCCAATGGAAAACAGCAAGTTTCACTATCCCTTTCTTATAATGACTTCATTCCATTCTCAATTGCATTTTTCCTAATCCCCTTCTGCTCTTCAGTTCAGGATTAAACAGATCTTAAGAAGAGATCAAAGGACGTTGGGCCAGGTAATGAGCCCAGATCAGTAAGCTCAGTTTAGGTTCATACGCTAAAACAGCACTGCTTGTAACTGACCTCTCTGCACATTGCCTGTTATCAGACATTTTGGTTCTGTCTTTCCTAGTGTACATTTGTCATTTTTGTCTAAAGAATGGGAATAACTTTAACCATTATCAACCTATCACACAATTTTACTACTCTTGAACTTATTTCAGCAACACCATATTTTCTTTCCCTGCTCTCAAAGCATTTCCAATTCTGAGATTGTTTTCTTTTATTATGTTTTTTTTTCCTTGTTGTTTGTTTTTCATTGAGTACCAACTTTAAAATCACTTCCATGAAAGCAGACTCATGCCTTACCAAAGCTCAGAAAGCACACTTAAAGTTTTTTGTAATATTATTGCATCCATTGGTCATCCAAGGAATTTGTTCATAAGGTTTAAATCAAAGTCCTCATGGTAAAGATTATAGAGACAGTATTCTTTAGAAAGTGATCAGAACTTGCAGAAGAAATAGTGTTGCAAGGGTTTTCAAAGAGGCCTGTAGAATACATGCGAGAAGGTTGGTAAGATCAGAAGGAAAGCGTGCCCAAAGCATAAGGATTGAAACCAACTAAGTGGCGAATAGTCCCATTATGCAACTTTAAAACACTAATTCTAATTTACTCAGAGAATTCCATCCCTAGAAGAAAAACATACATACAACAAATGTTCTCTCCCTACTTAATTCTTAGCTTGATGCTACTTGAACAGCTACATGGGAACTCATCTTTTTGACTTGTCTCCAGAGCCTAGTTAATCACAACTTCCCCGAAAAAGGCTCTTGTGTTGACATAATGACTCAAGATATCAGGGTGGTCTGAATCCCCAGTGTATATATTTTGATCATAGTTTAACCAGAGCTGGATCTTCCTCCCTCCAGCATTTGGCCTCTGTGCTTCACACTCAAACAACTCAGTGCATCTCAACATAAACATTCTCCCTGAAAGCTTCCCTTGGACAACAACAGAAATTTCTTTCAGGCACTGAAGAATGTTTGAATAGATATGTATCACACAGCTTCTCAAACAAAGGGTAAGATCTATCCAGTAGCTGAAGCTATCCTAGGCAAACTCCATCCCTGTCATCAGAAAGAACAGGTGCACTAAGAGAAATTCAACAATATGGATTATAAATTGCAACTTAGACAAAATATGTAAGTACAACAAGCAGACTTTCAAAGCTTTAGCTGGTTTTGAATCCTGCATTCCCCCTTCCTTCCCAGTCCCCAACAGTGAGAGGGAATAAAGGCTTTACTGCAAAACTCCATTTTCAGTTTATGGAAGCCTCAAAAGACATCTGAAAAAGTTACCTCAAATTTTATTTCTTCTGACTTTGTTCCAACTCTATTATTTTTAGCACTCTCCTCTTGCTTGACTTTAAAATCCCATCCCTCCAAAGCTTTTCCCCTTCCTTTTTACTGAACTTAACACTTACCATGAAACTGTGAAACTATTGGAGGAGTATCTTCATCTAAGTCATCAACTCCCCCTGCAATTGGATAAGGAGGAATGGAAACTCGGGGCATAACTACCCAGCTGTGATCAGAGTAGAGCGAGGAGGTCAAGCTTGGTAGCCCAGAATTGTGTGCTATTTGAAAACCACAAATCTTCTCAATCTGTTGCCACCGATAAAGACGCTCCCGCAAGCAGGTTGTCAACTCAGACAGTGCTTTCCTGAAGAAAATCACACATTTATATTACATTTTTACTGACAAAGCAACACCTGTGCAGTCATTCTAGAATACCTCAAGGTCCATTAAGACTGTCCAAATATTCCCAACATCAGTGTATTTTAATCTATTCACATAAAAATGCAAAAACACTAAGTTCCATAACTCCAATTCAATTGTTCCAAGAATTCACAATTCATTCCCTCCAAGTAAAAAAACAACCACATCCTGGTATTAGTCTTACTTGGCTTCAAGGATTTTATGGTCCACCTCATCCAATGAAGAGCTGTGTGCAACATGTAATGTTCCAAACACAGTGCTTCTCTTCTTTTTTATCTTTTCTGCCTAAAAAGCAGAAATATACAAATTAAATACTTAATGCATACAGCAATATATATGCAAAATGGATGAATAGTATAAATCAGCTCAAAGCAGAAAAGATATCCACACACTTACCTGAGTAATTTGTATTTAATGTTAAATTTATTTAGCGAAATATTGGTCTTTACAAAACAGTGAAGTCATTACCTCATCTTTGGCGATTGCTAATTGCATTTCAGCATGCTGTCTTTTGATATTGTAATATTGTACTTCAACTTCATGCGTTAACTGAAGCCACTTCTGCAGCGCTTCAGGAACAGACCAATTACTTCTCAGCTCAAATTCCTTCTCAGCCTTTTTCAAAGCCATGCGCACCTGACAATCAAAAAGAAATGAAAGTATCACCAAGAGTATCATTAGAACTGACAGCAAAAAGAGACGTGAAATATAAACATCTTTTAATCCCACAGCAACATACTCAGGCTTTACAAATCTTTTGCAAGTGTCACTCCCTCTCAGGAAGCACAGCAAACATTTCTGAAACTATACAAGGGCTGTTCTGAATGTTATACCTCCTCCTACACTGGCCCGCAACATGCATCTGACCTGCTACTACTAAGAAGAACAAGACAAAGCCCCTGGTTCCCATCTGATAACAAGACAATAAAACTTCTGTAATCTTGTTCCATGAATCTAGTTACATACGCTCCTAAGATCATTAAGTTTTACATAATAAAACACACCTGAAACTATAATGACGATTGACAGACTTTTGCTTTAAGTACTTTTAGACTCCTCCATTCAAATCTAGTATTGGAGAAACACTGTTTTAAACAATCCTAAAGTTCTAATAAAGTGAGAACCAAATTTAAGTCGGAATTAAAATACAGTTTGCAGATACCTGCACCAGCTCCTCCTCTGCATACTTGAGCCTGCTGAGCTCGCATTCAGCTCCCTCCCTCAACTCCCTCAGGCGATGAGCTTCTCGTTTGGCATCATTGATCTCATCCATCATTTTGCGCTCCAGATTTTGTTTTTCCACAGCTACGTTTCTATTCTCTTCCTGTGCTTTCTCAAGCCTTCACAATTGAACAGAAAAAAAAAAAAAGAGAACACACACAGCACGTTTGTTAGAAGTTACTGTCCTCCGGAGAAGACAATGTGTTCAACATCACAACAATACAAATTGAATGGATACAAATTGAAACAGAAGACTCCCTCTGGACACCAGGAAGAATGCCTGTGCTGTGCAGGTGAGCAAGCACTGGCACAAGATGCCCAGAGAGGCTGTGGAGTCTCCCTCCTCAGAGATCTTCAATAAGCCACCCCAACATGGTGCTGGGCAACCTGCTCTGAGTTGGACTGAACAGCCTCCAGGGATCCCTTCCCACCTCAGCCATTCTGTGACAATAAAAACTGAACAAGCCGCATGAATCTGCAGCACCACAATGAGATGTGCGTAGTGTCAGACAAAACACATCAACTTTTCGTTGAGCCTTCACTAAAGGTAGTAAGATCAAAGTATCAGTTTCCATAGAAAATTGAGTTGCATGCATACCAAAAGAAACCTAACAACTTTCATAATGCTAAATAAGCAATATAATCAGTCAGGGTTTGATTTAATCTTAAAAGATAAAAACAGATGAAACTTACTTCTGTGTTCTCACTTCAATGTACATCAGAAAATACAGATTCCAAAGTTCGCTAATTATATGAAAATAACAATACCTACTTCTAAATCAGTAGATGAAGACTGAACCACTAAACCACTATTCTCTACTCACATCTCAACTTTCTATCACGATTTCAAGTACCCAGGAGCAATACCTACCCAAATCCCCATCAGCTCTGAAATTACAGTTTCTATTTTTAAAAAAATGAACAAAATCCAAAGGAAGCTTAAGTTTTTTTGTTGTTTTTTTTTTTTTTTAATGAGTATAAACGGTCTGTATTTATACTTCACCTCAAGAGGAAATCAAGGACAACATGAACTTTTTTTTGTTTTTATACCTTTCCTGCAAGTCAAGAAGACTTTGTTCTGCTGTCTGCAGACTTTCCAAGTCCTTCATCATTTTTGTGATGTGTTCTTTTGAGGTTCTGTTCTGTGTATATGCAAACCAGCAGCCTCCAAAACCAATAACTATAGAAACTGTTAATACAAAATCCTTCATCCAGTTGTGAGGGGGACCTGTACAGAGAATAACATGATCATTAACTACTTCACATATACAGAAGTCACACTAATGAGTTAGTTGGGGTTTTTTTGTGTGTATGCATCACTGTGTTTTTTCCTTCCTGCATAGCATAGGCTGTGATTAAACCTGATGTTAAACAGAATTCCTACTCATTTCATACTTTAAACTATCTCCAACAATTGTTGTTCATTTACCATACACAAAAGAAATCGTGTTCTAGTAAAATCTACTTAGTCTATGCTAAAACTTATTACACTAAGGAAAGTTTGCTGTATTTTTACATTGTGTAGTCTATATCTTTTTTAAATGAGAGCTTTTCCAATTACACTTTACCAGGTTCCTAAGACCTTTAAGTTATATTTGACTAAGTTCTCCTCTAAGTCTGTGCCCTCTGAAATACCCTGTACTAAGTTAAAGGATAACTGTAATAAAATAGATCTTTATAAGACAACTAACAGCAGCATTTTCTAAAAGCAACTGTCAAAGTACTGTATCCAAGATACGCATATATTACTTAATACTTCTATAGCCACCTGAATTTTTAAAAAACAAAGTTATAAAACACTTAAGGTAACTCCACAAAACTAGCAGCTTGTTTCTGAAACAGAACACTTGGTTAAATCACTCCAATATATCCCACGCAGCACAGACTCCATGCTCTGCCAGCATCACTATTAAGTACTTTGTTCCTTTGGTTAAAAGCAAACATTTTGATTTTAAGGCTTAACCAGATCTGTTCTTTTCCTCTCTTCAGATTTCAGGCAAAAAGTGGAGCCTTATTCAAGTTTTTCCAGTAGCGTAACATGAAGAGAAACACCCTGCAGAGTGAGGGTTATGATGTAAGTGTCAAGTATTTTGATATCAAAAATCCCTTTAGATGTGCTGCTTTTAACATTACTGCAGGTACAGAGGCAAATGTGCCACAGTTTATTGGCTGAAGTAAAGCCCTGTAAAATAACTGTATTCATTTTAGGGGTAAGTAATTTCATGAGGAACTTAGCTGCTTTAAAGAACAGAAAAAAACGCTTTTGCAGTATTCTCATGACTAAGCAATCCATGTGCAAAACTAAGTGTTTCAAGACTGCTATAACAAAACAGTAAGCATTAAAGGCGTAATACGAGTGTTTTTCTCCCTGCAAATCCCCAGCTCAGATCTATCAGGTGAGCTCAGACCCAATCTGTAATTCAGTAGTCTCCTAACTGATTACCAAGTTCTAAGGGCTAACTAATTAAGGGACACTCCATATGCATAGAAACAAAACTGACCTATAACTGTACAAGCAAGCATGTAGACCACTGATGAAGACAAAGTCTGCATGAACCAAAATGAGTCAGATGCAGAACTGTAGTATTACATTCAAGTGCACTTCAACTTACACAAAAGACACTGGCATCAGATTTGAACAACAACCATCTCCCAGTTTTTTTCTTTTCAGGGTTAAAGAATCATGCCCACTCATCTCAGCATCCCAGCTTGCACTGGAGATAAACCTAACACTAGCTAGGAGTCTAGAAAGCACAGTCAAATATTTAGAAGACACATCACAAAAGTCAACTTGCAGTCTGGAGGAGATACACTATAATTTCTATGTTTTCTTTAACATGTATGTGGACCTTTGTCCTTAATCCATCATTCTGACAATATTTGAACCAATTATCCTGTTTTATACTGCACGTCAAGCAATCGGTATACCCACAATAAAAATAAGCCTGAAATATCAAATGTCACTGGAAATCCTTGCTGTTTGATTTATACAATAAAAAGCTAAGGTAAAACATTACTAACGTGTAAGAGGTCCAAATAAAACAACATCCAAGGCTTTAAGCTGAAGTTTCTGTCTATGGCTCCGGTCAATTATTTTCAGGTGAGAGATCATGAAAGCATGTTCATTTACTGCTATCCTGTTAATGACAAAACAACACATCACATACTTCAACAGGCTGTACTCAAACCACTTCTCGAAGAAAATGCACCCACACTACACAGAATTTTCATTATATGGATTATGGTCATGCAATCAGATTAAGAGATACAATATGATAACTTTGTTATGGAAAATCGCGTGGCTAAGAAAGAACAATCAAATCATAGCGCTACCCTTTCTGGAATATTCATGAAGTGAATCCATCTGGTGTAGTTAAAAGCAATCATTTATCTATAAACTTGTGACAACTCAAAATATACACAATACTCAAACGTAGTAAATATGCTCAAGAAAATGGTTTCTGCAGATAGTTCTGATACTTACCCATGCAATACATTCAAAGTTGTCCAAAAGAAAGTGAGCTAATGTGCAGATAATTATGTAGTCATTGATAAAAGCTTCAACAAAGAGATAAAACTAAGATAAAGGAACAACAGGAACTATAGCTAGAATTACTTCAGCAGAAAAACAGTCAGCCTTTAGAAACACCATGGCAATTCTCTTTCCTTATATTTGACCACATATAGTTAGTCTTCAGGTTCATATAGTCGTTCCCATATAATGGCTAAATCAGCAGCCTACAGTGAATCATTTGAAACTAATTCACAAGAAGTATTCACCTGGGAAGTGTTGTTCCATTGACATTGCTCTCCCTAAAATTCTTTTCATACTGGGGCAGTTCAACAAATTCTGACAGCCATTGAAGAGTGTCCTCTTGAGTCCAGTTATGAACTGAGAGAAAAAAGGTTTTGATTAATTTTAGCAAAAAGCAATAAGGCTTTGCAGACAAGCAGTAGAAAATCAAGTTACAATGAGCACGACAGTTTAGCCAAAAAGAACTGCAGACAAACTAAAATTCACATTAACCAACATTACAGCAGGTGCTGTAACAATAATTTAAGGTACCATATCAAAACTCCTCCCAGGAACCCGCTCTCATCTTCATAGAGGCTTGTGCAAATTAACCACAAAAGGGAAGCAAAGAAGTGAGAAAGATGGGAAGAGTGAAAGAATATTGAAAGATAGTAGATATAACAGCAAAATACATGAACTCCTTCAAAAGACCAAGACTTCTGTATTATATGCAATGGTATTCCCACTAAGAAAAATGTTTAAACTGATTCAAAAATCTCGAGTATATAATTGCAGGAGTCTATATAACCTATCATAGCTATAAATGCTCTTAAGTAAATAAAGAAATACTACAAATATTACCCATAGATTTTAACCCCAAAACATTTCTGGCCATTACAGTCCAGCTGCCACAGCTTAGAGCTTCACACTGATAAATTCAAAAAGCAATTGTTTCATATCCCATTTCTTCCCCTGCTTTTGCACCAAACCTTTTTTCCAGGTGTTGATCTTCAGACTCCATTTTGTCATAATACTCTAAACTTTGGTAAAAGATAGTTCAACTCTATTTACAGATTGTTTTTGTATTGCACAGGTTCTTAACTGTTCCTTTAGTGGGAAACCATCAGGTTCACAGGTTGTTCTAAGCATCTCAAAAGGTTAGTCAAGATCATCCAAGACTGTCCTTAACTGCATCCTAGAAGTACTACATTCACAAACCAATTCAAAGCAAGTGCACTGTTTGGATTAGACAGCAAAAGTAATCTAAAATAGCTACTACACACTAGACACCTCACTACTGACAGTACAGAACACGCAGTTCTGGAAGCAACAATTCACTGAGTTTACAAATGGAAAAATTAACAAGTTTCACCTCTTCTGAAAGTATTTTGCAACCATGCTGTTAAAATCAAAGTAAAATTGGTTCTTGTTTTTAATAAAAATTTGGTAATATTGTACTTTTTATGGAAGAAATACACATACTGAAGTTGTTTATAGTAGACTAAGTTACTTCTGCTCTACTGCAGAGACAAAAAGACACATCATCTCCTTCACAGAACACTGAAGAAAGTTCCCAAAACAATCTAGTAAGTTATAATCAGGAAATAAGTCACTTTCCTAGTCATTACCCACCACTGTACCAGATACCTCCATTAGTACAGAAAATCCATAAAGCAGCAAGGTCTATCTGTTCTGAACTAAAATGAAAACTTGTACTTGCTGTGATCTTGTCATATAGTTTCCCGTTTACAAAAAAAGAAGTGACTGCTATTAACAGTTATACACAGGTGTGCCTACTTAAATGACCCCTTTTCAGTCCTTTTCATGAAGATTATTTTCCACCCATTAAAAAAAAAAAAGAGATGTGAGAAAAGTCTTTTCCAGGAGTCAACAGCTTTCCAAAAGTACAAGAAAAATATTAGAGTAGTTCCAAGAGTCAGTCTCTTAATTAAGAGACTAAAAAGAATAAGACAACAAAGATTCTGGGGGGGCTGATCCAGATGCCAGTAGGAATGGCATCTAAAGCAAAGTAAAACTATACAATATCATGCGCTAGGTCTGGCTAAGTCCTAAACCTGACAGTCTTTCCATTTCTATAGACAAATTCTTGCATCCAAGTATAGACCAGACAGTAGCTAAGTAAAAACACTGCCATCTTTTCCTCACATCTTATATGAAAAGCTGTTTTGCTTGATCCTTGATCCTAAACTGGTTATGCTCCCCCTCTCTCAATGTCTGTTATCCATAGCTAAAAATTTAACTGCAAAACAAGCTCCTAATTCCCTACAGGATCTGTCAAGCACATCCACTTAATCAGAAGCAAGTAAGAAGTAATTATCTGATTAACCGATCTAGTGCCAAACAAGTATGGCTGTAAAAGAGGATGTGCAATTAACTAATGAGTGAAAGTAATCTACAGCTAGAAAAAAAGCACACAAACACACTGCTTCCAAATCTGAAGAACTGTGTTTCTAGCCATACAGTAGGGAAAAGAGGATTGTAATAACCTGGAAAGAGTAAAGGGACAACAGTCAATGGACTGAACAATGAAATTAGGAAATTTTACACATCGAGCTTAACCTCAAGAAAAGACACTTGAAACCTAACTCATTCATGTTTAGAGAGGTGTTAGCAGGGCTCAAATTTCCTCTGTAAATAATTAGTAGCAGCATAAAAATAAGATGCTTTGAGAAACAAATTGTGCAGAAAAAATACAAATCCAAATCTGACAGAGGACAATATTTTCAGTACACGGGAAAGAAATGATTGAATTTTTAGAAGTGCATAAACAGAAAAACATTAGGATAAACAAAAAGTAACAAAACTTTGATCACATATTCTCTCTTTAACATCACAAAGAGCAAACTAGCTGCCCTAAGTAACACAAGAAGGTACTACCATCACACCCAAACTTCAAGGCAGACTGAGATACCATTTAGGCTCTAAAAAAAGTACACTTGTATCCCATATGAAGCTCAGTTTCCACATTTGCCTCCAAAGTACACAATTTCTTTGTAGAAATTGTCAGATTTTGACCTTTTACCTTCTATGCAATAGTTGCTTTTTCATCTTTGTGTTTTATTTAAAACCAATAGAAAACAGCTTTCAACTAGATGGCAGACTAGGGGGTGAGGGCAGACCAATGGACTCTCCTGGGAAACCAGAAACAAGCATTCCATGACAGATATGTCCTAAGCTTCCTTTTAGCACCACAGAAGCTTCCTTCAACTTAGGAAGAAATTCCTTTAGGTACCTGTAATGTTTGAGAGTATTAATATGGAGGGCATAATACAATAACAAACTGCAGTTTAGCTTATTTTATAAAGCCAACCTTCATGTTAGTCAACTTACTCCAGATTCCAAAATGATGCTGCACGAGTGTTCAACCCAAAGCTTTATCCTACACAAAATTACTTGTATGTTGAAATTGTTGTATGCCTGCTTGTAATTTATTTCTGTGCAAGTGACATTCTAATGCTAGGTCTGCATGTGGGACCTCAACTTCCCTTTCCTGGAGCACCACAGCAAAGCCCTGGAAAATTGATTTACAACAGCCAAAATATACAAGCTTTCTTTTTATTCATGTCTTCTATGTAGTGTATAGAAGTCAGAAGTATCGCCTGACTTGTCTCCAATAAGACCTTACAACTAGCATATAAATTTATCCCTCAACAGCATACAGTAGTGAGAAGTAAGCTGGCCTTCATTCAGCAGGAGCAGCAACAGCCTGCTGAAACACGATACAGGAGAACTGATGACATGAGTGTACTCAAAGTCAAGGAGGCAGCTGCAGTTCACCTCCATCAGCACTGTCAATTAGAATGTGACAACTTCAAGTGTGCTGAGGGAGTGACTTTTACTTATTTTCATCACCCAGAAAGAATACAGTAGATAGCAAATGGAGGAGCAGCAACTGAACGACTCAAAGTTAAATGCATATGGCACTAAAGAGTAATCATAGTAACCTTCCGTGTCATACCTATTTCTACAAGTAGCTATCTTGAGAGACAGCATGTCAGCAACATGCCTTGGGCAGGCAGGTGTAAAAGCCACAGTGTTTACACCCCGATGCAGCACCTAGCCTCTAGACTTGCTTCAGCAGTTCTATTTTGGATACCAATTTTGGTGTTACTTTTTAAAAAACAGCTGTAAAAACACGTTTGAAAGTAAAAGGAGCAAGCTGACCCTGTATAAAGCTGTTCCTTGCTAACTCGTATTCATTGCTCATTAGGAGATCAGGCAATAGATATGTTTTTATTCATGTTAAGCTTATCACAAAGCACAATGCTATGGAGAGGCAGCTGTAAAGTAAAATATTACAGTATCAGACCCAGTACTCCTATGGGCCTCCAACACAGATCAGAATACATACAACAGCAATACTTTACAGTGAATAGTGAATGACGGTCACATTTTGAAAGCTGAGAACAGACTAATCAGGCAAAACCACAATACAGACAAAAAAACAAAGTGATTCCATATCAAGCATGTGGAAGGAGTCCAAGGTTTTTACTGTAGCAAGACTTTCAGCAGCTGCATTATGTGAAATACTGTGCAACCAGTTCTTACAATTTTTAATTTAAATTAAATTTAAATTAAGTAAATGGTGACCCTGTCTTTCCAACTGTGTAGCACTAAAAGCACAAGTTTAATTCCCCCTTGTGCAGAATGCCTGTCTGCAGTACTGTACCCTCCTGCTCCAAATGGCATGCAGCCTTACGTAACCTGGCCTTAGCTGGGTGCACACATGCTTCCAGCCTCCAGTATTTAAAACCTGAGACAGTAAACGAATTAGAAAGTGCAAGGCAACCATAACATCTTCATGGCATGCAGTTTAGTCCCAGCTGCTGCAACAACACTTGTGAAATATTACCTCAGATTTAAACAGGTGATCACACATAAATAAAGTCTTCAAAAAAAATTCTTTTCCTCCAATAAAGAAGGTACTTCAGGTTACCTTCTTTTAACATAGAAAAGCTTGAAAGAAAAAAATACCGGACAGGGGAGAAGCTTTTTTGTATTACAGAACAGTCCACATGATGCACTCAATACAGCTTAAATATCAAATAAACCATAATGGCAAAAAAGCAGTTTGTAAAACTAGCTTTTTATAGAATTTACAATTAATCTGACAAAAGCAAACAACTCATTAACTCCAGGTTTGACCAGAATAGATCTGTTTTGCTACAGAAAAATCAAGCCCCACGGAGCAATGCCACGTTGCCAAGAGTGCAGCACCCTGCCCATTCCCCAAGACAGGTTCAGAGAAAGGATACCCAACTGAAGGCTCCTGTCCTATTTTTTACAGACTCCCTTAATACTGAGGCTGCATGCCTAAACATCTCTTACGATAGCAGCCAAATTTACATATTCTTGGTCCATTAGAAAGACAAAAAAAACCTACAAAATGTGACTGAGCAGAAACTACAAGTTCACCCATCATCACCTCTGCTGCACAGCTACTGCCTCTTAATGAACCTTGTAAAAAAAAAAAAAAACACTGACTCTTCACCTTTAACTCAGCAATAACTAAGCCTGATACTTGAGAACAGATGAAGTACTCAGCACATGTGCAAATGATGATGAGTTAAAAAAACAGCCAAATGCCATAAGACGGACATAGGAACCACAATTAAAACGGATATATAAGCATAAAGAACAGATCAGCACTAATAGAAATCACAAGGCTTTTAAGAAACCAGTGTTTTCTATGCTGAAAACAAGTTATGCTAGTTCTTAGCCACTCCTCTGAAAAGAATTGTGTCTCCAGAAGCTTGAGATCAAAAAATTTAAACGATCAGTATCGTCAACTAAACTAAGTGATAGCTGTTTTGTACTAAGGACTCACCAAAACTAGCTGGCAATGGAGCAACAATAACCCAGATGCCGATTTAAGCTATGACATGGTTCCTCTTATGATGGCAAAAAAACAGCAGTCCTGCAATTTCTTGAACTTGCACCAATGCAGACTGTGCCTTACATACTGAGCCAGGTAGGGACATCATGCCAAAAGTAATTAAATAGCAATATTCTGAAGCTTTTCTTGCTTCAAATTTTGTGCATCTTGCATTTTAAAAAGCAACCATAAGCTATTTGATATATCCACACAAAGTAATATTTATGGGAAGGAAAGGGCAATTTTATTCAGTATAAATGTCTTCTAGGCGTATTATTCCTTAGTTTCTGAATAAGCAGAGGTGCTAAGGGCACTATTTAAAGCTTGTAACTGTCATACAAGTGCCTCAACATTCTACTGAGCAAAGTCTCCATCTACTGATACCACCACTTACACTGCTTTCCACATTCTTGCTTAATGCTGTCAAATTGCATTAAACTGGCGCTACAAACTAGCAGCACTTATATCAGAATTGCAAAAATGTCTAGGAAGGAAAAGTACTATCTTCCACATTTCCCAAGTTAAAGGAATATAGATATGAAAGGATTCACACTTGCTACTGGTCACCAAAACCAAGCATGTTTATAGAAGAAACTCAGAGACAACATTTCAAGACTGTTTAGGTTTGATTCTAAGTTTCGAAAGCAGTGAAAAGGTTGGTAATCACAGAAACAGGACTTTGAAAATCTCTGAACTACAGCAATTTAAGTGAAGATTTAAAACACCTAAACAACTTTTCATTTTACGAGGAAAAATTAAGAGAGAATAAAGAAAATAAGAAAGCATCTCTAACAGCTGTATTTCAATTAACAACATAAAGCTTAAATATCTTTCGCTTAAATCTCACTTTTCCTAAAGCATCATTTATATCACACCATTAGTACCACTTGGGAGTTTCATTCTAGAGGGGGCTTTTTCAGTGGTCAAACAGTATCTTTAAGGAGATGCAGAACAAAGTCACTGTAAAGAGACAGTAAGATCTGACAGTACCCTCAAAGTCTTTTGAGTCTTACACTGCTCACTACATTCAAGAGACCTGGAACAAATTATATCAGAAGTACCTGTTTACTGAGTATTATTACAGCCAGAATTACATATAGGTCAGATAAACAATTCTAGGGAGATGATTTTTTCCAATAATGTAGCTGTAGTATTTTCTTTGCACAAGATCTTTTGTGAAGGAGAACTTTCAGAATATTTGAAGAGATGAGGCAAAAAAATCACTGGTTAAAATACAGACATTTATTACAGCAAAGAGTTGACCAATGGTAAACGCACATTTAAGTGCCCATGTTAGCTGAATGAATGAAAAACATGTCCGTCTTTCCAGTTCTATTCTGCATCTACTTTTCTTGTTCAACTGACAGCAATTTACAGGTCTCCAAAGCACTCATCAGTAACACAGTACCTTTTGAAAAGGTTAAAAAAGTATCCTGCTTTTAAGAACTCTAACATCCCCAACCTCTAGAGTTTTATTTTAATCACTATATTCTAGACCATATTCAGCAATGAACAGAAAACAGCTATCATTTGATATTTGGGATATCTGTCTTAAACTCACCCAAACGGAAGGGGTGCATGTTGGGCCACTATTTCATTGTCCTGAAAAGACTTTACAAAGTGTTTTATACTAAGAATTAGGTTTCATAACCCAAAGGAAGTAATAGAGTGGAGGTACACTGGAATTTCTACTTTACTATAAAGTGCATAATGTTTAAAAATACCATGATAGCAACCTTCAGGGATTACTAAATTAAAAACAAACTCATCTGGAATTCAATGCCTGCAACAGGTACTTACATAAATCACAACCTTGTATCAATGAATTTAAGCTACCCTAATTTACTCACAGTACATCCAGCAGAGCAAGTGGAAGTAACTCCAGCTGGGCTGAGTGAGTTTTCAATTAGATTTATATGAATATCTACTCCCTGTGCTATAGGGTACCAGTACAGATTCCTTAAGCAAAGATCACCTGTTTACTACTCTAAGTGACTTGGTAGAAAACGGTTGAATTACATCTATTTCTAGAAATCATGCTGCTTATTGCTATTCCTTTTTACCTACCTTCAGATGTTTTCCATCGTCTCCATAGATCCTCAATAGTGATATGCTTGTCTTCTCTATGCAGGTGGCTATGTTTATTAGAAGCATCCTTATACTGCATATCTTCCCTTAGAAACTGAAGAAAACAGGAAAACATCTTTAATTCCCAAGTAATACTGATTTCTAAACAAAATCTGTAAATAAATTGGGCAGAAGAGAATCTTTACCATCTCTTCCCTATGTAAGCAGCACAAAATTCATGCAAATCAATTATGTCAGATACAAAAAGTTTAATATTTTTACAGGACTTGATTTGCAATTATTAAATCCTAGAAAAACTAAAGCCTCAGTTACTAATATATAGATACCATTATTAGTATATCTTAGCCTTACAGCATTTACAAGTATATACCACGTCACTCTGCATATATCTCCATTCTGAATAGATTTAATCTTCTTCACCTGTGGAAGGTAAGACCATACAGTATTTGAAAACATATCAGTCCTCTACGGATAGTGAGTAATACTCAAATCCTGCTGTAGCAGTTAAAGCAAACTGCCTGAGGAATGAGAAGAGAGTTCACTAATATTACTACTTTTAAGTAACAAAAATTTGTTCTACTTCAAATTGAAAGACAGAAACCATCCTAGAGACAACTTTCTTCTTACTAATAATGCCTCAGTGCCTACATTCCATGTACTGAAGAATTACACATAGCTGTTTCATTCTCAATGATTAATAAGAAGCCTATATACTAAAATACCATGTTGTTGGGCTACAAAGCCAGCAGAGGGAGCAGGAGTTAACAGATCTATTCACAATCTGCTCAGCTGCAAACACAGTCAGTTACACCAGCTTTTGGTGGAAAACAGACTAACTTCAAATTTTCTTCACAAATACAGAAAACAGATTCAAGTTCAAAGCACAAATCTTTCAGGTAGGAGAGAAAGAGAGTGGAAAATATCAGTTAAATACTCAAGAAAAACCTAAGTTTGTTTTTTTTTTTTTTTTTAAATTAAGTATCCACACACAAACTCCTAGCTTGCATTTAATCAATATGTAGTAATTCCTCAGGACAGGTAATGCACTTCTGAGAATTTCTCCATGGAATTCTGTTCACCTGTTCAGTCCCAGCTACCTTACCCCTTTCAAATGCTGTGACAATAACAGTAACATCTTCCTTAATAGGGTCCTCTAACAGAAGATGGTCACAATGACAAAATCACAACATGAAGATCTAGACCAGACAACGCCACTTTTCAGAGAAGGGATGCAGTCAAACATGCATCTTTTTTTGTTTAAAATACCATTATTTCAAAAAGGCCTAATACGGAAATTCTTCAGGAGGAGTTGTGCCTTAAATTGAAGAAAGCCCTAAAAACAGAACAATTCTGGTAAGAGAAGAAAAGGGGGGAAGACAGGTGGGTGGATTTTTCTATTCTTTGTCACAGCAGCTAATCTCTCTTCTGTTTTCCTGGCCATTAAGTACACAAAGAACAGGTTAGAAAAATAACTCTAAACAGAAGCTAAAAGAATAAGCTCTGAGGAAAAAAACAGCTAAGGATTATCTTAGGCAGCAGAATTACTCAAAAAAAAAAAAAAAAAGCCTTTTAAAAAGACTATAGATTTGAAACCAAGAAAACAGATGAGTTACATAAAAAAAAAAAATCAAGAAAAAAAATCATTTGTAAGTACCTGAAGTAGAAAGTGCTTCAAAAAAGAAAAAGCCAGACACCTAAATTCAAACCTGGAGCTTCAATTCCCAAAGGTTGGAGATAATTGCACTCCTACAAAAACCTCACCTCCCAGAGCCCAGAATTCAGCAGCGTAATAAGGTGTAGTGGAAACATTCACCCTGAAGCAAACTGAAGCTGGAGTCCTGTAACAGTTACAAGGTCAGGGGAGCCACCACATTCTTATTTAGAAAACCTTTGGTACTCCAACAGTTAACTCAAATTGCAGCCATCCTGTAACCAAACACTAGCCTGAAGCAAGAACCACCACCATCATACAATTTTGATCCTTCTGAAGAAAAAACACAAATCAAAATCCAATACAGGTCTGACATACAAATAGCATTGACAAACTAAAGCTATGCATAACGCCACAAAAAAAAAAAAAAAAGATGCTGGGCAGCTTGAGTACTGAAGTTTCAAAATATCTTTGCCTCTTGAGGAGCAAATGAGTAATTGCATTCTTCTGCAAAACAGTGGTAAAGTTAAATTAACCACTCTCGCTAACTACAGAAGGAAGCATTCATCTGCTGTGTTTATTCCTTGTTCTGAAGTAAGACTCAAGTTTATGATTTCCAGTTTCAAAAGCTTAAAATAGACTCAAACTGACACGCTTACTTTAAGAGCAATTAGTAAAATCTCAGTGTTACTGTCTCCCTCTAGCAACTATTCATTTCTAGAATATAATTCCCCCCAGTTTTATTATTTCCTTCATTTTTATTTCTTCACAGGACACCCAAAAAAGTAAAAAAAAATAAAAATAAAAAAAAATCAAAGTTTTTAAACTACAACCCTATGTTCAGATACAGCCAGTTCTAAAAGCAGCCACCATTAGATAGTCCTTCGGGAATCTCTGTTGCTGTGTATTATCTACTGCTATCAGATACACAGCACCTGGCAAGAATGCTCTTAAAAGAGTATGTGACACACAGCATTCACATTTTCCCCTGTAGAAATGGCTTCTGAAGATGTGAAATAAGGCAATGTATCAAAGCCTACTGGACACATTACTAGAGAAACAAAGCTGTTTCCACAGCTGCAAAGGCAGAAGCTACTGTATATTAAAGTCATCTAGAATTTCTACCAAAAAAGAAGATTATTGCAGTTCAAAAGAAATTTTTACTTATTCTACTGTAAATATCACAGTCCCTTCAAAGGAAGCTGAAATTTCCACAAGCACACTTCCTTGTAGCAAGACTGCCTGACTGCAATGTTCATAAGCAGCTGCACACAGCCACATATTAGCTTAAGTACCTCCATAGAGGCACAGCATGAGGTAGATCTGATTCAAAACACTGTTGAACAAGTTTCTACGCAACAGTACCCACGATAACACCCGCTGTTGTTCCATAGGACTCCCTGTGCAGACAGAACAGTGACACGGACATCTGGAGGCAAAGCGGGCTCCTAACTTGTCTGCTCTGAGAAGGAACTGCTGCGTGGACATGCTCCAAGTAGCTACAAGGAAAAAAGGCAGTTCCCATTTTATCAACCTGAGACAAACACATTAGCAGTTGAACAACATTCAAAGTAAACAAGGCCTCTTCACACATCTGCAACAAATTTAGTTGATAACTAAAACTTAAGAGTAATCTCAAGAGTAAGCCAGTGGCTTTGGGGGGGAAGAGTTTTGTCAGTCACACTAGTGAGTACATATGGCATACTCATGTGAAGATCCATGTTCTTCACAGAATGCTTTTGCACAGAGAAGTAAAATGAACTCAGAGATACCCTGGACATGCAAAGCAGCTGCAGCATTTGCAGCCTGAGCTGCTTAAGTAGACATCTCTACAACAGAGCACTTTGCCCAACAGTCTAATTCTGAAGCACTGACTACTTTACATAAATATGAATACCAGCGTAGGGACATTGATTATAAAAATGACAACAAAAATCAGAATACAAAATGTCCTTCAAAGTTTCCTTACTATCTTGCTGTGTGTACATATGCAAACAAGAAACAGAAGCTCAGCTTATAGCAGTACTCCTCCCTGCTGAAATGACAACACCTGCAGCAAGATCCTGGAGCATAACAAGGTCCCAAGACACTAAACAAAGGGAGATGAAGCCTTCCAACTTCATTACACAACATCTGTAAGTTTAAAAACATTTGGATGGATGTCTTCAGAGCAAGCTCAGAACTACGTGTAGCTCTCTGCCTTGCTACCTCTAAAAACAAAAACATCTTAGCTTGCAAATTATGTCCATGCATTCCATCAAACGCCCATCCACACTGTCTACCAGACATGTTTTTTAAAAACATACTTATCC
>JAOWBP010002392.1:48333759-48370706 GCA_028571105.1 Tragopan temminckii
AAATCTTCTCTCTTAAGTTGTAACAATCAAAAAGAACAGAGATACTGTGTATAGATTCGGTTTTCTTCAAGAAAACAGAAGGGGCTGCTAACTTAGAGACATCCAGAGTTTAATGATACACAGTCAAATGTTCATTTCCATCTCGTGCTTTAATGCTCCTAACACCCAAAATATTCAAAATGTTAGCACATTACTTGATGCTTAGTTCTTCAGGATTTCCAACCATGGAATTGCTTGCAATTTCCCCATAATGTTTAGTACTTACCCCATGACCAGAACAGATTATTGAAATGAGCTGTCATTTAATCCAGTAAATTACGTGGGTTGTTTTTGTTTTTTTTTTCCCTCCTTTATAAAAACACACAATTACTTAAGGAATTAAAGAACAAAGATATCCACAAAATTCTTATACCAACTCATCTTCACAGCTTAACAGCTCTCTCTGGAGTAATTTGGAAAATTTCATGTTGAAGTAGTTGTGCGTTACATTTTATTTCTTCAGTTTCTAAAATAGTAATACTAATGCATAATATTTTAATTTAGTAAACTTCTAAAGCAGACAGTGATGTGTGCATGCATCATTCTAATTGCTAAAAGAAAGGAAGCCTATATAACCAGGAACATATCATTAGCAAACTAATTACACAGTAAAAGTGAATAGCATGAGCTGATTGTCCTCAACAACAAAAATTTTAATCACACATGAGCACCAAAGACAGGGTGCACAAAGGCATATATTTCCCAACTCACCCCAATTCTAGAAATTACTGATTTTCCATTGAACTGTTAACACTTGACTGCTCTATCTCCTCCATTTCGACTTTCTAGTGGATTTTTTGACAGTTTTGATTTTGGTTGTTTGTGGGTTTTTGGTTTTTTTTTACTCCAATTCATCATCTTTCAAACATACTCTCTCATGACGCTGTTTCTTCCATCTCTCTTGGGTTATTTGTGTCTTGGATGCAAATATGACTTCAAGCCCTCAAATAACAGCTGTACAGAGCATGCATGCATTCTGAAATGGTCACTTCTACTTCAAGAAAAATCCTTACCTGTCAAACTTATTACAGCCAAAACACTGTTTCACTATTCCTGATCAGATCATACAAGCTATTTTTCTGCTTTAATCACTGTACTGGAGACAGTTTTCCTTTTTTCTTCATTATCCAAGTGTAAATAAAATACGAAGATATTAAATCAAACAATAAACCCAAAGATTCCACACAAGCTATAAATTCATGTCATTGGCTTTTGTGTGATACTGTACACACAGTTTAGATATCACTATTTCAAAAACACCAACTTACAATTTCCTACAGTGATATTTCTTGAGGAAGTTACTTGATGAAGGAACCACATATAGAGCTTCTTTGGAAAGAGAAGAAAAAGCTGCAGAATTAACAAGCATGTAAGTCTGTCTTACTGCTTGAGCCTCACCTCTAAAACAGGCAGTATATGCATGGTGTAACAGATGCTTCCTGAAGCAAATAGCCTCCCACAGCAGATGACTAAAATCTCCATCAGTAATATGTCCTCCCTTTTAGTTACCCTTCAACAGCCTACATATTTAAACCAATGTAAACAATTGCAACCTTTTGTACATAAATAGTAAAATATTAGTAGCAGGAGTCAGAATTGATAAATTCATATTCACCTACCCTAACAATAAATGCAGAATTCTTTCTTCATTCTTCCTTTTTCCCCACTCACTACTGCACCATCCTCTGGTTTTCATGCTGATATCCTACTCCAGAGAAACTAATAACTAGATAGTAAAGCATAATCTATTATCCAAATAATTTTTCTTTTTTCCTTTAGTTTTTCTATCTTTAAAAGTCTTAGGTTATACTAAGTAGTTTAACATATCCAACAGATAAAGACTTAAGGGGAAAAAAAAAATCTAACCAGTCCGCACTAACTAGATCCCCTCTATCCTTCTTAGTCACCGAAATGCATAAGACATTTACTGAGGTCATCTAATAAATCCCATGGAATAAAAATCAGATGAAGTTTAAATCAAGTTCCCCACATGAACAACACCCAAGTTAACTACAAGCTTTTTTCAGCTTCCAAAAGGCCCCCAGTTACAGTCAAGTTTTTGAGGAAATAAAGTTTTTTTTAGAAAAGTACAACCTTTCTTACTTCCTAGAGAAATTTATGGAATGGTTTTATGTGAGACTGCTATTTTACAGAAAAAAAAACTATAGCAAAAAGGGGACATGAGAAACTTTAGAAAAAGATGCCTGGAGTTACTGTTAGGGGTTCTCAACTGAATTAGTAAATTGAAATAGCTAAAATACTTTAACAGCTTTACCTCTTGTTACCTTTCCTCTCTCAAAATAACTTATTTACAAGAACTTCCTTCCTTTGTGTAAATATATGCTTGTAATCATAACACTGTGTTAGTTCAGCAGAAATTTAATGTGCTTTGTTGTATTTTTCCTGCCAAATAAAAAACATGGTGAATATCAATATGATGCTCTTCCAGGAGTCTTGTTGTAAACAAAAATCATGCAGCACAGAACAGTAGGAAATCCACTAACTTGTTGTTAAAACCTGTTATTTAAGCAAGACTTATTTCCAGTAAAGTGGTTTATTAATTATCTGTTCTCTTTAATCAAAACAAGCAGCATTGTCCACTCTTACAGTTACAGAAAACATCTGCTTCTGAAGCAGTGTCTATTAGGACACATTTTGTATATATTCTGCTGTATCTACTGTAATAAGGTAATCAGGTAAATACATTGTTAAATAACAAAATTTTTGAAGATAGAGATCTGGTTACAAGCACTACAGGAACACACAGATTACTAATTTAATTTACAATTAAAATGCAATTCTTATTAGCAAACCTGAAATTAATATCTTGGAAGAAAGTACATCTGTGCAAATACACACTATTTGCAGGAAACTAAATAAAAAAGTTACAGTAGTTTTTTTTCTTCATTAAACACTTCAATATTTAAAAAAATGAAGTGGCAGAGAAAGGGTTACATTTCAGCTGTCTTAATTTATGCACAGTGAGTATTTCGAGCATACAGTTTCAGTAACCTTGCATGCCACTTATAACAGCATCTCATCAAGAACTGCTCGGGAAGAAACTTAAGTTCGGAAATAAAGATGAAGTCCACTGGAAACAAGGGCAAGCTTTTTGAATACTAATAGAAAACCAATAGAAAGTTTCCAATGCATAAGTGTTTCAACATTTTCTTTTAACTTTCATGAATAACAAATGCAGTGCAAGTCTGGAGAATCATACAATCCTGAAAAGCTGTTCAGAAATCTCACAACCACCAGAATTTCAGTTTAGATGGTGGATTGTCCATATCCTGAACATCATGATATGCAGTTTATCCCTAACGTTACAGAATGTTTTCAGTGCTTAACTGCTGCCCCATGGCATACTTTAAAGTACAGGGTGAAGTTTTTTCCTCAAATGTTAAGTACGTTATTTTACTTGGGATCATTTTCCCCATTGTATCGCATTCCTTCAGAAAACTCCTATCGAGCATCACTGCCAGTTTTCATGACCATACAGAAGAGAATCATATGAAACTTCAACATAATTCACAACTTATCTGATTCAGTGAGAACAACCTGCCCTACAGAGTTATAAAATCAGACTTTTCCCCACTCACCTTAAAACCACATGGTTACACCTTCTCATTTTTAGGGGAAATCTTCATTCCCCTTCCTTTCTCCTACCAGAAAGCAGGAGAAGCAAGAACAATGAAACTACATGGATTTATCTTCATTCCTCCCCAGTAAATCTCAGATCCAGATGGTCAAGTTAAATAAGCACAAAAGCAAGACCTCTCCCAGAATCAGAATGCCTACCAAACTCATTCAAGCACAACCATAAGCAACCATGCTTAAGGCAGGTCTGAATAACAAATCTTCATTAGTTGATAGGATATAATAGGACCATTAATCTACAGCAGAAGGTTCTCACTACTTGCCCATAAACAACATATAAAGCACAACAACAAAAGACTGTTCTAGAGTGTCCTTAATAGGACACTATAGCAAGAAGTGTCTGAAAGAGATCTGAGGTAAGCAGGAAAGCCCAGCAATACCCTGAGAAAAAAATCTTAAGAAACTAAAATAAAAGTTGGCAGTTCAAATCAACTCTTAGTTATCCTAACTGCAAGCCAAACTAAGGCCTGCCTCTTAATGCTAATCACAAAAAATATCAGCTTTGTGTGAGCCTTAAAAATTTTTCTTTTAGGCTAGAACAATGGACTAATATATTCCATTTTTTGACACCTCCAGAAACCAAACTTACCTTCCACATTTGACCATAAAAAAGGGCCAAATTTTAAAAAAGGAACAACTACTCGAGTTCTGGAACATCAGAGCAGCAGGAGAAAAGGACAGACCATGCAGGTATGCACAAGTGAGGGCTTTCTATCCTCTCACCTCATCACTTTCATCTACTTCAATTCCACCATCTTTATCATCATCCATTTGCTTATGGATCATGCGAAGAGCTTCCAGGCTGAACCGGTCCTCCTCAGTAAAACACGGTGGGCTGAGAGAACTGCAGGGATCTAAAAGGGGACAAACAAATCAGAACGGAAAATATTAGTTATTGTCTCTCTAGAATATGATGATTCCAAGCAAGACACAGTTTTTGTATGTGCATATGTATTTGACTGCATTTAGCCTCCAGGTTATAGATAGATGGCAAATTTTTACCAAAAAAAAATGAAAAGAAAAACATCCTCTTTTTAACCAGCCTCACAGAAGAGGCTGGGATAGTTAGACTCCTGCAATTCCACCCCCCACCCTGTAACTATCTCTACTTCTATCTGTCAACTGCTCTGCATGATCTATCACTGCAGCACCAAAGAAAGCCACTGTCTCATTTCCAACCTCCTTTCAGAAAGCCTGGCAAAAACAAAGTGGAGGAGGATGAGAGCAAGAATAAGTTGTCATATCCTGCAATCACAGCTTCATAAGCAAATAACAAAGGAATGACAGCTAAACTGCAGTAATACTGTAGGTAGTATACACAGGCAAAATACACACAGATTGCAAGTGAAGAAAGCACACCAAAAAGAAAATAAAACTGACAAAAATATTTGTTATCTCATAACCCTGTACACGCTGATCAAAAACAGCAGTGTCACCTCAGAGCAAGGTTCCAGGTCAAAAATAGCATCTTTTCATCCACGATTATTATAGAAGACTCTGATTTGTGCACATCTGATGGCTTTGCTTCCACCTGTGTCAAATTAGGTATCTGTTCACCTTCTACAGGACATGACAAATACTGCCCAATTCTACAATGAGTCACAATCAACCCATCATTAAAGATTTACCTTTCACAGACCTTTTCATTAGTTAGTAGCTAGTTTCACTAGTTCTGATGCATTCAGAACCAAATGATAGGAGATGCAGAAGAGTAAGAAATGATTTTTTTTTTTTAGTTTAGCATTATTTCCCACTATATTGTCATTATTAAAAGGCACAGTTCCAATAAACTACAGCTAAGCACACTCTAAGCACCCACACCAATAAAAATACAATTGGAGGAGGCATGATTATCTTTTGTTTCTTCTACTACCTACCAGAAGACTAAGCTTTCATGTTGTGACGAAAGATAAAGGTTCATTTATATGTAACATGAATAAAATACATACAAATTGATAGGATCTAGGGTTTATACATAGGAAAAAACCTTAACATACCAATTAAATTGGCATGATTCTGCTTTTGTGTCTGTTATACTTTGAAAAAATAATAATTATTGAGAAACGCCCAAGCCCTTTGTAGCTTGCATAAAGCTACAAAGTTGAAGTACAAAGCTGGCAAACAAGTCATAACTGAAATCTCAGACACATTAGCAGGGCTAATCCTACTACAGACATGAGTTCAAAGCTTTCTTACTTTATATGCAAGTTTCAATACAGAGAAATTGACAGTTCCATCTGTGTCCACGTTTCAATTAAAAAAACCAACACAGCGGCACTATTACAAAACAAAAAGAAATCTCAGAGATGCATGAAGTGTCTAAAAAAAAATAAGTACCTAAATATTAAACCAGACATCACAATTTTCAGCTTTGGAATGCAACTTGAAAGAAGCAACACTTCAAGTTTTTGTCTTTTTACATTAGAAGACAGTTTTAACTTGTTTAACTTGTACTTAGTCCTAATTCTTATACAGTATAAAACAACAAACTGTTAACTATTTATCTGTAAGCATATCTGTAAGCACTCAAATGCATTTCCAATTTTTTCAGCTGAAAGGCCAGCTTTTCAGACCACAAGCCTTCTCAGACTACACCTTCTCAACACTGAGGTAGATGAGTTTCCTAAACAGAGTGCTTATAAATACAGTTCAGTTGAAAGGGGCCATCAAAAAAATTGAGTCCAGCTGCTTGACCATTTTAGTGCTAACCACAAGTTAAAGCACATTTGTGAAGGCATTACCCAAATGCCTCTTGAATACTGAGGGACATGTGGTATCAGCCACTCCTCCAAGAAGCTAGTTCTACTGTTTAACCAATCCACACAGTGAAGAACTTTTCCTTATGTCCAGCCAAACCTTTTTCACTTATTTAAACATGAAGGCACTTGAATAAGCTATCGCTCTTCAGAGAAATAAACAGGCTGCTACTTATGCTTCAAATGTCCCATGCCCTGGTCCCCAGGAACGCTTGATCTCTCTCAAAGGCAGAATTCCAGTTGCTGCCTTTTGGTCTGAGAAATACACAATGGGAACACATGAAGTGCAATGAAAAAAAAAAAAAATAATCCACCCTAAACAGAATCCAGACTTAGCTCCAAGTTTATTTTGATGCAGTCAAGTTAAAAGCAACATTACCAGACTAACAATTGTCAACCCTCTCTGCAGAGAACAACCTCAAAAACACAAAAATAAATTTACAAACCCACAACTATTCATAAAAATACCTACAGAACCCTAACCAATTCCAAAAAAGGTTCTAAAATACAGTGTTTTGCCTCATTGGCAAAGCAGAAGCAATTCAAATCCTGTGATCATCAGAAACTTCACCCATTCAGCCAATTAGGATGAAAGACATGAGAAAAAGCCTCACAATATGGCAAGCACCATAAATAAAAAGCCCAGCAGCAACAAGTGAAAAGATTATTTGGTAATTCATTTCTCACTTGGAATCCACTCCACACAATGGTGTTCTGAGATTCAAAAGCTTCTATTACACTTAAAGGACAAACCTAATTTTTAGGTCTGGACTGCTAGTATGTCCTAGGCTGACATGCTGTCACAAATACTTGAGTTCAAAATCTTTATCACAGGAAAGAGTACAAAGACAGTATCAAGCATTCATTCAGTGAGTGTACCTGGTAACTTAAATTTGATCTTTAATGAATAAATCAACAGGAATCAATGAAATAAAAGCAAAAGATGATGTTCAAGTGAGAAGGACAAGAGGCACACAAGTACATCACATTGTGAGGACATGATTTCAACATAGGTAGAAGCGTAGAAGTTTCAGACATTATGCTCATGGTAAGGATGGAATTTGTCACTAAAATATTAAGTTTGTAATTAATGGCTCAACAAAATTAACAGAAGCTTCAGGAGTAAGCCTTAATCCTGCCTTGAGCAAGTCTGAGGCTGCCTCCTAGCCCTGACAGGACAGGAAACAGCAGTCCTCACCAGGCCACTGTTACTAACTGCTCTTGCGGGAGGCAGCCTCAGAAGGAACTGAGTTCAGAGAGATCCAATCCAGTTCACAGGAAGCTGTCTGTTCTTACAGATAAGGGGAAATTAGCACTTGGTTCTCCCTCTCCCTTTTAAAAGGAGCTAAAATAAGACAAAGTTACACGAGAAACTTCTAGCTGAAGTTCTGAGCTATAGCATCACAGCTTTTCCATCCCACTTCCTGAAGGTAACAGGACTTCAGCTTAGAGTGACATTGTCAACACAAGCTGGTAAGGAAAATTAATTACACCCGTATCTTCAAGTGTTCGTGTCAGCAAAGCCCATGAACTTTATTTTAGGAATACACATGGCTCCAAAGCAAAAGGGTGTATGATCACAATGCAGCCTGTCACCTATCCTGCATTTACTTTTCCCCAAACTGTTGGCAGCGTAACAAACTGCAGAATGAAGATGAAGACACCAACAAGCAGGCAGTTATTGCCCCCATTCTGCGCATGGACTCTGGAGCATCAGAGCTGTAATGGTGCCCAAAAGTGTGTCACAGGGACTCTTGTCAAATGCTTGCAGTTTTGATCTAGTCTCAAAAGCACCCTAAAGGCTTCTCAGTGGCTCAAGGCAGCTCTTTAAGAGTAAAGGGACACAAAAAATCTTCATGATTTTCAAAAGTACCTGAAATCAGGTGCATGCCCTGAGATTTCCCAATTAGTTTGCTCAAAGGAGCTTGCTGTTGGGAATTACTTGGACAAGTTGGTTAGAACACACCATGTTTGTTCAGCACTCACCCAAAAGGAACAGTACTTTTTTTTTCCTTACACTAACAGAGTCCCACAGAAGCCTACAATGTTTCCATGACTGCCTTTTTATGATACATTCAGGAATATATCCTGTTCTGCTAGCTCTATGGTTCCCCATTACTAAGCGGCCATCTGGGATAAAGGGAAGCCTCACACAAAAGGCAAGCACTATACCATAACATCAGCTTCTTAAGCACATACTCCAAGCTCAAAATAACTGTACTTCAACAAGTTGTGATGACAGAAGTGACATTTCTCTGCATTTTTCAGAGTCAAAGCAGGTGGCCACAACACTCCCTGCCACCTCTCCACCAAATGCATCTTCCTCTCACTACGATTACTATTTCCTTACAGCTTACATTTCTTTTTGTGATTTAGTTTTACACTGTACTTTAATACACTCCATTTTCTTCAGGAAAAAAAAAAAAAACAGAACAACAATTTTTAAAGACATGGGTACAAGTGTGACCAACACACGAGATTACCGGTGTCTTGAAAGCAACCGTTTTCACAAATATCACCACATTTTAAACAGCTACTTACAATACAAGCAACAAATATTCAGCTTCTATCTTAAATCCTTACATAAGTGTCATTAAAATCTTCAAATGCTTGAAGAGAGATCCTCAGATTGAGCTTCATTTAATCTTTCAATTAACAACTCCCAAAGCAAATCACTCCTACTCTTAATACTTAAACTCCTCCATACGACAAGTAGGCTGAGCAGGATAACAGTTAACTTGACAATGTTATTTGTGACATTTATTTAAATGATGAGAGCAAAAAAAATAAAGTTCATCATTGCAGCATATCTTTCCACTAAAAATGTTAAAACAACAGACAATTTTGACAAAAGAGTGCAGAATACATTTATCTTCTAATCAAAACATTCATGTTACTTAAATGAGCTTTCTGAAAAGCAATATGCAATAATACTAATGACAGCAGGAAAAGGGGAAGGGGTGCAGTAGGAAAGGAGAAAAGACAAAAACACCCTGCTGTCTTTGAAGAATTTTAAAGCTTTGCAAAGCTTCACATTAGGCTTTTCTGCCACTACATACTAGAAATTCAGATAATTTCTTCAATTGTTTCTATTAACTTCGACAATACAGATGAAATTTTAAAAAAATGAAACTTGTCTACAAGTTCTGGAACTGGAAATACTGTTTCTAAATATACATATGAAGTTCAGTAATTAATAACACAAAGGGAGCCTGAGAGATGATGTGATTTGCAGTTCTGCTCTGAAAGAGCTGCCATAATTCTTTAAAATCAACTAAATAACCTTCATTTAACAAGAAAGGACACCTTAAGATAAATCAACATCCCTTCAATTTGTATACAACTGATCTTTGTATCAGTTTCAAATCTGTTTTTGCCACTGCTGAGAAGCATCCATTTATTCTGCTGTTTCATTATCTTTGGTATATAAAGGTTGACTATGTTTACACGTAGAAATTTGATGAAGATGGACCTGGGTTTTATTTTCCTGACAAATCACCATCAACTTCTGCTTTCACCACACCACCAAAAAGTAATTGTGAATTTGAATACTCTTCCCGCCCCCCTCCCCCCCCCCCCCAATAGTACAACGAAAACTAGGAACTAACAGCTCATTACTTAAAGAAGGAATTCTAGAACTACCAAAACCAAGTCTTAAGGTAGGTTGCAATTGTCACTTCTCAAATCCTTACCAGATCAAAAGCTGTGAAAAAAACAGCAGGGCAGACATGGTTAATTTTTGATCACCTGCTAAGACACAAAAAGCATCTTGCACAATTTAAGAACTTTCTGGCAATAACTGTTTATTCAAAGGAAAAGATATGAAAGGAATTCAAGAGAATTAAACTTCATGTCAAATCTAATTTTCCTTTTACAGATACAGAAGCAAATCTTCCAACAATGCTTGTTGAAAAGGGAAGCTATTATACAGAGTTCTGAATACATTATTCATGTTATGGATTGTTCTAACAAAAACTAAGCATCAGTATAAACATTTCACCTAGATTGTAAACAAACTACAGTACTTCTCTGTGACTAGACAAAAGTCAAGAGGACGGATTTGTGACTCCTCCATCTCCTTTGCACACCTTCCCCTGCACGAGGGGAGAAGAAGCTGAACCACATGTGTATAAAATGTTCAAAGACAGCTGACTTGAAAGAGGAACTCTTGCTAGCCGTAACAAAGCAGTACAACACCAGGAGATGTATCCTAAGCCAGCTAAAGACAATTGCCTCTTTTTTCTCCTTCCAACCTGATCTATAAACAATATTTCCTATACATACATGAACAGTAAAAGAAAAAAAGACAAATGTCTAATATCTCCTCTTAGCAATATAGAGAGATATATCTCACTTTAGTAAACTTTATTATATACAAGAACAAAGATAGAAATTTAACTGTGTTAAATAGTGCGTATCTGAACTTGAAACATCTTTTAAAATGCATGATATAGTTTTTACTGTAATTACTAACATCTGAAATTAGAATACATTCAAGAAAACAACAAATTCACATAGGTTCAGAAATGATGGACATTCATAAGCAGACCTGCAAGAGAAACAAACCTTAACTCAAACAAAATGACTCGGCAGTTGCTGTTTGATTTCTATTACTTACTTTTAGAACCCACGGTTATAAAATAACTAGGACTATGAATTTAGTAATCAAGTTCATGTGTCAACAGAATACCAATTAAGCTGATTACACAAACTACAGGTGCATATTCATATAAACTAAATGACTGTTAGCGCATAGCGTATCAAGGTACATAATGGTTAGCTAAGCTTTCTACATGTTTTAGGTCTAACTAGTTAATTTCTCCTGCTGTAACAACTTCCTCCTTTTCTAAGGGTGGGAAGTTAAAAATAAATGTACTTTATGCTTGATCATTTTTGTCAATGCATGCAAAAATCTGTCAACTCTAAACAAACAAAAAAAAAAAACAGGAATAGCATTGCATTTAAGCCACTTTATAAATTTGGTCAGGAAATCAGATTTAAGGACGACCTGCAACTGCCTAAAAGCACGCTCACATGATATCTGCAAACTTCTTAGTAACTAAATTCTGTATTAAACCTCGTCATCTTGCTTAGAATTGCATACTTATTAACACCTCTGCTATGAATTAATCTCACAGCCTGATCTTTAGCCTTCTGGTGAAAGCTTGCAGTCAGTACGCAATGTACCAACCTGTATTAGGATACAGCTCATGAGTTAAGCAAAGCATGGGCCACTACATTTCTCAATAGAGGACAATGATCTGCAGAATAGAACAACCTCATTGCTGCGGCATCACTCATAACTTAAGTAGTTCCAACTTTTCATGTTGAAAGTGTAGTTCAAACCATAGAATGAAAATGAGAGAGCAAAATCACCTGAAAAGGATTCCCATCCTGCTAAACCTTTTTTATTCAAAATTATGTAAAAGACAAGTGTTAAGAGATGTGGTTCAAAAACTTAAAAAAAAAAAATACCTTCTAAGCCCCAAACCATTTCACATTTCAGCAATTAGAATTAAGTATCCAAAAATTATAAATTAGAGGACTGTTTTAAGTCATCATTTTCATTTAAAATTACACATAAAGTTACATCCAGGCAAAACCGGAATAATTACACTTATATTTGTTTTCACATGTGATTCATAATCGTATCCTATATCCATGAATCAGGCACATAAGCATGACATTGCTGACATTACTGAATTACTTCAAGTCTTTTACACCATCTGATCTAGTACATATATTATTAACTGTTCTAACCAAGGAATCAAATTTAATCCTCTGTGAGCAGCATCTGTAGCATCATCAAATCCCTCACAGTTCCTGTAACAACATGTTGTCAGAATGTATTTATACTTTAAAAGAGCATATCAGAATTGTACAACTGAAACCTAAACTGCCAAAATGTAACATTATAATAAAATAAGCCCCTAACATGGAGTCACCTTTTTTTTCCATTGTAAGCAACCTGTTAGAATTCTAGTGTTTGAGCATTAAATTTATAAGTCTGTGCCATGCTTATACTTTCATACATCCAAAGATGCTGACTGTAGATTCATTTCCTTTAATTGATAAGGTTATAATTAAACAATTCCCTCCAGCACTGAATTTTGAGCATGTACAAATATCAATTTCTCTAAGTAGTTCTATTAGCCTAGGTGAAGATTTAGTAGTGCACACTGCTAGCTAGCAAAGAACTATTTAATTCCAGAAGCTTACACAAACAGCTCTGCAGTTAGCACTCACATCCAACTCCAGATTGCACAACCACACTGCATAACTGGCAGTTTTGCTTCTGCTAATACACTGTCTAATATTTTTCTTATTAGAAATTCCACCAAGCGATGAACTGGGCTGACAAACCTACTGCTGTTATCCCAGTTCACCTTGATGGTTTATTTGATGCAGATAAGATCCAAATGGGCCCCCTCGTTTCATTTGTTAAGGTTTTAGAATGTGTGTGGAGGGGGGCAGGGGGAGATATTCACATACATGTCAATAATAAAACATCATTGTGTTGCTGCTCAAACTTAACACATGCAGTTATGAGAGTGTCAGAATAAACCACAGATGTACATATCTTACATACATTTTGGCTGACAGGGTTTTGATAAATGTATTCTTGGGTTTGTGGAAGGGCATAGTCAGCCAACACTTATCCCTTAGATGTTAAAGCAGGCATTAAAAAAGAAGCCAGCTCTAATACAGTGAGCAGATGCCAAACACTACACATGCAAAAAGAAAAAACAGGAAACTTGGATCACCCCAAGACCTCCAAGCCTCAGAATAAGCTACATACTGTTTTAAAACTTATTGTTAAAAGGTAAATTCTAGAAAAAAAAAAAAAAAAAAAAAAAAAAAAAGCTTTTTCCTTCAAAACCAGATGCACACCTTCAATATAAATTTGAAGCAGTAAAAAAAAAAAATATTGAGAAAGAAAAATATTGAGAAGCCATACACAATAGTAATGTGTAAAACTCCTGAATTCTCTAGGTTTGCCTGAACAACACTCATTGCTAAGTGCTGCTTCTCCATCAGTTGTTCCCCAACAGCACAAACACATCCAGGAAGCAAAGAGCTAAGGCAATCATTCCACATAAGCTCTAAAGAATAAGCCAAAGCACAGTGCTAAAACGATTCCAAACTGTTTGTACCCCCGCCTTCCTGCCCCATACTGCTCTCTTCCTTGTACCAACAAAAGCACATTTGTGCAACCATGCTGCAGAAAGGCTCAGGGAACTAATTCAGCATGAAAGACTTGCAACTGCAAAGGAGAAACCAAAGCAGAAGCAGGCAGAACTGCACAGCTTCTAAACCTCTCATATAGCTGAACTCAGCCAGCAACACAGCAGGTGAGCAATAAACAGAAAAAACAGAATCAGTGTAATGGAACAACATCTACACTGCTGAGAGAAACTCCTGTCCCATATCTTAAACCCTCACTACTGGGATGCACAGGACAAGGCTGTGCCCTAGAACACTTGTTGCAGATAACAACCATCAAGTTGAGATGAAGTCACATATGTAGTCACCTGCAACAAGCTGATGCGTGGCTGCACATAACACAACACAGAACTCTATGTATTCCTTCATTCAAGCTAATTGTCTTGACCACTTTCCAAAATGTAAGAACCAGAACATGCAGGAAGATTTCAAAATGCAAGATCTAAACACATACAATAGGATCTGTCCCAAAGCCAGCAAACTGACACCTGTCCACACAGCACCAGGAATTGGAGGCTTTCATTTTAAATTGTTGATTTCGTAACAAAAGAATTTCCTGAAGAGAAGAAACAGCCAGGCAGGTATTTACAGAGAACTCAAGTGAAAGCACAAGCAAGTATGAAGATCTTCAACACTGTGACAATTGAGATTGCAACCACCTGCAAAAGAATACTCATAAAAATTAAGTTTAATGTCTTGGTTTCTTCCTCTCTCCCCAATGCAAGTTAGGTACAAGATCAAATGAAGGACAGTCATTATCTGGAAAAAGCTTACTACACCTTAAGAACACTTCATGACAATTATACATAAAGCTAACTAAAATTTTAAGAGTCTTACAATATACTTTAAACACTAATAGTGACATGCACCTGTCAGATTTCAAAAGACTGAAGCTTGACAAATGACATACCAGATTTTATTTAAACTCCACTGGATACACGCTGTAAATGGAGCCAGATCTCTCACACACTGAATTACCAACATTTCTGATACTTGCTCACTGCAAAAGGCACAAGGAGAGAAAGTGGACCAGTGCCAAATTCCAATGCAAGTGTTCCCAATACATTACTCTTGTTAAACATCAAACATCAACAAGTACAGGCAATCCATCCTTTCTAATTACCAAAATGAAAATAACTTCCAAAAGGTAAGAAAGGCCGCCTGCCCTTAATGAAATCAAAAGCCAGTCAGAAACATGGAAGATAAATTCTACTTCAGTATGTTCAGTTAAGATTCTATTTCCCTAGAAGTGAATTTCAATCACACAAGGCCTTCTACTTCTGTCAGAAAAAGTATCAAAAATAGAATATATAGAAAACTTTTTACAGAGTTGTTTTAAGAAGTGTTAGAAAGTTTTCATACTGGGAGGAGACCCAAGAAAACCCACACAGGTATTCAGAAATTCTCCGTCATGCAGATGAACTCAAAGTATTAGAAGTGCTCCAGACAGACCAAAGAATGGCAATATTTGCATATGTAGCCACTGCATGAAAAGTGAACCGAAGTCAGAAAAGAAAGGCTGCCCTCTGTTGCTTCGAAGTTCAACATCATAAAGGTAAACTTAGTATGCTCAACATAGTCTAAGCAGACAGCTATCCTACAGAACTTTCTCATTTCCAATATCTATATTATATCAGCCTATACTAAACTACATGAGACACCTATTGCCCTCCTAGCTCAGCAATTATCATTCTGCACCTGGCAAGAAGTAAACACATCATCAGTATAGGTTAGGAGCTGATCAGCTGGAAAGAAGCTCTGCAGAGGACTTGGGTGTTCTAATGGATAACAGAGTGGCTGTAAGCCAGCTGTGCGCCCTCATGATCAAGGCCAGTGTTATCCTGGGGTGTGTTAAAAAGAATATAGCCAGTAGGTCAAGGAAGGTTATCCTCCTCTGTTGCGCCCTGGTGAGGTCACATCTGGAGTATTACATCCAATTCCAGGCTCCTCAGTTCAATACAAGGAACTTCTAGAGAAAGTCCAGCAGAGGGCCACAAAAATGATTAGGGGCCTGGAGCATCTCTCTTATGAAGGAAAGTTGGAGACTTGCTGCTGAGAGACTGTTCAGCCTGGCAAAGACTACTAAGAGGGGATATTATCAATGCTTATAAATATTGAATAGGCAGCAGTTAAGTGGATGGCACCAGGCTCTTTTCAATGATGCCCAGCAACAGAAAGGGCAATGGGCAAAAACTGGAACACAGGAAGTTCCATACAAATATGAGAATGAACTTCTTTATCCTGAGGGTGATAGAGCTCTGGAAAAGGCTGCCCAGAGAGACTGAATATCTCTTCAGAAGTTTCCACAAAACCCCCCTAGATGCTTTCCCTATTATAGGGAACTGCTTTAGCAGGTCCTTTCCAAACCCTACAACTGTGACACTCTATCATATCCAGGTAACCCCTGCTTTTTTGTTTTGTTTTGGGTTTTTTTAATTTGTTTTAAGTAAAATACTGTATTGTTTGACTGTGTATACACACAAACACACTGACAGCATGCAGCTGATTTTAACCTTTTTTCAGAGGCTTATTTTGATTCCAGTACTAGCGCACACGTTCTTAAAACTTTTGCATTCCAAATCTTGTGTTTAACATACTTGTTCAATTTTATAAGACTTAGGAAAACAAAATGTTTCTTACATAAATTCAAGGAGACTACTTATTTTCAGAAAGCTGTGCTTGTTCAGTAGTCATGTGAAGAGGAGGCTATGGTTATTAACAACAGCCAGCAATCACTTGACAGCAGATGGTAAACCCTATTCCGCAGTGCTAGACATGGGGCAACAGTCAAATACGTGCTAAGAGAGCCAAGTTATACATTAAGTAAGTCTTTTTTGCCAGGAGGGCATTGCAGTACTATGGCAAGCTACCCAGAAGATACAGAATCTTCAGGAGATGGCCAGAGAGCTATGGATGACCAGCTCTGGTTCTGACGACACTCTTGCTTTATAACACAAGACTGAATTCCAGGGGTACCTTTCAACTAGCATGTCATCTCCTTGCACGCGGAGACATTTTGTGTAAACAACCTTGCAAAGGCAAAGCTAAAACTGTACTTAAACATGACCAGATCCAGTCCCAAATAAGTGGGGACCTGTATTTCTAAGTGAGATGTCTGTAGCAGAAATAGACAGCCTTATGCAATAATTAAAAGAGAAGAAAGTTTGTGCCATTGTTCATAGCTCCAAGTGGATTCGCTGATGTTATGGTACGTGACATAAGCAGCCTCACCTTTACTTTCACCAACTTATCTGAGATTCTCTAAAGGTGAAAAGAGATTAAGGTTTAATAGCTCTATTAACATTCATACAACAGTTTGTAGGCTAAAAGTTTCAAGAAGGGTTAATTTCTTTTGCAGAAGTATAAGGGAAGAAGAGAAGAAAATAGAGTTGTTTCGAAACTCTTCCACTGTTTCTATGAGCAGAGAAGGTAATTTATGAATAAGTGTTACATAAGTTACTGCACTCCAACTGCAATCTCGATCAAAAATAAGATTCAAGACGCTTGCAGCTAACTCACAATCAACAGAAGGGGGAAGGGAAAGGAATTACAGAGAAGCGTAGCAAAAGTATCTCACAAAAAAAAAAATCATATATTCAGAAAAAAATCTGTGACCATTAGACTTGATACACACTTTCAAACTGGAAAGCTGCAAAAATTGTTGCAAATTAAATGCACTAAAACAGAGAAGCAACCAAAATCAGAACAACTGAAGTAGAATTAAGGAGATCTGCATTAAGTATTAAGATCTGTATTAAGTATTAAAGCAAACAACACCCTGAAAAGGTACCCAATTTTATTCCCGTAACAGTTCGCTCTTAAACAAAAAGAAATTTCACCTAAACAAGAAAAATACTGATAAGAAAGCCCAATTGTAATTACCTGCAGCAGCACCCTATAGAGGAAGCCAATTCAGGGTTTATAAGAATTAATTCCAATCTTTTATGAACAGCACCAGCTGTTCCATGTAACTGTACAAGCTGTCAGCTTGAGCATTACTGAAAGGTGGGCTTTAATGCACTTAAAAACCTTTTCTCTAACATTTGCCAGGAAGAGCTTACACAGGGGAAAAAAGATAAAACATTTAGTATTCTATCAAACAGCAAAGCAATACGTAAAAATCCATGTGAGCATTATTTAAGTTTACTAATTTATTAATGTAAACACTTGGAATTTTCATTGTTTTGCTTTTTTGTTTTTTGGGTTTTTTTTTGTTTGTTTTGTTTTTGTTTTTAATCTACAAGCTGGGAGAATACAGAAATCAGTAGGGAATATAAATTAGAGTAAAGTTTAATCTCTGCATTTCATAAAAGATTCTTTGTTCATTTTTTTTTTTAAACAGTAATTATTTCAAATCAAGTTTTAATAAACAAATCTAAACACTGGAGTTCTTTAAATTCCTTTGTTTCATGTGAGATCACATGGGCTATTGATTTACTTATCCCTTACAAAAGATTTTCTGTTTTAGTAAGACCTGATTAATAGAATTCTTCTAGCTAGACAATTAATTATACCATGATTTTCAAGGTAAAGACATGACTGTGAGACTACTGAACTAAGTCAAAAATTAAGCACCTACTATTTTGAATATATAAAGTAAAAAAGTTACAGCAATTATTTTAAAATATTTTATAATTTGAATGTTCAGACTAGTGTTCAGTCTCTCAGTGATGAGAATTGTGCAGATATCAGCAGAGAAGATTAGAAAATTTACAGCTCAAAGTTCCTTTTACGAATACCTAATTGTGCCTTTCCATAGGAGAGGTTAAACAGAAGAAATCTTAAAAAGTCAGACCAGTAAGGTGGCAAATGGAATACCCAATTACAGAACATGCATAGTCTCCATACTTTTACTCAATGGTCCCCATACTTCTACTCTAAAAGCACGTATTTCATTTAGTCTAAAAACAAGTAATTTCTGCACATTCTAACATAGAACACTATACATGAGTGAAACACTCTTTACGTGAATGCAAGCATACTATTTTCTTACTTGCAAGGCCTTCTACCCACAGGCTAATTTGAAATGACTCCCTGAAAGGAGACAGCAAGAAGGTGGGGTCTATTGTTAAAAAAGATCTTTTATATGCTTAAATACTCACTTGAGCTGTTCAAATTGGATGAGCATTTGTTACAATTGTATACCGTTATGCATGCACAAAATCCAGTACACCTGCACCCCATCCCTGAAGGTGTTCAAGACCAGGCAGGATGGAGCTCTGGGCAGCCTAATCTAGTGAGTGGCAATCCTGCCCACGGCAAGTGGAATGGAACTGTATAGTTTTTAAGGTCCCCTCCAAACCAAGCCTGTGATTCTATGAAGACATTCTATGAGGATTCTGTGATTCTATGAGGACAAATAACTGTGTATGAAATCGCTAAACAAAAGATATGCTAAGGAACAAGAACCCAGCAACTAGGTAGATCGAATGAAGACAAGCAGGATTTTAGCTAGTTTTTCCACAGAGACATCTTGATATGAGTGCCCTCTGAAGACCTAACTATTTTCTAAAATACTTTTTCTATCCAATCCCACAGGTATTGCTACATATCATATTAATACATGCCAGCTTCATATATCAAAGACTGAGCACATGCCCACTGACCTACTTAAGAAAACCACCTGCAGTAGCACAGACAAATCAGCAACAGAGGAAGAATTAGAGAGTTTTCAATCTTGTCTAAATAGTCTGATGACAATTTGGAAATGACAAGCCAGGGCAAGAGGTTCCCATGAAATTTATTCTTCAGATCACTGCTAGAGAACAGAATTCATTCAGCTACCCCTAGCATCTCAATCCCAGCCTGCCAGTGTCACCCCAGCTCTGCCTGCACTGCAGTGCCTGCAGCCAGCAGCATTATCCACCCACACCAATGCGCAGCTGTGAGGAGCCACACCTCGGAGAGGTTTCAAACAGGAACAAGGAAATCAAGCCAACCGATCAGCCATGTCTTGCTGCCACCTGTGCAGCTGCAAACTGCCTCAAACCCATCATTTCCATCAGCTTCTTCCTTCCTGATTAAAGCTCTGCTGCCGAACCACCCCCAGATCCACTGCATTACCGCGAGGCAGAGGGAGAGCAAACTGCGGCACAACTACAGCCTCAGCTGTGTCATCAACTAATTGGGAAGACAATAGAAAACCGATGTTTGAAATGAGTCCTGAGATTGTTTCTAGGGGTGCAAAATTTCACTCAGCTTGCACACGCCTCGGGCAGGACTTGCAGAGGAAACAATCGCTTTCAGCACATCGCTGAGCCGTCTATGGCTACAGCCACCGGTCTGTGGTTTGGCACGCTCAGTTCACAGCCAGGAAAGCAGCACCATTTGAACAAGCTACAAAAGTATCTAGTGCTCCACACGCTATACTTTGTATCTAGCACAAAAGCAGTTTACAGGATTTTGCACAGGCTGCCAGATAGCCGCAGCTACCAACACAAACTGTAACGTATAAGGAGCCAGAACCATAATGCCTATTCCTACCATAAACAAGTATAATACTTCAATACGAGTAGAAAACTGACAGCTTGTTACTTCCTACTTTTAATGCAGCCCCTTCCTAAAATAAATTGGGTTGCTGCATTTCTCATTTGTGTCACTCCTCCCCTCCAGCCCCCAACACACACAGATATCCCCTCCATATTTTGCTCATGTTTTTTTTTTTTTTCCTTTCCAGGTCTCCTCCATGCTCCCCATATTTCATGTCCAGTGTCATAAGGCCTTCATTCCAGTTTCTAATCAATTTCTATCTGTGAAAAGGGATAATTAAGATTCACTGTCAGCTAGTTTGGATATACTGATACCAAGTTCATATTCTTACTGCATCTTTAAGAAAAAGCCATGGCCATTTTGTATGTCACATACACATCAGTCCTATTATTTCACAATAAATAACCTGCTATTCTCATCCCCTCCTACTAAAAAATCAGTTTCTCACCTTCTAGGGTTTTTTGTTTGTCTTAAAGCAGTGACAGCAACATCTTTATCCTTCCCATTGCCTGTCACTGTTACAGTGGCTCATTCTGGTCACAGAAAAAAATCACAGAAACACCAAGGTTGGAAAAGACCTACAAGATCATCCAGTCCAGCCATTCACCTATCATCAATAGTTCTCATTGGTCATTTTCTTATTTTATCAATAATGGCAGGTATGCATAACTAGATACCACTGATCAATTGTTGGGTTTTTTTTTTTCACTGAACCAGCCAAAGTAATTTTTGCACAAGCGTGCACACTCCTCCAAATGGAGTTAGAAAATGAAATTTCTAAAATCTATTTGTTCAAATAGGATATTGCAGAGGAATTGTTTAGTTAGAACTACCAAGCTCCACATCTTCTGACCTTCAATCAAAATTCTTATGGTCATAAATACACAACTGTTCACTTCTCCCTTGCCACTTCAGGTCTTAAGCTTAAAAAAAAAAAAAAGCCGATTTCCAGGCAGGCTGGATTAACTAAAAAAAGACAAATCTCAGTATACAAAGATGATTTCCACTCACTGTGAAAGAAGATCACTTAAGTCAGCGTAAGCAAGCCAGAAACATCTTTATTCCATGGGCACAGAATAGAAGTGCAGAAAAGACTGAGTAACGCCTTCATATGTCTCACTGTAACATGGAAGTAGTTCATCTGTTTTAGAAATGCTGTACCTGAACTAAAAAGCTCTGCCTCCCAAGCTTGCCAAAGCAGGCTGCTAGGACTGCCTGGTGCTATGCAGTCCCACTAGAGTTCACACCAGCTCAAGGGTCTCAGCAAAGTATTCCCTCAAACAATGAAATTCAGTCCATCACACACCCATTTTTCACTCAAAAGCACTGCCTGTGTTCCCCCATTCCAAATCAAGCCTTCTGGATAAAGATGTTAGATGCAGATTTATTAGAAGGCAAATGCATGAAGAAATCATCACTTACATTTATCATACCCAGAACTTTTTTTCCGCTGAACTAAATCATACTGGAAAAAAAGAAAAAAGCCTGTGTCTTTGTTTCCTTAATTTTTCTTTGCAAGAAAATAATTTAGCTTACACATGAAAATTTTTTTTTTTTCTTCCTTTTTTTTTTTTTTTTTTTTTTTGGTTAAATGGAGGCTTTCCATTAGGAAACAGAAGAGAACGCGATAAAGCTAAAAGAAACAATGTTGTCTTAACTACATGCAGAATTTGAAAAACTAAATCACTAGAAGGTAATTCACATTATCAAGTATTTGTGTAAAAATATACACAATATCACAATTTAATCAGTAGAAATCAAGAAAGCTTTCCCATATTTCCATTTGGGCCCACAATTGAGCTTGGCTACATGGAGTCAAATTGCTTCCTGATAGCATGCTCTCCATCTGTCTGCTTTCTTAACATCAATTGTTTACCAAATAAGGAATAGCTACGCTTCCTCTTATTATCTTCCTTTTAATCAGCCTCAAAGTACTTGGATTTTTTTTCTTCTCTTATCAATAGAAGAAATACTGCATAAATATGCTCTAGGAAACAACAGTTACGTTCAGATCTGCCTGGAAAACATCGGCTTTCCTTTTGAAGTTGAAATCAACAGCCAATAAGTGGTACCAGATCCTTTTAGTAAGTTTTTGTACACAATAGAAGAGACGGTGTAACTTGTTCAATCAAGGAAATGACAACTGTTCACAGATAGACTATAAATACTGCAGACAAAACTGAACACTAGGTATAGAATAAATCTTTTCTACTCAAATGATTTATCAGTTTATACCCAAGACAAAGCTTAAGGCTTTCCTTCTCCTCATCAGTGCCAGAGAGCTGCAAGTTCAATTGCAAAACTGAATCCAAGCATAACTAGTCTATTCTTTCCCTCTGAATTTTGCTATTGATCACGTAGTCAACAACAAAGCCCACCTACAACAAGTTCAAGAGGAATCCAAGCCAGAGCTGCAGGAAGGGAGATATAGAAGGAAAGGTGCAGAAGTATAAAACCGACCATTGCTGACTGATCTGCACAGAAAGTCACCTGAGGTAATTATACACACTGGAATTTGCTTCAGCAAAAAATTTCTTACCGCAAAGTTTGCTAATTGGTATTAATTAAGTTATTTGCTTAATAAGCAGCTGTTAAATTACTAAATGGAGCAACGCAGAGGTAATTATACCTCCTTTACTCAAGTACTCTGCTCGGTTCTACTCATCTCAAAAAAGTATTCCAAACAAAAGAAATTTCCATATGCAAAGAGCACACAAGCAGGGTGACAGAAAAACAGAGAAAAATAAATTAGAAAAAATAAAATCGTTGTCTAATTGATATTATTTTGAAAAGCTACTAGTAAAAAAAATAAAAACTGCTTTTACATGGTGCAATGCTCATTTATGACACCGAATTATACTGAAGATCATCGTGTCCAAAACATGAAACTTTTTCCAAAGGGAGATGCACATCACAAATATGCTTATTACAGGTAAGTGCCTGCTGCAAGTCTTCACACTTTAGGACATAAAGCAACCCATAAATACTTTTTGTTCAGAGGAGTCTTCCTGAACCACTATGCTGAAATCATGTGCTAAGACAAAATCCTCCTCAAGCCACAGGCAGACAGTTAATTCAAGACTTTAGATAAGCTACTTCACTTATTTTGTAAGATAATGATTATGTTCTTAGATAAGGTTTTAACCTTTTAATCCACTTCTGGATCAACAACGGCTGGCAGGGGGTAAGAAGGAAGCAGACAATAATATGACTAAAAACAATATTCATTAAAGAATATTTAGTTTCTCTATCCACTTTCAGCCATCATCCATCTACTGATGAACATTCAGAAGGCTATGTTAGCAATCCTTCATTATTCTTATTTTCTTCTCATTTTCCTATTACTTTTTATCTCTACCATATGGTTGCACAATAGTGATGGCTGGGCAATAGTGATGGCTGGATGGCGTACTGAACATTAAGGCCAAGCATGTACATAGACAGAATGGAGGAATTAATCTTGAGACACCTTCTGCTGAAAGCTGACTACATTACTGTTGTTACAGAATGTTTCACTCGAGTTACTTACTAGAATCACTATACACAAGTATGGTTCTAGCAGTTTAGAGTGGATATTATCATGATATCACAAAGCAAGACTGTTTACATATACTATGTGCTAGAATGAATGCAAAACCCTTCCTAACATGAGGTGTTGAGTCAACCATCAGTTTTAAATACAATAAAACAAAAAAGAAGAGCACAACTTTCACACGCAGTCATTAATCAGGACAACATCACAAAAAGTCAGAGTAACCTTGGACAATAAGAATGCTTTAATTAATCTAAACAGATTGGCAACACATTTATTAAGAACATGAACTCTAGATTTCCCAAGTATTCATGTTCATAATTCATTCCTAATCTGAACTGCACCATCAACTTATAAACAACACAAAAGCCAATCAGAAATCTACTCCTGTATTTTATTTATTTATTTATTTTTGACCAACTAATTTCAGCTGAGGCAAGTAACAGATGTGACCAAAAGTAGCATTAAACAGACATCCCAAGTATTGCTAAAGGAAAACAAAAACCACTTAAGAACTACATGACAAAACAAGTCATTCTATATTAGACAAATCACTGCATCTAAATAGTTATTAACCAATTTGCATAGAAGAAAGCCTGCACATTTCAGGAAGTTGTAATTATATGAAGCGCAATCAGTTGCACTCAGAAGTACTTCACAGAATTTAAGCATCAACACAGACTTATTGCAACTTGCAACAGTAATATGTAACAACTAGAAGTTCTCTAGAGAGCTGCCCAAGAAAAGCACAGAAAACAAGTGTCCTGAAGGACTACAAAAGACCCCTAAGTTCAAGGCAACTGTAGCCTTCAAACAAGCAGCATATTAAATGTCACCAATCCTTCCTGAATATTCTAGATTTTCTCCAACTCTGACATCTCTCAAAGACAAGTCTATGCTATCATAAAAGACACTGCCCACAACTCTCATCCTTCCTACGTGAACTGCCTATGAATACTAATGAATCCCTAAGAGCAACTCCAGCGCTACGGTAGCTTGCAAAGACAGAGTAGGCAGACCAATATTCTCCTTGTGACTAAACCAATCACAGTTACATGAGCCCGAACAATTGTGGGCGAGAATATCACAATTTCCAATTTAGCACAACATTCTGCTCTGAAGTACAAAGCGTTACTTGAAGTTCCCAGATCCAATCAATGCAGAGGTGGAATTGTTCTCTTTCTTTTATATCTGTGCTTCACTTTTATCTACAGATATGAAGTATTTTCTGTTAGAGTTCCAGAACCACATGAACTGATGGCAATGTAGTTACTGCCTCTGGTACACCTTACAGAATACAGATATTGGCATATATATCTGTAGCACACAAAAAAAAAGAGAGGCCTTGCACTGTAATCCAAATGTTCAAATTATGTCTGTAAAACAGTTCAAAAGTTGAAAAGACTTCAAGCATAGATCATCTTCTCTAGTACATCATCCACTAGGAAGTCCCAAAGCTTCTGAAAGTAATAAATTATGGCTAACGAGGATATGAAAGATGGGGAGAAGGAGTTAACACCACCTCCCCTTCCGTAACGCATTAATTATAGCTTCCTAGCTAGTATTACTGATTGACTGAAACCTAATCCGACAACATTTTAAAGCTAAATGGCACGAAACAAGACTTTAGTGCACTGAAGAAGCGCTGTGAATGTAAATATCAAATTAGTATCCAGCTTGAGCAGTAGTTATTCATTCTCCAACGTTCAAAAATTTAAAACATTAGAGGCAGCTTCCCCCCCTCCCTTGTCTCAAGAAGTGTCTAAGGTTAGATCTAAGATTACGGTTTAAGGTCAAATAATGCCCTGAAACAAGTTGGAGGTTCCTCCAAGTCTTAAACATTGCTCCTAGAAAAGTTTCCGTATAGAGCTGAGAGCACACTTTCTTGCCTCTTTATATCCAACAGGAATCCGACACTGAGTTAATGGTGTGATTCACCTACCCAAACAGGGTTTGCTACCTCATAAGAAAATAAGTTTGCTCTCCATGCTCTGTTATAGAAGGAGCCTGGATAACTCGAATATCAACACCTCAAGAGCTGTAAAATGAACATAAACTTCAAGGACAGAATTCAAGTAATAGCACAAGAAAACACTTTAAGTACTATGGGCCCCTGCTTCTACAAATTCAACAGTGCTAAACAACAAATGAAAATTATTAAGCAGGAAACTATGTACAGTAAAGTGTATCCAAGTATATTTTTTCCATCCTGAATGGCCCGAAACACCAGCTCCTAAATTTTATGGCACTCTCCAAGTCTAGTACAGCACCACTAGCTCTTGCCATGACCAGCAGCCAGGCAAAGAAGCCAAGGAAAGGGTGGCAGGCCTACTGCTGGAGATACTCAGTGTGCAAAGTGCCTGCTGCTGGGTCTGGCTGCTTCCCTCTGCCCTGGACCCTGTACTTCACCAGGAAGCATCCCATACGCTTTCAACCTTGTCTGGAAGCAACACTAACAGCAAAGCCTTCTGCATGATCTGACAAATGCAAATCCTCATTTGCCTACTTCCTCCAACAGAAAAAGCAACCAGACAAGAGCTGAAGGAGACCTGAAAGCCACCGTTGGTGTGATGCCATAACAACAATAAAACACAATTTCTGATCACAAAAGAATTAATTAGACCTCTATAACTGAATATAAGTTATCTTTAAGATCTTTCAGGTCAAGAAAAAAATAACTGAGGTTGATTTCATTATTACAACTATTAATTCAAATGAAGTACAAGCAGAAAATGACTAACAATGAGTAAAAATCAAGGGGTTCTATCTGCTTAACCAACCGGCTCATTAGAACTCATCCTTTGAAGTAATGTGTGTTTATCACAACTTTGAAATAGGCCAAAAAGGAAGTGCGTTTCAAAATATTTTTAAGTCAAAGAAACTTAAGATCATCGGGTAATGCTGTTTAATAAAACAAGTGAACACATCAGAGCCAAAGGCTCAGTATTCATGCAAGTATGAATTCATCCAAGTATGAATATAGCTATTTAAAATTCTTGGACAAGACATTAGGCAGAGGTAAATATTGTTCTTTTCCTAATAAAAATGTTGTTCTTTTCCTAATACTTAGAACTGAAATACTTCGACAACTTCATTATTTCTATTGGTACCTGTACTCCTCATCACTATGAATGTCATAATTCATCTTGTACCATGCTTCCAACTTATGCTTACTTCACATACAAACATGAAGAAAGTTTCCAATAAGTGTATTATCCTTTAGGCAACCACAGGACTAACAGTCTTGTATGATTTAGTTCCAAATGATACAGACTGCTCTATATATTCAAGTTCTTAAATTCACTACCAAGTCTCACAAAAGAGGCTCTGAAATACCCAAACAGTTGTACAAATGGCAGCCTCCATGGTGATCGCAGGATACACACCTACTGTTGATTTCTACAGCAGTTTAGAGTTGATGCTTCTAATTACCATCGATATACAAGAAGTACTAAAGAACTTCATATGTACAACTGCATTTTCCAAAATACTGAACATAAAACTTGTCAAGGAAAACCTAATTGGAGCTCTGTCTTGATAATGAAATAAATACTCCTTCCCCCTATCAAGTCTCTTACTACACTCCTACTAAACTGACAGAACTGTCACCTTATTGTCACTGAGAGTACAATATAGACTTGGAACAACAAATTGTATTTTTGTTCCAAACACCATGCTTTCATTAATGTCGTGCAATACGTCCTTGTTACCAGATGAATTTCACTTCCACTTTCATTTTTAGTGTGCACAGCACAATAAAAAAAGGCAGTGTGAACTAAACACATTCATTAAATATTTCTATAGAGTCAGTTTTCAGACCAGAATACACACCAAGATCAGATGGTTTAACTGCTTCTTGTACAATTGTGAATGTTCTAAGTGAAATTATTATTTTCATTCTCATAAGCTTCTGAAATCTTTTCAGGGGGAGGGGAAGGAAAAGAGACCACAAGATGTACAAAGTTGTCCTTCCCCAACATCCTGCAAATAAGAGTGGCTGGAGGACATTTTAAAAATATAGAAAGCAATTATTTAGGTAACAAGACAATGGTTGTCTTGTACTTTGGCTTCTGCAAGCATGTTAATCTGCTGCTGACAGCTTTTTGGACATAGGAAACTATGAACAATAAAGAAAATAAGAAAGTCACTGTAATTCTATTATCCTCCAGCAGAAAAGAAAATTCAGCTTTAAGATACCACTTAAGAGACAGCAAACCAATACAAATCAATGGAAGAAAAATAGTTCAATAAAATCAATTTACCAAGTCAGTGCCAGCAAAAATTCCACGAGACAATAGCCTCCACTTCAGAATCTCTCCAAAAATTTACTATATGAATTATGACACAACATACAACATTATGACATTCTCCTTTGAGCATTTTAGCCTTTTTCCTTCTAGTTAGCAATCACTTTAAGCATTTGCATAAAACAAAAAATGAAATGGAAATGGAAAATAGCAAGCATTTGCCAAACTATCTCGTCTCAAATAACATAGCCGCAGGGTGTTTCCTAGTTTAATTCCAGCTCTTCAACAGAGGTGTGCTCCCCTTCATCCCTCCCCAAAAAAGCGTGGGGCAGGTGGGATGTCTATTTCAAACCTGATATTCAATGAATACCCCAAGTCTTTTACCAGGAAAATAACTAACTACCTACAGTTGCCTCTTATGATTACAAAGAGGTCCACCACATCTTCAGCAAGAGCTCTTAAGACTTGAAACTCACCAGGCTGCTGCAGTGCCCTTCCTCCAGCTCCTCAGCCTTTATCACCATGCATCCTTCCTTCCTTTGCTGTCACAGCCTTCATTTGATCTTCACTTCAACAGTTTCAGCAGTTATTTCAGCAGAAGATGTCAGTTTACTTAATGGAAGTCACTCGGAATGAGGAGCACAGGCTGGAGGCCTAACACATATTGGCTTAGGCTCCCAAGGAAGCATGGCTGCAGGCAGGCTTTTTAAAACCAGAGAAACCTGATGTCTCTTCATACACAAAAAACATACATACAAGAACTCTGGCGAGCTTTACCCAGACCTTTTCTAGTTTCACATATCCTTTCACAAGTAATAATGGTATATCTACTATTTTCCTTTCTTCATAATTTGCATTATTTCTTCCTGACCAACAAGCAGGCTTTTTCCACAATTACTCTCAAAATCAAAATTAAAACAGCTAATAAGAGATCCAGTTACCAAGTTAAATTCAATCCAAGTTTTTACTTTAGGGCATGAAAGTATCCAGTTGAGTAAGTTCCTCCCTCTTTTTTCCCCCCTTCCCGAGTTTTTTGTTAGCTTTTGTTTGTTCCCCCCCTGCACGTCAGACACAATCTCACATATCATCCCAGCACGCAGCCATCACTTAATACCTTCAGAGACCCACGTGGACAAAAGCAGTTTATGCCAGGTCCCCCTTCATCATTCTGCTGCATGTCCAACTTCCACTCACCTCTGAGCTGGTGCTCCATTTATTATCTACTGCTTTGAAGGTGCATCATTTTCATTCCCCTTAAAGTTAACATTTTACCCACAAATGCATATCACTTAGAGGAGATTCCAATTTTTATTGATCTCATCACAGTCAAAGTTGTGTACAGCACTTCCATTTTATTGAAATAGGAAGTCTTACTATTTTTCAACATCAAGAAAAATTAGTCTCGCCTACTGTTCAGAGGATGCTAGAAACAGGCAAACACAGCATCTAAGTGCTTTGAGGACATAAAAAATACTCCATAGATGCATAGTTTCTTTTAGGAAAGATGCTTATTAAATAAAGGAAACAAACCAGTTCTACTTGGATTCATTATGAGAAATACTAAAAGTGGTAAACCAAATACATTCAGTGCTCAGACTCCATTTCTTCTTTCAAGTTGCTAAATATCTACAGCTCAGTCAGAATGGGCAATGTCTTCATTATCCAGTATTTACAGAATCACATTTCATTAGTTTTGCCTTATGCAACTAAGTAGTTAGGCCAAGCATGTGATTTTGGTTTTGAGTAATGAGCTCTCTCATACAAACAACCAGTAAAAACTGAGTTAACTCCTGAAAGAAAGATTTAATTCCAAAACAGAAAACATAGCACACATCGGCTTCTACTCAAGTGGACAGCAATACTTTCTGCCAAAGCTGCTATCTTCTCACAGATGCTCTTGTGCTGCAGTGCAGTGAACTGAAGTGAGGACCTGATCCTACTGGGGAAAAAAAAAGCACCAATCTCCCATGTAATCCATTACCAAAACTAGCTCACCTCCAGCCACAATAACATTAGGGAAGAGGTCAGGACAGACAGAACAGGCAGGGAAGAAGAGAAAGCAACAAGCAAAGGAATAAGCAACATTAGGTACTGAAGTCAGTTTAAATCAATAAAAAGCCACATCTTTCACAGCGACAGTCACTGCCTGCAACACAACCAAGGAAAGACCAATTACAGGGACCACTGTTTCAAAAGACCAAAACAGACATTTCAGATGCGGTGCTAGACTGCAATCCCAGAGAACACAGAACACAGCTTCATACATTTAAAATCAAAGGATTCCTCTAATTGTCTCATTCAGTTGTTACAGCAATATCTACAATACCCTCCCTAAGGGTATCCCAACAGCGTTTCGCAAGATGTAGCCAAGGAACGTGGAACAGATAAAAGAAACTGAGACAGACGTGCTCTTGAAAGAGTACTGATCAAGTCTCTCTCTCTCTCAAAAAAAGAGAAACATACACACACTGGGAAGACAGCTGCCTCAATGCATTTCACTTGCACCTAAAAAAAAAAAAAATCACTAGCAGACAAGGATATTTTGCCTTCATATCACGTGATATATTATTAGAGCTACATGATACTATATAGTCTAATTTTTGTATTTAGCAAAACAATAAGCCATACTTAGCACTAAAAAGGCAAACTTTCATTTTCATGTCAAACACATTTAAGTCTAGGCAATGAAAAAAGTCAAAAGTATTTTTCATACAGGCATATGGTGTTACAGTAAGGAGTGATCGTGCAACCTTCTATATATAGCAATCTAGAATTAAAACCACACTAGAAGGAAGTCTCCTACTCAGAATGATTAGCTTTGTTTCAAAATCGCAGACCACATGGCTTGGGTGGTTTTGTTTACTTGTTAACAATATCATATGCCTTGCTTGCTGTTCTTCAAATACTAGAAGGTATTTCTAATTCAGATAAAGCAAACCAAGCTTGTCATTCTCAGACTGTAAGTGCAGAGAAACAATATAAAATATTTGTCTATGCTTTAGGTTAGGCATACAACTTGAAAATTCACTTGCTTATTGAAGCTTGGAAGGATGTCCATGAGAGGAATAAGTTTCAAATAAAATCCTACGGTTGAGACAAAGCATCAAAATATAGACAAAAGTTACTTAGAAAATTTCCTAGTGAAGCTCACTGAACATATTTCAACATGCAAACAGATGGCAGTATAAATATAAAGCACTTACTGAGCCATTCTCTCCTTCATACAGATGCAGAAAAAAAACCATGAAGTGTTAGCGAGTTACTGATGACAAATCTCAATGACAGTCAGTCTACTGGAGTTATTAATATTAAGATCAAAATAATGCTGGTGTTAAAATTCCCTTCCTAAATAACATATTTGTCTTGGACAGAATTCTTAATTTTAACTAATCCAGTTCACAGCCACCTGATGCAACAGAAGAACAGTTCCTTTTCAGTGTAGCATTCCTGAATGAGTGGAATCCTTTCCAGCTAACAGCCTCTTCTCCTTTGTTTGAAACCACAAAGCAAGAAGGAGAATTCACACCACACCTCCTTGTATGGAAAGCTTACTGTTTTAAGCAGAAACTATCCCAAATATAGAAATCTAAAATGCCTTCACCAGGCTTTTAATCAGTAAGAAATAATATTTGAATTAATACATTACCAAAGTTTGTGTTTGCTCTTATATATGGCTTTAAACCATTTCATATAAACTACTGTTTGCTGATCTCAGTTTTAGAAGCAGAGCACATGACAGCTTCTAACAGAAAAACTATTAGCCACAAAGAAAACAAATCAGGTACTAAAAATTTAACTGGAGACAGCAGCAGAGGGCTGGGCTGCTGTCAGTTCTGAGGTGCTTCATAACGCAGAAACAGCAGGAGGAAACAGAACGTGGGGCCTAGAGGAAAGGGATCAAAGTTATCTTCCCTATAAATTCTGGTACTGCACAAGCTAAGTTTCATGCAATGCCCTGTACCTCAACATCTGCTTCAGGTCAAACAAATTCCTGTGGTGCTGCTCGCAGTTTGCAGTGCAAGCTACAGCAATCCCACTTCCCTCCAGCCCTACACCCAGGAAGTCCCAGAGAAGCAAGGATTCAGCTGCAGCAGCGCCAGGTGTCTGCACACAGGGGACATTCCCTCATGAGTTATATAACTCATAACACAAGGATAAGATGTAAAATATAAGGCCAGTGGTTCTTACTGGCCAAGTAAAATTCTGTTGAGCCAACAATTCCATTAATGAGTTAACTTTTTTGTTTTTCATTTTTATCTAACCTGCCAGGCACATTATTTTTTATTTCCAAGGCAAATTTTAGTCAAAACTCCGGAGCTCTATTGATGATATATAATTAAGTATTCCTCTAACAAACCTCTTATAAATACTGTGTTTTTGTGATTGGAAGGAAAATGAGGAAGGTCCAGAAAGAGGGAAAAAAAGCACTAAAGAAAGCAACAAACACTCCTCAGTCAATTGTGGAGCGCTCACTGAAATCAAGCAAACAAACGCAAGTTGTGTAGCACCCAGGCAATGAGCGCATTCCATTTATACCGATTCTAAAGGAGAACTCCGCATCCTTGTTTTATTCACCTCCCCCCTCTCAGAGATGCAAAGATAGTTTCCGTGGCAACAGGAAAGCCTTCACAGTATCCAGAGGCAGTAGAAAACCGACTTATGTAATGACTGGGAACTCACCTATGTTTTGAAGATGTATAGGTGCTTACTTTATAACACCACACAGTGATTATTTACCCTCAACACAAACCCTATGTGGTCAAGATAAACATCTGAAATTCCTGTATTTTAAAAAGCATTTAACAGGTGTGATGCAATAGACTAATCCCAATGAGGACTGCTCGTACACCAAGGTTTCCACAGTAAGTCTCAGAGTCAACACTTACATAAAAGATTTCTCACTTATCTGGGCTTTTAGACAACACACTCAAAACTACAAAAATCTGAAGGTTGTGATTCTCCTAGCCTTTCCACAGCACTGCAGCTCTTTACAACATGAGCCTCCCCCTGGAGCTGACAGAGAAGAGATATTGAATTCTAAAGGACGTACAAAGTACAGCACGCAAACTAAAATCAATTAGAAGCATATCAAACTGCGTACTTCATATAAACTTTTAAAAAAGGGAACTACATTTTTCAGTGTTTTTCATAGCAATAGTATCATCATGGGAAATCTTAACACTATAGATTGCTTCTGCCATTGGGTCCGGTTGCCATCCTTTGACAGACGCAAGGCAGCTCAACAGTTTGGATAGATCTTTATCACCGAGGTTAGCTAGAAGAAAATGAGTCATGCCTGGCTTGCGTAGGAGTAGCTAGCCTGAGCCTGGTAGGAGGTCCCCAGAAAAGCAGAGATTTCTTCAGAAAGCTTACAGCTGAAAGAGCAATTCAAAAACCTGCTGATCGAGCAGTGATACAGAGTTAAATAACTGTAGATAACTGCTCTGCGATGCAGTCAGTAACCACCAGCTTGAGGTCAGCATCATTAGTGGACAAAGGACTCCAATTTCTGTCCTCTCAATAGAAACGACGGGACCAAATCGTTAAGGGCTTAACTACAAACATAAAATAGAAGTAACAGAAAAGAACAGGCTTGGGATACTCAGTTTTTGTCACTAGAAACAGCAATCACCCTTAAAAAGCAGTCTGCTGCTGAGGAAGTGACAGATCTCACAGTTCCATTTTATAAGACCAGAACACGCCAAAAGACTCAAAGAACACTTTGCTACATGATCAAAACCACTACGCTCTGTACTCCTCCACCATACAAAGCCTCACACACAACCACACCAAGTTCCAAGGGGATTACTCCAGCTAAAGAAAGGTCGCTGCAGCAGTCCCACAGTCACCTCAGGATGCACATACACGGACAGCACGGCTCGTCTAATGACTCACTGCCCTTCTTCCCACTGCTGACCCATCCGCACAGCCATGCCCCCTGCACTGCTGCTAGCCCTTAGAGCGTGCCATGAAAGAGTCCAATAAGAAATCCACTGGTTTTTGTTGCCTGCATTTCCTTTCACATTCCTTCAAGCTAACGCAACAGCGCTCATCGCCTCACTGAGGAGGGAGGGGGCAAAAGGGGTACGCAGCAGAAAGGGAGCGGGGCCTCTCTCGCTCTTTGCCAGCTCTGAGCACTGGGATGAGCATGCCTGCTCACAAATGAATAATTATCATGCAACACACAAATCTCTCAGTAACTTTCAGGAAAACGGCTAATAATGCTGCTCAATACTGCAGAGCAATTTAGTTAAAGTCAATGAATAAACAGAATGTGAAAACCCAAGGTTATCTTCAGGGCTAGAATGGGGGTTTCCTTCAACTTTCTACCACACTGAAGAGTAAACAAACAGAGTCAGAACAAACATACGATGTCTCTCAGTACTCCATTTAGTGCAAAAAAGACTTACAGATCTGATTTTCTTAACTACTACTTGAAATGTAAATGACAGCTGTATATACGTTACAAATAGCCATTTAAAAAGGAAGCACGCAAGACACAACAGTAATGATACAAATGAAGTCTTCAAATACCTGAAAGTACAACTGTTTCCTGGCTATAAAATCAGTTGCACATCCTTTCTCTGTCACATTTCACTATATCCCTAGATCAACTTTCCCAGCTTCTCCCCTAACCCAGCAAAAACTTTCAGTGACAGGACTTGGTTACACTATCTATGCAATTTAAATGCTATTGGTAAAAACTTCCCAGTTGATACTTAACCTAAATCTCCCCCACTACAACTCACTTCCTCTTAACCTACCTCTTAGCCACAGAGCAGATGGAAAATGTTGTGTTTTTTTGATCAATACCCTTATGTGAACTATTTCTTACCAATTTAGTGACACAATCCTCCCACAGCCTTTTCCACCACCCAAACACAGCAGCACATCAGTCAGATTCTGAGCCTTTCAGTCCGTGGTGCTACTTTCCTCTGCCCTTGTTGGCTTGTGTAATACTCAAGACTAGACACAGAAGAGCAATAAAGAACAATAAAATGTTCTGTTTTTTAAAGAGTTTTCTGCAATTCAAACTGGATTAACATATCCCAGGACAGCATTTGTTCCTGCCAGCTGCATTATGTTGTTTGTTCAGTTTCAACTATAATTCTGGATTTTTTCCTACAGCTGTGCTGACTGTACACCTACACCTTATTTGAGCACCTGATAGACTCCTCCTAGCTTAACATTACATACTTTGTTAACTTTTCTTCTGGATTTTACCTCTTAAGCACATAAATTTTGATTTTCAGCCTATCCAGATGACTGCCTGCATCGCTCCTAACTTGCTCTCACATCTGAATGTCCTTTCCTTAGAAGATTAAAACTATAATTATTATAATCACTCCTCGTACAGTCACAGGATTCTCCCACAACCTTCAGGAGTTCCTCCGGCACTGCAAAGAGCAGCTGGCAGTTGTTTGGGTCCACTGTCAGACAGGCAACCAGCTCAAGCTATCAGCCATACACTGTACCTGCAAGCAATGAACGTTGTTAGAAACCTCTCCAAGATTAAAACTGATTCTAAGACAGCTTTTAAGTATGTTCACAGAATCACAGAATGGCCAGGGTTGGAAGGAACCTCAAGGATCATGAATCACCAACCCCCCCACCACATGCAGGGCCACCAACCTCCACATTTAATACCAGACCAGACTGCCCAGGGCCCCATCCAGTCTGGCCTTGAACACCTCTAGGGACGGGGCATCCACAACCCCTTCGGGCAGCCTGTTCCAGCACCTCACCACTCCCTCTGTAAAGAACGTATGTTCTCCAGATCAAACTGTTATATAATTAACACAACAAACTGACTCCTAATGTGTTAGATCCCTCACATTTATTTTCTACCTGGATACACTGCTGGTGGAGACACCACAGCATCTGACTAGCTTCTCACTGATTTTACAGTCCAAAGAACAAACAAAAAAAAGACTTTTCTCCACCTAAACTGACACTTTTGATTGATTGAGCATGAAGTGTAGACAGCATCAGCACTATGTATAGCAAGAACTGCTTAATACCACCTACAACCCGATTAATTATGTTCAGAGGGAAAAAAAAACACAAAAACCTCTTCCAACACCGCATTTTCACAACACACAGAATCACGGAATGGCCAGGGTTGGAAGGGACCTCAAGGATTATGAATCTCCAACCCTCTTGCCACATGCAGGGACACCAACCTCCCCATTTAATACTAGCCCAGGCTGCCCAGGGACCCATCCAGTCTGGCTCTGAACACCTCCAGGGATGGACGCAGCATCCATAACCTCTCTGGGCAGCTGTTCCAGCACCCCCTAGGAGGAATGGCTCCTGCCTCCCAGACTGCAGATGTTTGCACTTCCTCAGTTTGCACAGCAAGCCAACCGAACGGACACTCAGAAGTTCAGAAGTGCCCTGTCCTCCAAGCAGACCACTGGTATACCACTAAAAACTTACAGTTCCGCTGAAGGTAATATTGGCACCCTCTGCTAGAACAATGGATTTTGTTCTAATAGAAACACACTGCTTCTAAAGCAAAGCAGAGTGTATTTCCCCTTTCTCTCGCACCTTCCGCACTCCTCCAGGCAGAGGGTTCTCAGAAGCACGCTATGAGATACGGCAAACTTCAGAATGCTCAAGAGCTGCCTGCCCACAAACGCCGCTCTCCTCAGAGCACGGTCTGAGGACTGCAGACCTTCCCGCTGCCCACTACAGAACAGCTCCAGGAGGCACCACGACCTGCCGAAATATCATTATTTTCAGTGCTCCTCCGCAACTGCCGGCTGCGTGCAGACATTACCATTCGCCACAAATACAGCAATAGGAACACCGTCGCTTTCTCTTAAAAATAAGTAAATAAAATTATCCGCAGACAACAGCTTCCCACACTTCTCCTTTCCGGAGAAGCCGCAGCGGTGCCCGCAGCCGGACGGGCGGCCCCCAGGCGGGGTGGCTCCGGGGGCACCGCACCCCGGCCCGGCCGAGCCCCCACCCAGCTCAGCCGGGAAGGCGGTGTCGCCG
>JAOWBP010002392.1:48375780-48400306 GCA_028571105.1 Tragopan temminckii
AAAAAACAACCCACAATTTATTTAAAAAAAAAAAAAAAAAAAAAAAAAAAGGAATTTGGGCATAGTAATTTAGCATGTGCTCATATATTCACAGCAAGTAGTGAAAACTGCCTCCTGGGGCATGCTTGGGTATGGTTTCACTGGAAGAAAAAAGCTTTTCTACTCACTTGTAACAAGAACCATTCAGGATGGAGTCTGTCTGTTCCAGCTGGGAGAGGTGTTCTGAGAGATCAGCTGTAACCAAGAGAAATGCTGCATTATCACTAATCTATGTAGCAACTTTAAGATTTTTTTTTTCTGTCTAAATAAAAAGCCACAGCCATGTTAGCTCCTAATACATAGAGCTGTTCTTTGTCTGAATGAGCAAGGTCTGAGAAAAAATGCTGTCAGCTTAGTTGTTTAAAATGGAAATCATTTACCTCTTTAGGTAAATATTTGGGATAAGAACAAAGAATATATTTGCCCTTATGTGGAGGCAAGAAGGAAGTGACTGGAGATTTACTTCAGATGTGGTTCTGGTGGTTCTAGCAGCTGTTGACTGAAAGGTGGAACAGCCAACCACTCATTCAGAGGACAGAAATTAAGTGAGATTATATTCTTAAGATCTATAACTAGCAGAAAGTAATAAAAAACCCGGTGAACTCATGTATCTTGTGTAAATACAATTCTATTATCAGATGTTCGTAGTGAATTGAAATGGCTGCTCTGAGGTCACGGCAATCAGATTGTTTCCTGGAATTTCTGAAGGCAAGCTGCACATCCTGTAAACAGGAGCTCTTCCCAGATCCATCAGACTGCAATGGCATGTGCGGCCAGGTACTGAGTGCTGTGTCACATCATAAATAAGATCGTTCCGCAGAGGCAGAGACAGCTAGTCTCAAATCACCCAGGATGTTGAAGCAGCTATAGGAACCATTGCTGAGAAAATAAAATACAGCTATTTTGTCTTCATCTCACTTTATTTCATTTATTTATTTATTTATTTGTGTGTGTGTGTGTGTGTGTGTGTGTGTGTGTGTTCTTTGGTTTAGGTAATAGTAAAAAAAAAAAAAAAAAGCATTGGAGGCCATATCCTCAGTTACAAGAAAGCTGGAAACAGATGGTCTTCCTACTTGCAAATACAACCTTGGGCATTTGGCATTATGACTCACAACAAGCAGCTGTATTTCTCAGAAGAATTAAAAAAAAAAGAGAGCAAAATTTCGTACAAAACTTACATCTTCAGAAACAGTACATACAGTTTATTTCTGCTCCTGCTTGCTTTGCAGGTTGTGATAGTTGGAGGCTGTGTGCAGTGTGCTAAACTTTTCTGAGCATTGGAGTTCTGAGGACTGACCTTGAAAGAATTTAGATTTTTTTATTCCCCGTATAGCCTTCATGATGGCATTAGGAGTTTCGGTTAGGGGTGGGACAAAAATGTTCTGCATTCAGTGATGAAGTTTGTCAGCTTTCTCTGATACAACCTTTATATGACTTATCTACCTGTACTTAGTTAAGTTTTAACAGGTGGGGTTTTTTTGTAAACTGTTTGTAGTAGTTAATGGGTTCGGCTAAAAGTTAGATATCTAAATGAGAGTATTGAGTTAGTATGCCAAGGTTTTGGTAGCAGGAGGGCTGCAGGATGGCCTCTGTGAGCAGAGCCCAGCACTGTCCCATGTCAGATCAGAGGCTTTTCCAGTGGCTACTGCCATGCCCGAGGTGAGCCATGAGCAACACTGGTTGTGGTCTGCGAGAGCGAAAAACTTCTGCATGATAGCAGCTGGGAGAGAAGAGTGAGAAACTGAGACAAATGGCCTCACAGCCACCAAGGTCAGTGCAGGAGAAGGAAAGGTGTTGCTCCAGGCACAGAGCAGAAGTTCCAAGCAGCCCAGGAAAGGCCCAGGGTGGAGCAGGCTGTCCCCCTGCAGCCCACGGGCACCGTGCAGAGCAGATCTCCATGTGCAACCATGGAGGAGCCCGAGGTGCAGCAGTAGATGTGGCTGAAGGCCGCAGCCCATGGACAGAACCTTCAGGAGCAGCTGGAGCTGCAGCCCAGGGAGAGGAGTGGAGCCCTGGTGGAGCAGGAGGGCTGGGGGAGCTGCAGCCAAAATGAGAAGACTGGACGGGAGGCAGCTGAGTTTCCTGTGAACAGCAGAAAATGAACCTGGTGTTTTTCCACGTCTTACCTCACATCCTCAGGACACAGGAATAAGTAACTTTAAGGCCTTACTGAAAGCGATATACCTGGTAAACATCCATAAGGATGAATGCTTACAGCTTGCTTGCACATTCAGTGGCAATGGGTAATCCTTTCCTGATGATTTTCTATTTGTCATTATATTTACGCTCCTATTAGTTCAGAGGACATCTTCAGAACCAATCTTGAAAGACCGAAGAGGGACTCTGAGAAGTGTTTGGCTCCAGAGATGCATTCCCAGTGGGATTAGCTGTGCTAACACCAGCAATGTTCCACTTAATCTGGAACTAGTATTTGTGATCCTTCAAAAGTTTCAGTATCACTCCAGGACTGGTACCTTCTACACAGTCTTTATGTTTTTGTACTCTGAAGAAGAAAGACAAACTTAATAAACAGTTTTTAGCTTCAGATCCCCAAATATTAGGTTTCTAATGCCTCTTGAATTATGCAGACTTGAGGTAGTTGTGGCACCTGTCCAGAATTACTGGAGAGGCATGGTGGCAAGCCATGAACTATGACAGTGGGTGTTGCTCCTTAGAGCAGGGCAGTTACCACATCCTGGGAGTCTTAAGCTGGAAGGAAGAGCATGACATGAGGTGCACTTCTTTAATACTAACAACTCTGCATTTTAGACAACAGGTGGCCCATAAACTCATAAAGAAGTAAGGGGGCTAGTAAAAAAATTGAAAGAAATAGTATGAAGGTAATAAAATGCTAAAGTGCCCAGCTTTAATCCTCACTAAAATATTAATACAGCCCTGAGTCTCTAAAGAAAGTTTCTGTCCCTTAATAACCCTGCCTTTCAATGGCCCTGAACCACCAAAAGCAGAGCGTGCAGCCTTAACCTGTTTGCATTGGAACAATTTCCTGAGCAGTATCAATAACCATCTCTCAGGCTAAATGTCTGAAATGAAGTCAGAAAAGAGATATTTACCCTGCGCTTGCTATTTAATATTCTCACCATGGTGTTTCCTAAAAAGGGGCAAAATTTCAGTCTAGAGCTAATTGAAAAGATGACTTATACTTGCACTGAGAATACAGTAATTTCAGTTGGGTTGGGTCCAGCATTCTGAGAGATTTACAATAAATTCTACAAAAGGAGAACAAAACTTTGAGGCTTTTCTTCATTATTCTTCATTAAGTTGTTTGTAACTTGTGAAAAAGAAACATATCCATAAAGAACTGTATTCTGTAACATTTTACATTTAATTTTCTTTTTACTGCTGAAGATGGCATTTTCCTTTATAAAAGTAGAGAAGACTGATTGCTTAGCTATAAGAATGCTAGCCTTCAGTTGGAAACACAGCTAGAATAAATAGAAGAATTAAAGTTTCTGCTCCTGAACTAGGAAAATACAAATATTTATTTATATAAAGACCTTTATATAAAGGAGAATTTCACCATTAGCAGAGACCAGGAAATATCTGACAAACTAGAAAAAAGTCTAAAGCTGCTAACATCTCAAATTGCTCTTCTACACATCACGTAAGATGATCTTTGTTTCATTCTTTATCCAGATTTCACTGTTCCCTACTCATTCTCTGGAAAATACACTGCTATTTTGTGCTTTCCTTATGTTCTAGAGCATTGCATAAGCATCTACTGTACACAAAATGAAGTTTATTTGTACAAACTAGTGTCTTGATCTCTCCTTCAGCATAAGCCAAGAAATATGGATGAACTTTATGTAGGGAATAATGAGAATAATTCAGTTACCTGATTGAAAGTTATTACATACACAGCTGTGTGATTTCCATTAAAGCCAAGCTTCTCAGTATGGTCTCAAACAGGTTTCTTTTGAACTCTGGGTGAACACATAGACTAACATCCAGCCTGAGAAATTGATTGTTCCAAGATGTGGTGGTCAGAATATCTCCAGTGTATCACAAACTAAATTTGAATGTCTAAATATGCCCTTATGTAGGAAGCTGTGGAGTAAACATGAACCCAGATCTTCCATCACAAGCTGTAACACTGCCAGTTTTCCAGTCAACACTAATGAACCAGAACTGGGCTTCAAAGAAATGCTTATGTTTTTGTAACCCAGAAGCACTAAAAAAGAGAGAGGGAGAGGGATGATGTTTTGACACTAGACATATAATCAAACAACTTTAGATAATAATTCCAAACAGACAGCAAACTAAGTATAATTGATTTTTACAACATATATTTGTAATGATTTACTCTTTATTACTAGACTCATTAAGAGCATAACTTTATACTAAAAATAACTTTGCAAGAAAAGAATTACAGAATGTAGCACTCATGGAATAAACTACTGTCAGATATCCACTAAACATATTCTGTTGCTACAACAGATTTCGTCTTTGACTATCTTATTCAAATTTTTGTCATTTAAAACGATGCACAGAAATTGATTGCCTGCTTTGTCTTACATAAATTGAGTATTTTAACTCCTTTGTTAAATATTCCATTTGTTTTGGTCATAATCCCAAAAGAAACAATTTGTTCAAACTGTTCAGCCAAACACAATGTCATTTGGCAAAGCACTGTGGTCCTCCATAAAGCTAATTCTCTAGAGATAATTGCTAGCACATATCAGTAGTCCAGCATCTAAAACAACACACTGATTTTGAAAGACGACTTCACAGAACGTGAAGCAGGCTGCAATGTCTGATATGGTGCAGAAACAGGTAAACCACCTTGGGCAGGAATGCAGTCTTAAATAAACAAATAAATGAAATGGTTTGCCAAAAAGCAGCATTACCCATCCTGCCACCATTTTAGGACTGATCTCCAGCCAGTATTTAGCACGATTAGATCACATTACAGCAGTTTATGCACTGCAGTTTTGCAAAGCACACTGAACCAAAGGCAAACACCGTGTTTTAAGCAGATATTCGTTCTGTTCCCGTTGACGTCTGCTAGATGCTGCTGCACCACATGACATCTGCAGAGACACAAGCATCCTGAAACATTTCCCAAAAGTGTGATTAGAGTCTGTATGGCAGTCATTTGGTATTATGACCAATAAAAAAAATACTAAGATGAGAAATTTTAAGACTGTTTTAAAGCAGAGTGCAACCATTCCACTAGATCGAACCAATCTTCCCTGCTCCAGCATTTTTGTTAAGGTATTGAAAAAGCTAAGAATAAAAAGCTATGACTGACTTCAGTCAGCAGCAGAACTCATTTTCCATCCCAGAGCTCTCTCAGTTCCTGCTGTTCTTTATGGCAGCCAGTGGTTCCCACAGAGCTGCTGGCAGGCATGGTGCCCTGCAACAGGAGTGGCCTTGTGCAGAGAGCCTGGGGCCTCTGCAAGCTGCCACCAGAGAAAGGAGACACTTTTTCCCCTCTCATACTGGGGTGACTTCTCCACTAGGCCCAGCCAAGGCCCCGCTGTGCTCTGGCCCAGCAGCCACTCACCATGAGCTATCTGCAGCCCGAGGAAGCTGACTGTGGCCGGCCACATGAGATACAGAACTCTGCTAATCTCAAACCCTGGTTTGGACTGATTGCCTTTCCGGTGTCCGTTCTGGGGATGAAAGCAGCCAGCAGTGAGGCGTGAACAGGAAAAGGCTGTAAGAAAGGAGGGAAAAGGAAGAGCCCTGCAGCTCTCACCACTCCTGCATCCTCCCCTCCCTCCCCCATTTCCTAACATAAAATACCTGACAGAACAGCAGAGAAGTATTTCACTGATCAGATAAAGGAGAAATAGTTTCGCAAAATATTTCAGTAGCTTTTAAATAAGCTCTTACTTAGGGCTGATAAGCAGTTCACGACATTACATTCCCATATTTGATCTCTACACAGCAATTTATTCAGTAAAATCCATTCAGTCTTGTTGGAAGAACTGTATAAAATTCATTGGCTTTGTGTTAGAAGAGAGTAAAATAGAATTTTGGGTACAACTTTTTGCTGGTTTCTGGTAACACACAGACACTCGTCTTGCAGCAATGTCTCCTTCCAATCTTTTCCCTTTACTGGAATATCTAGCTGTTTTACAATCTCCATACTGCGTTTCTCACAACAATAATAATACTTGTTCCACAATAAAATTTGTTCCTGTGACCAAAAAAATCCAGTAAAAAGTAGGGGTTGTTCTAGTTATTCAGCTGTTCCATTACCCAGCCATCAAGATGAAAGCTTCAATATATTTTTGGAAGTACTGAAACAAGATAACTTGGTTACATTTTTAGAAAAGTCTATTTGCTTTTGCATTTTTTTTGAACAGTCTACTTGAAAGTACAAGAAATCTTTGACAGCTCATAGCCAAAATTCTAAAGGTAAACAGCAAAAATCGATCTTTATCTGGAGATATCGAAACAATTGGTTCTTGTACTGAAACACCTCTTTATGTGATTTCATATGGGGGAAACAGTAAGGGAAACTTTTGGCTAAATTGAGCCATTCAAAGTTCAGCTAAGTCTCTTTAAATCAATGTAAGTGTCCATTTATTTATGGTTTTATATCAAAATCTGACTGTTGTTTCTAATGGCATAAACAAAAAGAGAGTTTTTTGAATTTGGAAGTCAAATGATAAGACTGTGGACTTAAACAGGTTTGAACTGCTCTTCAGAGTTAACACTTAAAAAACGAATATTGCATAGTAGAAGTATCTAACAGTGAGATAGAAGCCAGTCATTTTATTTTTATAAATATTTGAAATGAAGGAGTGTTATTTAAACAAGAGAGATGAAAAATACAAATACCACCCAGAAACTGAAGCACAATATTTTGTTGGAACTAAAAGGAGAAACTGATGCAAGCATAAAAATAATGAAACCCCAGTAAAAGCAATTTTTTAAGAACAGATTTCAAGAAAGTTCTAAGAGAGTTGAAATCTAAGGAAAGGATCCAGTTTGTTTTCAATCTTATATTAATCTAATTCTAAAGAAGTTATACTCATTATTCCCACGTGTATCTGTGTCACAAAAATGACAACTTAAAACATACAATAAAAGTCAGCATAGGTCTTCAAGAGATTCACTGCCACAGCTGGTCCATACAATCCCTGGTTCAAGAGCTGCATGTAGTCAGTGAAGCCTTTGGCCAAGCCTGAAGGATGAAGCACAGCATCATTCCAGGCTGAGGGAGCAGTAGCACAACTGGTCTGGCCAATGATGCACATTGATCCACATTAGCTGCAGAGAATAAGATCCCCTGTCCAGACACCAGGAGAAACAAAGGTAAAGAACAGAAGGAAGAGCAAGTATGCTACTGGGGAAGGTAGAGGGGACAGAAGGGAGAAGTGAGACTGTTAGAATGAATAATGAGATGCCAAGTCACAAGAAAACAGACCACATTCTGAGAGTCACAGAATTCCTTGTTTAAAACAATAATCCCATAGTCTCTATCTTTTCCTAGTTATACTCCCTTCAAAACTATTGAAAATGGGAAAAAAAAAAAAAAAAAAGAATGAGAATAAAAGCCCAACAAGGAATGGATTAGAATAATGGTCAGATTCTATACCATACACTTGAGCAATGGGAAGGAACAGAAGGTCACCAGGCCTTCACGGGATCTCATTTGCTATTTGGTAAACATTTTTAATTCCCCCAAAGTCACGGTAACCTTGTAATGACCTTACAAAGCCACAGTTCTTGTGAATGCTTTGTAACATTATGACTACTAAGTTGGTATCACGCCTCACAGATTTCAAAAATTGCAAAATGCTCAATTTTTAGAGGTAGATGTGCATGATGTGCTGTCCTGAAATAAGGTCCTGTAGTTAATACACAAGCTGAGCTTCCTGAAATATAAACAGGAATTCAGGGGAGACTACTCATCTCTTAGGAATTTACTCTGTAATCTCTAGCAAATCTCTTAATCTTTCTATGCCTCCATTCCTCATATGTAATATAGGGTAGTACTGTCTGTAAAGATAAAAGTTGTCATGTGTATCCTCTTTTTTAAAACTAAATGTCTAGAAAAGCCTCTGGTAAAAATGTTAAAACCACTTCTGTCAAATATTAATGAAAATATCTATTTTGTCATCCAGAAGAAAATTGCTAAAAATACTCTCGTTCAATGTCAAGCCTATTAAATAGTTTTGTTCTTCATAAGAAGTGATTGTGCTGAATCCAAAGCTTTACTTTTATTAAAATTAGCTTTATAAATATATTAGCAATCTATAAAAGTTGAGTCAGTTTCTTCCTGCATTATACAGGTAATTAGAACCACAGACATAAAGCTCAAACTAAGGTGAGACTATGCCTAAGACCACTTTTCAGGTAACTGTTGAACAAATTACAAGGATTTGTATTTCAGTATCACACATTCAGTGCGTATCACAAATGACAAATATATATATGTATATGGGCTGCTCTGAAAATAATGCCTCCTATTTTATGATGTCAGCGGCAGATGGTGGTGGTATGGCAGCAGAAGTTGAATCCTACCACAAATATTCTGTTATATTTCATTGCCATGCAACAGATGGCAGCAGAGGGGCAGTCTGACAAAATGGCATTATTCTACACAGAAGTGCATATGAAGTGTGTCACTGAATTCCTCCATGAATTCCACCAGTGTGTCACTGAATTCCTCCATGTGGAAAAAATGGCACCCACTGACATTCATTGACACTTGCCGAATATTTATGGAGAACAAACAGCGGATGAAAATACAGGGAGGTGTTGGTGGTACATTTCAGCAGTGGTGACAGCAGGTCACCTCCGCTGGTGCAGGTTTTTATGAGCATAGCATGCAGGCCCTTATTCATCGCTGGTGAAAATGCATAGCTAACAGTGGTGACTATACAGAAAAACTGTGCTTGGTAGCCAAAAATTTGCTCTATCAAATAATGTTATTGCGCTCTTTATGTCTGTTGTCATTTCCATAGAAATCAATAGGTCACTCTGAAAGTAACGCATCTTACATAACTCAGATGAAGATAGAAGTCCCACGGCAAACTCAGTGGCTATATAACCCCTTATGTTCTTTTGATTTTGATCCTTTTCCACCTATTAAGATATGCTTAATCAAATCACATTAGTCATTTCCACTTAGGTATTAAACAATACAATGGAAAAAAACTGGAAGACCTCAAAAATGGTATACTTGCTAACAGACAACAAGCCAGCCTGACAGTGTAGTGTAGTGAAAATCCGTCACACATTGATATGAGTTTGGATTCTGAGCTGCAGCCTGAGCTGTTGAATCACCAAGGCTGGAAAACTGGCAGAGGAATAACGCTGCCCTCCTAAAAAGGGTGTGGGGTACTGTGAAAGAACTCTTGGCATCATTCTCAGGGGAATATTTTGGCTCATGCATGGACTGGCTTCAACAAGTTCAGAAGGAAGCTATGCTCAAGCCTTCTACAAGGGAACATATTTTACAACATGGGGCCTTTGATGAGACTCTAGGAAAGAGTTTAGAAGATGCCTGAGAGAGAAGTTAAAGTATCTTCATTTTCTCAATTTATGGTATCAGATCTGATATACCTTAAGCTGTGAGCTCAAAAAAGTTATTTAAGATTAAAAGAGAGCTATTATAATTCTGACATTAACATTACAACACTCAGGTGAAGAATTACACTATTTATTATATATTACATGCATTTTAGATACTGATTCATAATCATTTGTTTGCACAAGTTGTCATTCTTAATGTAGAAGTAATAACCGTTGTTGCAGTGAAAGTCAGCAGCATGCACTACACACACTTCTGTGTGAAGTTACTGTTTTCAGTTAGAAAATTCTATTAAGATTTCTAAATGAATATTATACATACAGTTTAATTTTGGTTTTATGCAGACATTGCATAGTTGATCATTAGCTTCTCATGAGAGGCTGGAAATGCAGTATCAGAATTGTTGAAGCAGATCAGGTAACAGTAGCAAACAAGAAGATTTGAAGAAGTGGCATAACCTTCAGGGTTGAAAGGTCAGCAAGGACGGCCTAGGAAAAAAACCCAAAAGGCTTGTTAAACTTGGCATTTGAATCACATTTCTTTAAAGCAGCTAAAGAAGTCAGAAAAAGATTCACTATTGATTCATAACAATAGTTAGTTTCAGATCTGACTAGAAACAAATTACACTGATTTATTTCAGTGTGCCAAAAACTTCTCTTGCCTTATTTTTCATCCTAACACTTCAAAGAAAAAGTATATGTTTACGTATATAAAACCAAGTAACTTTATTTTAGCCTTTAGTCTTACTTGAAGTATATAGGGCATCAAGCGGTCTAACATTTCAACTTGCTTCTAAAAATAATTGGGAATTAAGACTCCTCATCCTGTGGCTTGGCTAGTACTTGTGAAGCAAGTCCAATGTAATGACTCAAAGAGTCAATGTCTTCTGATGAAGTATGTTTTAAAAAAATTGAAACAAAAAAAAAAAATCGAAACAATCACAATCTCTCAAAGTTAAAAAAAAATGTATTACAAGATTTTTGGGAAAAAAAGTCTATTTTAACAAACTAGTACAGATAAACAATAATGAACTTCATCTTAATGAGTGTTTTGTTTTTGGTTTTTTTTCCATTTTCTATCTGTACAATGATACTACTTGCAATGAATTTTCAGATTCAATATTAACAAAATTAACTTCATTAAATCTTTGTAATATTAAAAAGCACAGAAGCACCTACAGTAAAATATACTGAGAAAAAAAGTACAAACCTCCACAATAGTTTTAAAAACAATATATCCCACTAACATATTTTGAGAATAAAACAGAAAAAAGCGCTAATTAGGCAACGCAACATAGTTTGATAACTCTGCATTTTTGTAACAAATATACTTCTACTTCCATTTACTCCAGAGAAGTAGTATTACGTACTGCATGTTCAAAATTTATCTAGTTTTCATCTAAGATAAGAATTTAGACAGAAACATTAGCACTATGTACCACGTGCCATGTGAGGCTTAGGTTACTGTGGCTGGCAAAGCATCAGAAACTATTTCAATCTCCTCAAAGGAAAACTTATCCTTACTTCAGCTGCAGCCAATGATGTCACCTCCATCAGGTTGACTGCTCGGAAAGCAAATACAGCAGCTGCCAGGACTGGAAGGGAAAAAAAAAAGCCAACAAACCAATATTTAAGTTGATGGCCTATTAATTAGTGGTTAGGATTAATCTTGACCTAAAATACCAGTCTTCTCTCCCCGGAATAATTAGTTTGATTTTGAATAATAATATACAGTGAATGACAATGTCTGAGTTTCTTTGGCTATTCACTAAAACTGATAGGACAACAAACATCCTTTCAGAAAAGTTTGAGTAAAAATGCTTATGTTTAAGATGAGTCGCTTTTAATTGCAAGGGACAAAGTGATTTACAATTATTTTATTTCTAAGCCAATAATTTGGATTTATTTAAATGACAACAATTCTAATTGTGAGCACTATATAACTTGAAAAAATGTTAATTCATTTTGTAATCTCTTATATAGGTATACATATCTACATAGCTGTCTCTTGCAAATGGAACTAAATCTTCTCTTTTATTCACATTCTTTGTATTTAAATTGTGATCCAACTGAAGATACATATAACTTCCTTAGAAGCCTCTACCTTGCACAAATCTTACGACAGTTTCCTTTATAAAGTAGAAAACTTTCAAAGTCTCCTAAAAGACAAGGTTTTAAAAAAGAATTACAACAAATCAAGACAACTCTCAGTTGTGCTAAGTACTGAAGATGTAATTCCCATAAGATTAATGCTGTATTTTGTGAGAGGTGATGAATTCAAATCTTATTCATTGCCACATCAAATGTCGCCACTGAAGGTAGGAGAACATCTTATGCTCTGTTCAGAGCACTACCTTCGGATTGCTATCACAGGAAACAATTATAAAAAAGAAATATATTAAAAAATCACTTCGTGTTTTTGTTAGAGGTGTGGTATTTATACCATTTCTAAAAGGTATTCTCTTTGACTTGCATATAATCTGCTTTCAGCATTCAAAGAACTACTAAGTTTTCTTGTCGCAAAATAGACTGAGCTAACATGTATTTGCCTTACATCTATATGGACTTACCATATTTTGTAAAAATAATTCCCTTACCAGCAAGAATTTCTAGGGAGTTGTACCCTAGGATTCTGTCCCACAGGAGCAAGAGCTGATCTGTAGCTAAATAACCAGAAAATGCTCGTACCATCCATTTAAATGAAATTCGTAGTCTGCAAACAAGCAATAAACAGTAGTAGTTAGACTTTTCTCTCTCCCATGATTAGACGAATCCTCTATCACCAAAATATTCTGACCAAACGATTAAATTAGAATGATCCTCAGCTTTTATCACCCCAAATGTTGCATCAGTTTCTGCTACTATTATGAATATTGAATATAACAGTAAGATTTTCACGTTCTGTTGCACTTGGTGCCATGAATATACTACAGAGAATGACAACCACCTGCTCTCTCCTCTTCCTTCAATAGCTTCTGCCCTAATGAGCATATCACAATGTAAATAAAAATAAAAATATTCTACTCTTCCCTTAGTTCAATCAGATCTGATGTGAATTATTGAAACTTAACACAAAGAGCAATTACCCTTTCTTCTTCATAGAACATATTGAAGGAAATGCACAACATATGTATATGCATGTTAGACAAAGGATTCCAAATTACTTTCAAGGAAAATCGGCACATTCATGCCTGCAGTTTGGAATAATTTTTTAAAATTAAAATACAACAGGACAGGCAGCATCTTAATGACAATTAATCCATAACATTTATATCAAGTTATTAAGATGTACTTACGGCTGAGCCCCAATTTCTCGAAGGTGATAAAAGAGCTGAGGCAGATGAGTTTGTAGAAGAGTCTCAAACAGCAAACACAATGACACAATGCCCTAATGAAACAAGATCATATCCTGAATACTAACACTCATGCTGTCAAATCTGAAAAAACAGTATGGGCACATAAGTATGCATGAATTTTTAATTCAAGAAATAAAACACTATTAATGATACACTATACAGTTCAGGTAAGCAGGGCATGAGCAGTTCTAATGTCTACGGTCACTAAAGCTAAAATTTTATGTATATATTAGCAATGTTGTATGTTCTGATAGCCCCTTTCAGATCTCAACTGCGTTCCAGGATCTACTTTGAATGTCCTACTTGAAATATTTCCACTTTTATGATATACATGCTAAAAAAAAAAAAAGGAGGATGTGAGAAATAGTCTCTCTGATAACAGAAACAAACAGCAATGAGGATAGGTACAAATAAGTTTAATAAAAACACATTTTAAAATTTCTTTAACAAATTACCATGAAAGGGAATAGATTCTTGTCCAACCAGTTTCCCCACTATTAATGACTGAAAGCACGATGGCCAGCCTTGAAACAATATATTAAATACAAGGAAAGGATTTTCTTTTAACCAGGAAATGCTTTGAAAAATAACTATTCAGCCTTCTGTCAGGGAGAAGAGAAAAACATCTACTATGTTCTACGCTTAAAAAATAGAAGATAAGCTAAAACTTCTACAATTGTCTTACAGTTAAAACAGCTGGCTGTGAATGTAATCAAGTTATTTAAATTGTATCTCCAGTATCTAATAATGACAAAAAGCATATGCTTTCACTCAGAGATGGTTGAGTTAAAGAAAGAGACATTATCATGATTTCACTAAAAAGATATCTGTGTATCTTTGACTTTTACCTTATAGCCATCTATGCTAGAAAGCACTTAAGTGAGCAATTGCATGTCATCAATTAAAACAGGACAGAATATGTATTTACATAACAGCTTGAATTAAGAAGCCTATTAAGCAAAATATATGATTTCATAAAGTGCATTATGTTATGTAGCAAAGACTGAAATTGAGATAGAAAAAGATATCCAACGTCCTTCCCAGGCTTGCCTGAAATATTTTATTACGTTACAAGAATATATTTCAATCACAGAGAAAAATTATGCCACTGTATAATACTGTTCTATAGCAAAGAGAATATTAAGTGATTGGATTTTAATTCCTAATGAACTTACAGAGGGATGAGAAGAGATGGAATGGAGTCTGAAGAAAAAACGCACATACATCTCACGGAATATCTGATACAATTTGGAAGGTTCATGGTACAGAAAACAAAGTGGAGCAACTGAAAGGATAAAAGAATTATAATTGACACAACGCTGTAAACTGCAAAAAGAATTCAATGGTTAGAGGCATGAAGTATGGTGAAAACCATATAATATATATCAGCACAATTTACAAAACTTCTACTATAGAAACTGTTCAAAGATTGTTAAAATAATCTACCATTTGAAGTACAAAGTTAAGCAAGGGAATACAATACATTCTAGCATACAGTTCTTAATATTTCAAGAATCTAAATTACTTAGAACCTGCATATGTGAATTCATTCTTTTACATATATAAATCAGAGAAGATGGCTTACTAGAAAATAATGGTGCTTGTGTATGAGAGGTGGCAGCACTAAGGCAAAGTGACATGTTCAAAGAAATATGTATTTACATTGGGTTGAGAAAAGCAGAGGGTTTTACTAGTGTGTATGTGTAAGGACTGAAGACTGAGGAGAGAGTTGGCAAAGTGCTTTTGTACATAAGGGCCAGGAGAATATAAGAACAGTGCCTGACAGGTGGCACTGAACGAGTATGTGTGCAAACATGCAAAAGTATACGACATTCACATCAGGTCCCAGGTAGTCCCACCTAGAGCAGCTGCTTGGTCCCAGCTGCTGCACACGCAGCTTGGATTCATACTCAGTGTTTTTGCTGCCTGCCTTTTTAGTCTCTCTCCTTCTCACAGCCTGTCTATTTTGTGCCCTTTCCAAGTAAAAGGGGAAAGGAGGGAGGGAAGAGGCTCCCACCCAGTTTCATATCGCTGTTCTAAAGGGCAGAGTCAAATCCAAACATTTTGAAAAGCAGTTTCTCATGGAAGAAATTGAAAGCCTCCTAGTGAACACTTAAGGAGGGGTGTATAACCAAGTTGCTTCTTACTTCAAAAGACATTCCCCATTCAGGTCCAAATTTCTATTTCATACTTAAATTGCCTTTTATCTCTGATAGTTAAAGGAGTGGGATCATTAAATTTTATTAGTAGCTAAACATGGCATTTTAAGGATAGTCTGGATAGTCTTGAACTCTGCTTGCCCAAATACCATTGTTATATCATCCCGCACCACACCGCCCCCTCCCCCAAAAACAAGCAAATCAACACCATCATCACCACCACCAGCTCTGGAAACCTGTAACACACACTCTCGTGGTGTCTGAGCACCCCTCTGCAGTACATCTGCTACGTAACATTCCTTGATGCCTTGTTACATCTGAGAACTGAGGGATTTTTCTGCTCTCTTCCTGGAAATCTTGTTGATAATCAGGCTGTCCTCTGTGGAGGACAGCAGCAACCAACCTATCACTTAACAGTCCTTTAACTCCTATTCAAAGACAAATACAGCAGCAGCCTTTCACATAATTCATGTGTTTAAGACTGACAGATAAATTGGTCTACCTAGAAGACATGAAGCATGAGAAAAAGAGAACTCTGCAAATGAACCTTCCCCCTCTATTCATATACATTAAGATGCCACTTATGACTTGGAGGCCAACAGCTCAGTGATTAGCTCTCAAACAGCATATGATATAAAACTGTAATGTGAGGAAGTTGAAGCAGCTTGGAAGAATCACATACAACAGCTTTTATATACACAAAAATAGAATATAGAGAGCAATATACTTACAGAAAAGTACGTACAGCCTTAAACTACGATACAATAAAAAGATATCCCTGACTGTTAAGAATCACACTTACCATACATAGAAAAGCCATGAAATGGGATGACACCTAAAAAACAAAGATTTCTTTTACTATTCTTCTTCTAAATTATTTTTTTATTCACGCTAGAAATGTATTTTTATCCATGCTATAAAGGTATTTTCCCCCCTTTTCTAAATTGTATTCTGCCCACTACAGAGATAAAATAGCTCTTTGTTATAGCACCCAGAGTCTTAGATCTCTAGCTTGTATCTAAGTATTAGGTAATAATACTTAGATATTAAATAAATTAGATAATTTACTCCAATACCACCAATGGTGTGCTGTAACACATGCTATAGTTCCTAGAAAGCCACGTAAAGCTGTTTCCATGAAGTTACTAAGCATAAGCTCTGATGAAATCAGAACCTAATTTCAGTTAAATGACGACCAGTAAATGTCATGCAGTGACAAGGAGGGAGCTGGAAAAAAAAAAAAAAAAAAAAAACAGGCCAAGACTTCCAGTAACTTATACAGTACTCAGACAAAACATTTAGAGGACTTGGCAGTTGTATGACAGTTCTCTCCTCCTTCATTAATTTTCCATAGGACCAATGAGAGGGAACTGTTCTGACAAGAGGTCATAAGGACCTTCATGGCTATAAAGCTGCAAAGAAACGTGGAGGCAAAAGTGGAAGAAAGGGGAGCAAGCAAACATGCTATCACTGACATCACTGGGACAGAGAAGGCACAGAAGATAAGGTCAGAGATAAGGATATAAGACTGGTGATGTGAGGCCTTGAAAGCAACAGCAGTGAGCTTGAATTTTAAATGTGGCACAAAAATAGGGTAAGATTTCAACAGATCAGGACTGAAATGATCAAAATAAAAGCTGAAAAAAAATTAACAACTGATGTAACAACTGCAAAGATATCGATTTAAAGTTGTATAGATTTGTTAGATCTGAATTTCTAAAATAAACACTAATTTTGAAAGGAAAAGAGACTTTCAAACATGGTGTGCAGAGCATTGAAAAGCTGGGGACCAGGATGTATCTTTCAGATCCTCTAAGTGGAAGATCCTCTGTCACTGGAGTACAAGCTGCTGCACCAGAAGTTGCTTTCCCTCTTTCCTACGCATATAGACAAACTTCATGTCACTACTAACAACAGGCTGAATGTGCTTCTGTATTAGCTTCAGTCTAACTTAATCCTTTAAATTAATGAATTTGGCAGAATAACAGTAAAACACACTTTGAAATAGAAAAAGAGGTTTACACGCATTTGTGGAAAAACATATCCTGTACCTTTCCAATCTACCGCTAGAGGAGGCAATAGTACCATTCTTACCATTTGGTGGATAGAAAACAGCATACTCCTCTATTCCAAGTTTTCCTGTGAATCATCAAACAACAATTAAAATGCAATACAAATGTTAAAAGGTGGAAAGATGTAAGTTAAAAAATAGATTTAAGTGACAATGATAAAAATTGTAACTACAAGTGTTATTGATCATTTGATATTGTCCAAAAGCATGTAAGCAATGCAATAGGACAGATACACTTTCAAATGTAAAACAAAAATGCAGCACCAACAAGGCAGGATGATAAACAAGGGGAAAAAAGAACAATTATTTTGATTGGGGTGTAATATTAAGGAGCTCTAAAGGTGTTTGCTGCAGTCCTTGAAGACAGTGAAGTTAGAGGGGAAAGTCTGTCATGCTGTGGTAAGCTGACTAAGGGATAGGAAAGTCACTTAAAAAGGAAAAAAAACAAAATAAAAAAATATTTAGGACTTTGTTAAGTCTTCAACAGAGAGGAAGATGCATGGCACAGCTGTGATAAATCAAAACAAACAAAAAAAGTGGTTTATTGGATACAAAAGACTAATTAAGTCAAGACAAACGCGGACTATACAGATTAAACATTCCAGTTTTCTCTTCCCCGCAAAATGAACATCTCACATTAGTCAACAGTATTGTAACTACACAACTTTCTCATTTTAAATCTGCTATAAAAATTTTCACAATTTATTTAGCACTATAAAAAAAGGTTTTTAAGCATTTTACAATTACTTAAAAACTTTTCATTATTTCTCTGTTTTAAAATGAGAAATTCAACTATAATAATTTATGTGAAAATTTATAGGATATTCACAGGTCCTGCAGATCTCTGTGCGTTTTGTTCTTTCTACGCAGAAGAACAGCACAGGAACTTTTGCCAGGTTCAAATTAATTTGGACTTAAATATTTTTCCATAGAACAAATTGACAGAATTAAATTCAAAATTAACCTGTGAAGCTCTTGCCCCCTAACCATGAAAACAAAATCCAGAATTTTCCAAATACAGAAACCAATTGTTTAATTAAACTACAAATTCTACTTTTCCTTCCAATTGTTTACCCTCTAGTTGGGAGTTGTAAACTGGAAGGTGATTATTTTTAGCATGAAACATTTCTCTTGGAAAATTAGCCAAAAATAGGACCTACAAGCATTGCAGATATACGCTGCACGTGCTCAGCAAAGACTTAGATTTCAGCAACTTCATTCTTCAGATTTGTTTTGGAATAAATAGAATAGTAGTGTTTCTGGGCTGCCATGGCTCTATGCCTGAAATGAGACCCAGACCCCACTGCTGTTCTGCTCTCAGGTGAGCCCCTTGCTAGTTTCTGGCAGTAGGTGAAGTAAACTGCTTAATTCATTCAAAGAGAGAGAGAAAAGACCTACAAAGCAATAAGAAAGGAAGAAAAAATAATCACAAAATAATCATTGGCTCTACTGACACAAGTAGCAGCACACGGAAAACAAAGTGTGCAGAGTTTATGCTAAAAAAAAAGTACTTAGTATCCACTAGGTTAAATATACCAGAACTAAGGACCAAGGAAGAAAACGGTAACGGAGAAGAAATCTAATTGAAATACATATATTTAAAAAAAAAAAAAAAAGAAGAAGGGATTGGATGGTTGAAGGGTTCAAGGAAAAAGACAAAATTGTGAACCTCTGGGTAAAGCCAAAGGATCTAAGAAACAAGGCAGCAGAGCTCAGAAGCATGGCAGAAGCTGGCTGAAAGGGCAAGTGGACTGAAGTGATAAATTTAAAACTATTAAATTACAAAAAAATAAAAATAAAAATAAAAAATCAGACTCATAGAGAGAAATAAATCCAAACGTAGGGTAAAACTCTAGAATATACAGTGCAATGAAAAAAATCAGCGTAAGCCTGCTTGGTAGAGCTGTACTTTTCCAGTCTATGTAACTTTCTTCAGCAACATGTTCTGTTCCTGTCTACAAATATCTTCCAAACTCACTGCTTTGGGAACATAACACTTTACCCCCTCTTCCGGTTACTAAATCTGTTGAAGTTGCTGAGGACAATGATGTGTATTTAAATATCTATTCCAGCTGATGACAGATGTCACGATTCTACTATACAGTCGTAGATGGGGTTTTAATTTATTTTGGAAAAACATCGAATAATTACACACAGAAAACTGCCATAAAGTAACAGCACTGCAATCTGGGCTTTATGCAATCAGTTTCTAAAATGCAGTAATAGAACCTGTGAAGATGTCATCAGGATGCGTGATGTTCTTTATTGGTATTCTTTTAAATGTAGTCTAACAGGTGTAATGAACACAAAAGAAATTCACATACTGTATTCTATTATAAAACAACTTCTATTACCTTGTATGTATGATTTAGGTGGGGTAGCACTGCTGTAAGCAAAGTGCTCCAATACTGAAGTATCTCGGGAAAAACAGAGTAATACCTGTAGAAGACAGCATCAAAAAAAATCAGCTGACAATCAAAGAAATGCCAAATAGAGATTCAAGCACCCACTTTCATTAGCATTTGTAAGATGCTACTGAAGAACACTAATATGGTTGAAGGCTATTGACCAGCTCCATTTAGTGTCTTGTTAAAACTTCCAGACTCCTTTGGAGTTTGCTATGATATCATCTTCACATACATTTGTTGTCAGCAAAATATCCACATCCTCCAATCTTCCTCTTTGCCTCTAAGCACCAGTTTATTCCCTTCTGTCATGTCATACTGACGTACACCTGAATAATCAGCATGTTGGAACATTCTGGAACGTTTAAAAAGTACTCTCTTCAGTTTCTGCTTAGTTCCCCCCTTCCCATTAATCTCAGTCATTAAAGTGGCTCTGTAATTAAAGTGCAGTGCATGCACTTGGCTGCTTTGATGTCTAATAGGTCATTTTCCCATTTGGTTACTATGACTTAGGGAAGTCCAAGTAAGAGCATATGCAAATGAAGAGTTTATATTTTAATATACGTGCATTTCCAGAGGACTGATCCTCATATTCTCTCTCATTCCCATGAGCTTTGCAGAATGCTTGCACTGTTCAGTACTTTCCAAAAGAACAAGTGAGAATGTTCATGTCATATACTTAAGTTCTGAAATGCATACTGTATTTTACAAAATACATCTGTATTTTTCGTTGCTTACATAAAGGAACAATTTACTGTTCATAGCAACTGAGTAAAAAATTAAATATTAAAAGCATTCCTAGAAGAAAAAAAAAAACAACAATAATCTCATCCTATACATAACTGAAAAAATACAATAATTATTTTACTTCAAAATGTTCCTGTTTTCATGCAATGAGAGATTGTGCTATCCAGAATGGACGCAAGAGGGCAGAAGTAAAACAACCTACAATTCGCTGACTTTCAGATAACTAAACCCGCTGTTCTTGCAGCTTTCAACAGTTTTTCCTTAAACTGTAGCCAAAGTGTAAGATGTGGAGATGGTTTATACGGTGTTTTACTACATAATTTCTTATGAGTAAAACAAATGGAGTTTTCCTTCAACAAATTATTGCAAACATTTTCCAGAGATCAGCATTATCGAAAGGAAACATGCAAAACTGTGACACCTGACGACCACTCTTTTTTTTTTTTAAAGCAAGGCATATTTGAGAAATCTCCCTTTCATGAATCTCAAAATTACTTCTCAGATACAAACATCTTTTAGAAAATAAATACTTTCTTTATCTTGAACAGTTTAAGCTAAATATTATTTTTGTGCAATACACAGTCATTTTCACAGCTGCCAAAATACAACTGACAATAACAATACACAGGCAAACGTAATTCTCTGTATATGTTAACTGAGGTGAGAGAAAGAGGAACTAATCTAGAAGGGACATAAATTCTGTCCTCTCATAGGGGAAAGAATGTAACCTTATTTGAGGCCTCCCTCGCCCACAGAGGGGGATACAGTGCCCAGCGTCAGAATCTGGAAGTCTTTAAAAGCATGTAACATTATAAGAGGTAGACTCCAACCCAAACACAAGTTCTGACTACACTGAAAACTGCTGGGTGAGGCTCTCTACACATATTAGTTATGAGGGATGTAAGATTCAAGCATTAAAATAAGAACATCTGACACAAAGTCACAGATGCACGTTTATTTCTACGTTATTTTTCTCATTCACAGAAATGCTGCTGCTGTAAGAATAATGACACGACCCCTTGTTAAGTACACAGAATGTTTGATAAACTACTGGATATGATAAGATCAATGCTGAGTTTTCACTGTGGAGTTATTTTTTTAAAATATAATTAATTTTAAAAAAATCAGATGCAGATGTTACCTTTGTAACTATTTTAAGTAAAATAAACTATAATTTTTTGAGGTTGTAATTTTTAATGTTAATGTTTGAACAATCACTATGTTAAAAATATCATATGTAGACATGATTGAATAGCATGTTTAAATAGTAACCATTTTTTCACTTATATGGACTAAACAACATTAAGGATAGTTTTTGCTTTTGTTGGCTCTCCATATTAATGGCAGTTTTACATACTACCAAAGAAGAACTGTTTTACGTAGCTCTAAAAAAAAAATTAAGCAAGTCTAACCTAACAAGTGTGACTAATGAAACTGAAAAAACCAAGGGAATGTGAAGTTTGCTGCATGACATTTATGTTGACACTGCAATCAAGTACACATTAGGAAATTCATAAATGTAATCTCCTTCTGTTCAAGGGTATCTGACAGGCAGCAATGAAGATAATTCTGTATAAATTAGCTGTATTCCCTATAGCAAGCAGCAGCTTTGGTATGGGAGGAAGCTTAGAAGTAACCATACATCATTACCTTACACAGAACCAATGTGTTCAGTTTAAAAATATGTCAAAAAAATATCCTTTGTGCTTACTGCAGTATGTCACAGTAAGAGCTGTAATGCAATATTTCTGTTTTTAAACTGAAAATTCTCAACTCTTGATAACTCTGTGTGCCACGCCTCCTGTTAATCATTTTTACTGTTACAAAGCTAGAAAGAATATAGCTAACTTCTTATTTTTGGTATCAGAAGGATGTTTGAGGGTTCTTCAGGAGTTTTTAGAAGCAAGTCATGCTTAATCTGTCCAAATGTACAAGGTTTGTTTACAGCACTGATACTCTGAAGGGACGATATACAAAATGCAGCAAACATGCATCTGTTGAGGGTCCTGCTAACACTGCCACAGCAGTACACTTTCTAGCTTCTCTGATAAAAAAATTAAGTTACATACCTGATATAAATAATCCTCAAATACAAAATAGTAGTCATCATTGCTTGCTGTTAGCTTTACATCCTGAAATAAAAAAATGAAACACTTTGAAGGTGAAAGACTTAACTAAACACAATGGCAGAAGACACTGTTTCACCATTTAATAATGAAAAAGCTTATGGTTAAGCATATAATCCATATTGTAAAATGCAAAACCATGATATTAAATGGATTATTAAAGTATTTAGAATTGAAACTTGAAATGGAATCATTTGGGCCGCAGTGCTATCTTACTTCAGAAATCATTTATTCCTCAAAATGAAGTTACCGCTTTCTCTGACTGTTTCTTCAACAGTTTAAACAAATATCTTACACAACAGCCACTGCAGGAACAAGGAGAGAGTTTACAACAATTCAATCTAATCACTCTGACACTTCTTAAAATAAAACTATGTAACATTTTCTTTGTTAAAAAAAGGAAAGAAAACAAACAAAAAAACCTACAAACAAGATACTGCTGTGATGACTACATAAATCACTTAATGGATTACTTACTTTGTAAATCAGGCTGTCCACTAAAAGGTCATGCTGAATCACATTTGACTTAAGCTGCTCATAATACAAGATATCCTAAAATTGAAAATATTATCATCATCAGTCAGAGACAAAATTGTAATATATGTTTAAACTAAGAAAGATGATTTCTAATAATAATAATAAAAAGAAAAATTAAAAGCATGTATTAAACTCAAAATCTCACTACATAATTTAGGAAGCACTCTATGGCTGCTTATTCTGCTTCAGAAATGAGGCATATATTTGAGACTTCATAAAGTGAACTCCCCTTTATGTTTATTCATTTGTTACATATTTAACAGGATGAGAATGAAGGAACTAAAGATTCTCATCTTCCAACTTTTGGGTCACTGAATATTCAAAACTGTTTCTATGCTAAAATCACTGCCATATTTTTTTAGTTGTTAACCTCTATTTTCATGCATCTCTCCATTAATGAGTTCTGTCATATTTTCTAGCATTACTGAGCTGCAGCAAATATTTTATCTTAATCTAATATGAATCTCTACATTTTTAAAATGTTGAAAGATTAAATCATGATTAAATATATAAAAAATCTTGTGAAGAATACAAATAACTCAGACCTGTTTTAAAACTTGAGTTACTTCCTGAATGCATACACAAGATGAACAAAGGGGAAACAACAAGAAATTAAAAGAACAAACATTTCTTTGTGTTTCTTATTTTATCCCTTTCTTCTTAGAAAGAGCTTGCAATGGGAAAAAAAGATATTACATGTTGCACTATCATCAAGTAATAAAAAATAATAAAAAAATAAATACGTCTCTGCCATTATGTCAACAATTGAATATTATCGTTTCAAATTGTTTTAGATGGATTTGGAATAATGTATTAACTAAATTATCAGTCCTGAGGCCTTCACAATGTTTTTTTTTAATTTCAAAAAACAATTGGTGTTGTTTTTCCCAACACCACACAGATATTTGTATATTACTAGATTTACATAACATTGCTGATTCCTTTACAAAAGATACAAGACTGGAGTAAGGATTTAAAGAAAAAAAGAGAAGTAGGGTGAAATTTGAAGACAGCGTTATAGAAGGAGAGAATGAGAGAAAGTAGAGAAGACCAAGGAACACTGCAACTGTTTTTTGCACTGATCAAGAACTGGAAAGTGGTAAATAGCATACACTTAGAAAGTTATTAGAATTAATACATTACTACACTTAATTCGAAATGAGGATAAATGCTTTATTCCTTGAGTACTGGTAACTACCACAGGGAATGAGGAGATGGAAAAAAAAAGAAGTATAAATAGTACACTAATTCTTTACAAAGGGTGACACAAATATTTACTAAATATAAACTAGTAGCAGTCTGAATGTAGCACAGCTTTTAAATGCTACAAATAACTGCTCTAATATTCAGGTTAGAATTTTAAAGCATCAGTATATATAAGTGCAGCACTTTTGAAAAAATAATATATGAAGTTTTTCTGTTTTTCTTTCTCCTATCTCAAATACCTGCACATATTATGACAGATGAAACTTGAAAAAAAAAAAAAAAAAAAAATAACAAACACAAAAAACCATATTGTGGAAATAACTGTTCTGCTGTGTAGCCAAGTAAGATGACTTAAAGGTATACCACAAGC
>JAOWBP010002392.1:48400406-48426408 GCA_028571105.1 Tragopan temminckii
TTTCTTCCTTCCTCTCTTTCTTCTTTCCTTTCTGTCTGGCTGTGTGCTTTGGGTAATTAGTGTATCACGGAGAGGTGAACAACCAGAACTCAGCATATTGTGGAATTAACTGTTCTGCTGTGTATGCAAGTAAGATGACTTAAAGGTATTCCACAAGCACTAATATGCTTGATATTTCACAAAGTTTATAACCAAGGCAGCATTCAAATCTGTTACGAAACATATAGCCAATTTCTCAAATATGCATTACCAAATAAGAAGAAGAGTTTTAACTTCAAGAAAATACTAAGACAGAATGGGAAGAAGATGAGTGTGGTTTGCTGTGAATATCAACTTCTCTTTAAAATCTAATCATCCAAAAAGATTCCAAACTACAGATCCTCAAGGCAGCAAGGTGATGAGCTCTGAAGCTCACTTCCAACACTGGAATGAAGTCCAATTAGAACATTCCAACATTAGAATAAAGTCTTCTGTTGCTCTGCATAGGCAAGAAACAAGACAGTTTGTGTAGCATAGTCTGCAGTCAAACAGAAGCATTATGATCTCCTTTTCTACAAACCAAAAAATGAGACACAAAAAGTTTAACTTATTTACGAATAATCACTCAAAGAGCTCACAACAGAGATAGACACTGAACTAGAATCAGCAGTTCTTCATCAATAATTTTCACCACAAATAACCTCTCTGAGCTACATGTTCTTTAGAAGAGAGCTGTACTAGACAGCACAATACAAGAAGCTGCGATAAATTTCTTCTTGAATGTCATCAGGCTCCTATGTAATTATGGGTCAGTTGTTTAGAGTAAGATTCAGTAAAGCATAAATTGCTCGTTTTAAAGCACACAGGCTGCTTACACATTGCAAAAGTTAGGCAGCTCGGAATACCAGTGAGAAAAAGGAAGCGTCTCTGACAAGAACAGTGTTACTTCATATGGTAACAATCCACAGGGAACCCCCCCAAAAAGTGCATCTTGAGCCTCTTCAAGAATTGAAAGGCTTCTGGCCAACAGGAAACCATAGCTTGGAGAACTCTGATTAACAGAGCTCCCCTTTCTTGCTGGGGAAGTTTTGATCAAGCTCAGAATCATATCTCCAAGGATATTTTATACATATATGGTACAGATATCATGTCTTGAGCCACTTCTCTTTGTTGTCTTTCTAGTCACTATCGCCTACATTCTAACTAGCTTAAGATAATACAAATCATGCTTCAGTAGCATCTAATCTTGCAGATTATGAAATCACCTAGAATTGCGCATTTAGATCAGATAGATTACATCTTCAGAGAACTGTAAAGTCAATAGGAAAAGTTATTGCCCTCAAAGTTCAACAGCAAACAAGTGACATTTTTGCTTAAAAATTCCCAAATAAAAAATGTTTCACCCATTGTTTTTCAGGTTTATCTATTAACCTCTTTGCCTTGCCTGCCCAGAGGCAGAGATAATAGTGTTTATGTTTCATGATCTGTGAAGCTTCATGAATTAATGCTCATATGCCAATTCAAGCTTTTAAGTTGCTATGTATATGTAACTAATGCAATGTATATTTAAATGCTGTATAGTTATGCATACATTTAATCAGACTTGAAAGCCAAAAAGATCAGGTTGCATTAAATAGTTGCTGTAAGTCTACATTATTTTTAGTCTTTACAATGTTCTCAGGCATAACTCACAGAAAACATTTTAAAAAATAGAATAAAATCCTATGCCAGTTACTTAATGTAAGTCAAATACAGTCCCAAAACTCTGCATTTTACTTGAACAAACTAAATTCTGCTACAACTCCGAAAGCCAAAACAATTATGTATTGCTTAGAAAACAGAAGCAGCAGCAGAGAACATTAACAACTTCATCATTTAGAAGTTGTTTGTATAGCACAAAGCTGAGCTTTTTTCCTTGGTGCTTGTTTTGCTACTGAAGGAAAACATTAAAAACAAATTTTTCATTGAATGCATTGAGAAGAGTTAATTTAGTGATATCAGATGGATCTGTCAGTTTCCCAGGAAATCTTACATAAACACAGCAGAAAGAACAGACATAAAAAACAAACTGAATGCTAAATCCACCTGAACTGACTCTGCAAGTGAAGGTTAGAGGCAATTTCAATCATAAACAGAGCTCAGATAGATGTCAAGATAACATCAGAAGAATAAAAGCAAAAACCGACATTCAAATATGAAAGTACATCAGAAGAATCAAATCATTCAATTCTTTTAGAAAAGATTGAAAAATATTTCTAAATTGAAAACTGATTATCTATCTATTTCAGGCTTTGTTTGTAGCAATTTAAGGAATGGTCTCAGCTTTCCATTTTATAATTTTAAGGAACCTTAAAATATTACTCTATAAACTATGACTAGAAGTTTAAATAAAATAAAATCTAACCAACAATCATAGACAAGATATAGCCACCATTTATTTTACTGAATAATAACTAGTTAAATTATATGATTAACATTTGAACTGCAGAATATTTAGAGACAACATAATACCCAAAATACAGCTGACAATTTTTCATGTGTTATCAGTAAAGACTGCCTCAAAATGCACATTATCTGCCTACTTATCCACTACACGTTGAAAGAAAAAAAAATGATAATATGGATGATACTACTGAATGTGCTCATGAACAGATTTTAGCTGGAGCACGTTTTATTAAACTATTTGTGAGAACTCTCCCTGTTTATTCATGAAAATATATATTTTCTATTTCTGCGTATTCTAGGATGATAAACAAGCAAGGAATTGGAAAGACAAAACCCTATGCTTGAGAATAAATGTCCTTTGAAAGTGTTTTTGTAGCTATTTTGCTCTGGACAGACAATTTGAACCAAGCTCTGTAATGGACAATTTTTCCTCAACACTTCCTACTGTGGGATGCATCCCAAATTGATGACAAAGTTTGGAGCTGCTCTTCATTATTGGTAATGGCTTGTAACTAACCCACAGAAGTTTTAGAATACTAAACTTGGATGGAAAATATTCTGTCTCGTTAAGCAGAAAGTCAAAGGCAACCTCTTCTTTTAAAGAGAAAAATAACAACTTGTCTTTCCTACCAGCAGTGGCACAGAAGCACCTTGCAAATGAGGGAAACCTACAATGTATCTTCTCCTACTACAATGGCAAAATGAAACTCATGACTGAATGGTACTTGATGAAACAATCACACTCTGCAGTAATTTGAGAAAGAGATTCCAATAATCTAATGTTTTCTGTTACAATTTCCATGTTTTAATTTCTCCAAAAGTGCCTCACACAATTGTAAAAGCTGTCTGGAAGTGGGAGAAGAAAGTGATGTGAAGGCAAAGAGCTATCTTTTGCTAGACATGGAGAACATATGAAAACATAGACGTTTTTCAATTTATAAGCAAAAAGAAGAATTCTCCTAAAAATACTCTTGGTTGAGGTCACACAGTGGCTCCAAGGCACCAGTTAATGCTATCTCAGTGTTTTGCACTAGCCTTTTCCTTTCATAACTAGCAAACTACTAAACTATATTTTATGTTGGTTTACCAGGGTCCATAGATTTTCCTGCTATTATTAAAATATTTTTTAAAATCACAAATAAAACTAATCATTTAAATATCTGATCCTTTCATCTCAGCAGTCAAAATAACTTGACATTAAATTGAATTACTGTGCTGCTTTATTCAGACATAGAACAGATTTAGTGTTTTGATATCCAAGGAATGACTTTACTGGATGTACGAAGAACTGACTTCTGTACAAGAACAAAAAGGATTCATAAAGGATGCTGTACAGTGCTCATATCACATGTTTACAAGACCAGATTCAATGCAGTTTTGCTTATTGCATCATAATGAATCAAAGAACTGTTTGGGTTATGATCCAAAGCTTGTTGTCCTTTTCAGTAGACTCCTGTGAAATGTAAAATATATCCTTAGTCACAGTGACAACAGTGTTACTAGGCTCAGCTTTTTGAACAGGAGAGATCTGAGTGGGAATCCAAGGCTACTGATCCTTAGCCTAATAGCTCTACTGATGTTACATGCTGTTACATAATGCCCTATTACAAACTTAGCACTTGCTCATTTTGTTTTTAAACCTTGAAAGTTACACTCAGTAAAAGCTGCATAAAGTAAAGCATTACTAATTTATTTGTGCTAGACTTCTCAGAATTAAGATTTCCAACCTGTTAACTCAAAAGTGTACAAAGAAAGAAAAAAAAAAGGTATGAAATAATTTTTAAAAAGTTTTCTAAGCACTGTTTGAATGTGAATGCAGTGGATGAATAGGGTAACAAAAGAAAGGGAGGGAAAAAAGAGTATTTAACAGCTTTTTAGTAACTGCATGCCATCCGTTTAGTGCAATGAATGAGACAGTTGTCCCACAGGAAAACCTGAATCACATAATCACAAGGTCGTATGATATACACACACACATACACACCCACACACAGAGCAAATTGGACTGTTTGTACGGACTACTATGTGATAGTAGTAGATAGGCTTTTAAAGGTTTGACTTTTCAACCTCAAAAAATGCTCTTTTAAACAGTTTCTCTAAAACGCATGTTTACAAATGAAAACTAACGAACAATTCATTGCTTGGCAGTGTGTTTAAAAACATCTAAATAACTGTGCGTAGAACTTACAGTTGCCGATTATGCTGCTAGATTGCCGGTATCCCTTACTTGGCTGTGTACTGGCTTTATACAGAGGCTGAGCTTTATTGAATACGTTTTTCCAAACAACAATATTTGATGCTAGCATACACAATGCCTATCATAGCACACACAATACCAAACACTTGTAACTTTTTAGATTAAAAGAAGGAAATCATGATTCTTTTGAGTTATAGATGCACATATCTATAAATGTAATAGATCCTAAACTGCAGATCAAAAATATTACAGTAAGAAATCCATGCAACCACACAATTCAATTCTAGCAGAGAAACGATACATATGAGATAGAGGGGGAAAAATGTGTTAGATAAACCAATAAAGCCTAAAAAAACCACAGCAGACTGAAAAAACAGCTCCAAGCATCTGAAAACTGCTTTGCTATATTTTGCAAAAAAATGAAGGTGTATATGCAAGAAGGTCTCAGGTTGTTAATACTCTGGCAATAGTTATATCAATACTTCCGTGAAACACTAACAAAGCATAAAGTCAACTATGAGCATTCAGATTACAACACAGCTACAGTAACTCATGTGTTATCCCACCTGTCTACAAGCAGTTACTAAGTTTCTCTGTCAGAAAGCCTACCCCTTTAATGCGTTTCATACTCAAAATCCATAAAGCAATTACAACTTATAGCACCGGATAACAAACACTATGCTACGTTATGTAGAAATAGTCTTGGAAAATGTCAGCTTAGCGTACTATACAAGCATTCATATACTCAGTGTTTTAGTAGATATTCTCCAATATAGCATATCTATCTACACTTACAATCATTTCTGTTCTATGTGGAAGGGTGTGGGAGATTTTTTTTTCTCTTTTCCAGTTCCTAATTTCAACAATTTGAAGCTGTTGACAAACTTGCAGTTCTACATCATTTCATCCATCCTCACTTACCACTTCTTCTCGAGGTTTCTCACTCTCCAGCCACTTGACATCACCTCAGCTGCACCACAAAGCACTTTATCACCAATAATTCCCTACGTACAGCCAAATAAGATCATTCTCAAGGCTGAACCCTGTAGAATATCTCCTGAAGGAGAATGTGAAAATACAGCTTGTTCTCCTTTAAAAAGAAAAGTGGCTGTTGAGAACAGTCCACATCAATTTCAGGAACTAGATTTTGATAAATCTATTTCCGTACTAGCTCATGCTTTACATGAACAAAATGTGAAATAGTCTTTTTATTATTATTATTTTATTGACTTTCAGTCATCAAAACATTATATAGCATGAAAAATCAGTAGAATATTTCATTATCTTTTTCAAGAACAGAAAAAAAGTGTTTGCACACACTCCTTCACATTTTGCTTTCACTTTGCCCCTTACCTCTGGCTGATTAGAAATATTGAGAATGAGGGCCCACAGATCAGCTCGGAGTGCTGTTGGACATCCCTGACGAACATATTGTTGAGCTGCAGCACTATCTTGTTCTGCTAAAACTGCAAAAAATGAAGCAAGCAATAAGCGACAGTAATTTAAGATTTCCAAAGTTTATCAGACTATCAAGTTCCTTATTTTTTAATTGATATTTTCTAAGTACTAAAAATCAAATTTATACCAAAAATAACAGAGTTCTGTAACATTTCTATGTATTTGAAATGGACATTAGTCTGGATACAAAAATAAAAATACAAAAGGAATAAAATACTGTATTATAAAGAAACATTATATTTCATTGAAATTTAATGCCTTCCTTTTTTCTGCTCATGTAGTTTATCACAGTTTTCTGTGCAAGCAATCATTTGAAAATATTTGTTTTAGGTGATGTTTGTTATAAGAATTCAAACATCTATTTGACAAATAAATCACATACATGCAAGTAACAAAGAATGCAAGAGAGTAAGGTTAGTACTTGATAGTATTTGATAGTTTGAGTGCAGTTTAGCACTATAAACATATAACATGAAGATTCAAGAACAGGGTGTACTGTCTAGTTTATCATGTTGTAAACATTAACTAAAGAGAAAATATCTAAAAGGTCTGGTTTTCACAATTCAGTTTTGAAGTAGCTCTTTGGGAAAGAAAACAATTGACATTCTGCCATTAGCAGAGGAATAGCACTTAAATGTCTTTACTTAAGCCCAGTTGCAGCTTCTAGGCTGACACCAAGTGGAACAAGCAGTCATACAAAGCCACAAAATACTCCAGTACAAGTGTTATCTTATATCAAATATGAGATTGCCACTTACTCTGCTTTCTTATTGCCCTGATTTTGATGTTAACTATCTAGAGATGGGTTTGGGAGAATAATTCTGTGAACTGATTGCCTTTTGCCAAGTATTTGAATATTTTAGAAAATACTGTGAACCACAATGTAAATAATTTCAAGATGGAAAATATCAATTTCATTGAGGCAATTATGATACTCAAATTGATTTGGGATTTTTCAGCTTGATTACTAGTGTGTGATTAAAAAACTAAGTTGCGATAGATAGTAAGAACAAAAAACTTAAACAACTGCCCACAGATCAATACTGTTCTGGTAGTCAGACGCTTCCAAATCTGTATTCTCCAATTTTTCAGCAGTCTCTCAGAAACAACTTGCTATTCTAAATTTAACTGTATATTAAAATCACCATATCAGTCTTGTAATGGAAGGATAAAGTCAGATTCAAAAACCTACTGAATTGATTCCTCTCTTTTTTCCTCTCTTTTTAAGTACTGAATGGACTGGTCTGCCAATTTTTTGTTTAACCTGTAGATCTCTAACGCAGATGTTGTGTGATCTTCTTTTCTTCCCCTAAAGAGCAAAAATGAAAGACATTCCTGCAATTCCCACAAAACTTCAGAAAAGACTATAACTCATCTCAGCGTCTATGAGTGCTTACCTTGCCATTTTTTACTGAGACACAAAGTATGAAAAAATAGCTTTTTCACATACAAGATGAGTTTTTCAATATAATTGTGGAATTACAAATTAAAATACAATAACGGCAGCTCCTCAGACTAAGTAATATTTTACATAAAAGAAAATCAATGCATCTGTGGCAGGCAAGGTCATAAACAACATCCAATGGAGCATGGAAAAGGATTCCCCTTGAGTGAACTTAAATATTCACGGTCAAGACTTCAGCTTGCAGTTTTACAAGATTCTGTGTCTTTGCACAGATACAAAGCTAAGACAATCTGTGTAATACAGTCTGCTCTACACAGACAAGAGGTGAGCATTAAAAATTACATTGTTTGGGGATTTAAATCTCAGTAAACCTCAGTGGAGATATTTTAGGGGACAAAACAGAAAAGAACTGGGATTGTTTAGTCTGTAGAAGAGAAGGCTCAGGGAAGACCTTATAGCTCTCTTCAGCTACCTGAAAGGAGGGTGTGGTGAGAAGGAGCTCAGCCCCTTCTCCTACATAACTAGTGATTGGACTAGAAGGAATGGTCTCAAGTTGGGCCAAGTGAGGTTCAGGTTGGATATTGGGAAATACTTCTTCAAAAGAGTGGTCGGGTGCTGGAATGGGCTGCCCAGGGAAGTGGTTGAGGAATGTTTAGATGTTGTACTAAGGGACACGGTTTAGTGAAAAATATTGGTGGCAGGTGGACAGTTGGACTAGATGATTTTTGAGTTTTTTTTCAACCTTGGTGATTCTATGATTGATTCTATGAAGAGGGAGATGGACTGTACCCTAATAAGTTGCCCTTGGAATAGAGAACAGACAATGGACAAAATAAGAACCACAAAAAGAGAAGAAAGATAGAAAGATCATTGATTGGTTAGTGAAACAGCAAAAGGGAGTGGAGGAGTTTAGGAATTGCATCAATCCCCTTTTTTTGTTTGATAAAGTTTAACAGGAATCACAAGGGACAGTAATTAGTGGGTATTGCTGTATATATGTTGTATATATGCTTATAAAAGCAAATCTGAACTAAGAAATGTTTATTCCTTTCCAGATCATTTCTCATCCTTCAAGGAAACTCCTGAACATTTTCAGAAAAAAAGGTGTAAAACGTAACATGGTGGTTAAGTACTGCAATATTTAACAAGTTCTGCAGTTGCAAATAACCATTAAAACATTCTTTCCTGACGCAGACGTAAAACCCATTACACTAATGAGAAATGTGTATGCAGGGAAACGAGTCCAGAATCGTTTGATTTTAAAATGAAATTCAGCAGTGACCTAAGATATCACCAAAAAGCTGTGTGTCTATGCTTCCTATTTAATTTTAATGAAATATCTGTGGAACTATTTATCTGATAGCTACTGGTAGACTGCAATGCTTCCTTTTCCATCCTTGTCTAAATTACAGTGTTATTATTGACTATGTTTTGTTCTAGTCTGCCTAAGTTGTTAAAATTCTAAAGGCGTATGAGATATAAAATTACTAGATGTATTTGTTACTACTCAGTTTTTTGTTTATTTTACAGATGAAAATAGATGCCCACCTTTTTGTCCAATACGTACATGTTCATTTTCAAAGAACTCTAGAAAATAAAGAAATAAAGATGAATTGCAAATATTAGATAAGAAAATTAAAAAATAGTACAATATTCTGTATTTTTCTACATATCTCTAGCAGTAAAAAAATCAGCTGAATGCGATGGCACTAAAATTAAATTGCATCAGCATCAAAGTTCTTTTTCAAGGAATAATAGTAAACAACTTCTTGTCGGAAAGACAAAAATACAAAAGCTGCACTATGCTACAGGAACTAAGACTATTAATTAGATAAATTTCCATTTTAAAAGAAAAATAACTTCATAATATAGCCTTTTTCATTTTTGTGTAAAACACCATATTAAGGCTTGGTTCTACTGGAATAACTGCATACAAGGAAAGATAATAGAAGACATTTGTATAGGCGTATATATATTAACAGTGTCACACAACAGGGTTGACTTAAGATTTTTCAGTGTTTTCTGTATTTTTGGAAACAGGCAATTTTCTTCTCTAGTGTTCAAATATCTGAAATAAACTTATTTTCAAGTGAAGCTGACGATTTTATATCTCTTTAAATCTGACCCCTCAGTATTTGAAATGCTGTCTATTATTAGCTATATTTTACCAAGAAAATTGCTACAAACAGAACAAACATCTATGATTTCTTGTGAAAGAAATACACAGATTATTTGATATTTGCACAGCATTCTAGCATTAGTGTTCTAATTAAATGAGTGAAGCACAGCATTAGCTAACCAGGAGGCACTTGTGCTGAATCATCAATACCCAGCTGTCCTACGTTTAAGTCTAGTTCACTGAAGTCTTCTTTCTGAAAAGAAACAACACCATAAAAAGGAAATTAACAGCGTTTAATTCCCTAAATCACAAGAATCCTTCTCAAAGTCTAAATGCAAATATTTTCTCCACAAAATGTATTTCTTTTAAATGCATATTTATGAAATAAGAGCTCAGGTTTTTAAAAGGAGAAGAATCTCACATCAATCCATATTCTAATTTCAGTTTTCAAGATGCCTCTGAGCTATGTCAGGATGTAATAAGGTGGAAAATAAAATATTAGGTTAACAATCTCCAATTTCGAGCTGTTTCTCCAAGTTTTCCTACTGGCATAAAATCCTGACAAACCTTATCAGTGGGGCATTAAGAATAGCTCTCCTATCCAGCAATAAGACTTATATTCAAATTCATTTCATTTACAGTCTGAAATTATAGCAGAATTGAAAATTAATTTAAGAAGAAAATCAGAAACTGATTGTCAGGTTAATTGATCTTGTGCAGCTCAAATAAAACAGAGACTAAGATAAATTGGATAGATAGAGTTTTCTTTCATCACAAAAAAAAAAATTAAGGAAATATGCATGAGCATATATTTCAAATCAACAGCTGCGTGGCACAAAATGAAAATTTCCCAATTAACTGAAAATTTAACATTTATGTTTTCTTTGTCATTAAGAATGTCTTATAAAACTTTTCTACGCTGTATTTTAACTAGTGACCCACTTTATGTTCATGTTGATTTTCATTTACAAAAGGAAATACTTATCTCAATTTTAATATACTCTATTATTGTACAGGTTTCTATTCATCACCAAGGCAAAATTATTTTTATAGAAACTTACTGTTAAGAAAGAATATACCTACCAATTCTGGAATATCTTTAACTTTTAGAGGAACTTGAATTAGCCCCAGATGATTTCTGAAACTAGGTTGTTCTCCATTTTCATAATTTGGGTTTCGAAGATTCATCAGTACCTTAAAAACAATAGCTCTGTCATTCCTTGCGCATACTTGGAAATCTACATTCAGAACTGTACTCAAAATCAATACTGCAAACTGTACCTCTGGCATAAAACCATTTCCTGCAACTACTATATATACAGGCCCAAATTATCAAACTATCTACATTTTCAAAACAAAAAAGAAGCCAACTTTTTCAGGGAACATACTCCACTTTGAAAAGTAAGCTCAACTTATGAAATAAAAAAGAAGAAAGCATTTTTGATAAATGAGACTAAGAGCTGGCTACAAACAAATGTCTTCACTAAAATTAGGTTCCATCTCATAGCTATTTGAAGCTTTCTGATGGCTACAGTATCTAGGACATTCAACAGCACTACTGCTTTTCTGAAAGAATCTTTACTCACGCTTTTACATTGGCAATCCTATATAGTGTTCAATCAAAATGATGTACAATTTGCTACTACAATATTTTCTTACTAAATAACAAAACCTCCATACAAAATTAAAAATCTAAAGTAAGGATAAAATTTAAAACAGAGAACTTGATGTCAAGGTAAATAACTGGAATATAGAAAAGAATTTAATCTGACATATACTCTTATTATATACATTTTAATATTATAATGTTAAGCTGGCAAAGATTCCTTCAAAGGTAAATTTCCAACTTTTATGAAATTCTGCAACATTCTATTTCTACAATTCTCAATCTTAAATATTCTAATACCATGGAAACTCACCACCAGACTTGCAAATTAAAAGATTAATGAAACAAACAGAAAATTCTGGAAAGAAAACAGTATTAGGGAAAAAAAAAGTGACCTAGAAAGTCACTAGATAAGTCTAAAATGAAAATGGAGTTGTTTATAGATTCAAGATTAAATGCACAACTTGACTGTTAGTACAGTGATGGAAAACAGAATAAATTAAAATTTGTTTAATTAAAATTTTCTGACATGAGTAACTTGAAAAGAGGAGCTCTTCAGAAAAGTAATAAAGTGAATATAAAGTTTATTGTAGGGTTCAGAAATGTATTCACAATTGATAAGCATGAAACAATTCACACTTAATACAATCAGTCTTCTCTACCACTACAAAAGACATTCCACTAAACTTACAATGAATCGTTTCAAACATTAAAATACACTGACCTCTGATCTAGACTCTAACTGATCTAGATTGATGTGACTAAATGAGGAGATCATCTCAACTCTAAAAATCTATTCTGTCACATTCTTGATGATGTGGTTAGGCAGGATATAAAACTGAGGATTTTGTAAGTTTTATTTTCCATTTTATTTTAATCCCAAACCTCCTACTGTGTTGTTATTAAGTACTGTTGATGACAGCAAATTTATTGCTCTGTTGGCCATTCCTATTATAAATATAGCTGGTAAAGTAAGTTCTGTTTTATATATACATTCTGCACTTGAACCATGCAAAACGATAGTAGTACCATCATTTCTGATTTTAAAGTCTTAACAAACGTGTAACCTCTTTTTCTGTAATGATTTTGTTTGATTATAGACCAAAGCCTCTCAACTCCAAACATTTCTACTTAATGTTTGATTTTTCACAATCCTAGATGACCTAATATTTCAAACACCAATTAGTGTAGCAGCTTCATGTATTGCAATTTAACATTTATAATTAATTATAAAATAAGTTGGGGAATTGCTTTCAGAGGAAAAGTTAGCTTCAATCAGATCATTCTTTGCAGAAACAGAAGGTCACAAATATAATTTAAAACTACAGCTAACAAAAAAAAGAGAACAGCATTTTGTTTTGTAAATAATGCCTGGAATCATAAAACGTGTCCATTTTCACTTGTTATAAATGCCAATTGGTCTGAAATACCAGTGCAAACATATTAGAAATGTATCACCACAGAATCATCATTTTTGCAGGTTAACTGTCTGCCTTGTCTAGTTATCTGACAAATGCATGAGCTCCTGCTGTAGATGTACCTACATGGCCAACTTATCTCAGAACAAGAGTGAGACTTTACAGAGAATCTCTGGACCTTTCCCAACTACTGTGGTTGGTTAACATCACAACCAAGATGTACCTTTAGCACATTTGATGCATTCTGGTCATAGACTGGCAGGCAGTCAAACTAATCAGACTGGAATTTAGCTAAAGTAAAACTCCTAAAAATCCACACTGTGAATGCTGCACCAACTCTTCCACTCTACAAATGCACTTCTACTGCCCTGCAACCTGTTGATGTCAACACAGCTCATGCTTTTTTGAGAGACTAATGTTCACCATTGGTCTTCCTATTGTTGCTAAACTAGAACTGCAGCAGTTAAAAGATTTAAGAATATCTCTGCCACTTCTACAAGTGCTGGATAACATAAGAAGTTACCTTAACAGTTCAATACTCTACCTTAGGATTCTTAAAAGCCCATTGGCAATAAGAAAATACACAGTGCATGCATGTATATTTCACTTTTTTTCACTTTTTTAGTCCTATCCATAGAGTAAGTTAGCAAACAAGTGTCCATGTGCCTTTAGAACCACTCTCATAAAATATATTAACCTCAATTGATGGTCAAATCAGACACTGTCTTAAAAAGACCTAGAGAAAGTGCAAAGGCTAATCTCATTGAGAGAAGGACCTTGTAGGAGAGAGAGGCTTGTAAATACTATCCACAAGTGCAAGGGATTTGTGTGGGTTGGCCTCACAGACTGTTCTGGGACCCTGGTAGCAGTAGTACTTAGTCTGCAGTACTAGTACTTAGTCTCAATGTAAATATGTGCATGGACAATCACTCAGAAAATAAAAATTTAAGGTTCTGCAAATACTGTTTATGAGCTTTCTATTGTTTCACTCCATGGACAATCATCTCTATCATACCAATTGGGCGTTTTTAGAATAACAGCAAATTGTACTGCTTACTTGTCTCTTTGAGACTTAAAAACACTTTTTCCACCTCACATAAAAAAAAAACTGTAATGGATGCAATTCAATTGCTGAGTTGTTTCACGAATTCTTACCTCAAGAAAATCTTTAGGTGCATAAACAGGCCTGAAGAGACTTAGATCTGAAATAAGATTTCAATTATGGTATCTTAAAACTAAAAGAGATGAAAAACACATACAATTTTCTCATACATGTAACACAATGTAGCAATTTCAATAATGTCTTACAACTAAGATTAAAATAACATCATCATCATCCCAAATATCATGCTTAGAACTATTACACATTCTCCAAGATTATGCTATCAGTCAGTGCCTTGGCTTTCTAAATCCCAAGTATTTAAGTGAACATTAGTCCTAGAAAACTTTTCACTGCTTTCACATAAGCTTTTACAGTTAACCACTTTCAAACATGAAAGTGATATGATATTCTTAAAAGATTTTTTAAAACATTGTAGATTATTAAATGAAATTTGCTTTAGTAAAATAAAAAGTAGGACTAGTCATCAGCAATCCATGAAATGTATTTGTTCTTGTGTAGATAGTACTCCATGAAATACAAATCATTACCTTTGCAAAATAATTTCTTCTGAGGAACCCGAGTTGAATTAACTTGGTTAGCCTTGCTCTCCCAGATGTTAACACTGCAATTCTGTGCAGCTGTTATTTTTATCTTTTGTTAACAAACTGTCTGAGCTTAATTATTCATAGCTCTGAATATTTTCTTCCTCTTAGCCTGATTTTACACTAAAAAGAGCCATGTCTTTGCTGTATAAATCTCTAAACCATTGGAATCAGGACCATTATACCATAAACTCCCAGTGCTGACTCAAAATTAGCACAGTAACTCGAAACAAGATGACAATAAAATGGATACTTATGCACAGTTAAACATTATAAATTAGAAAAAAAGACTGAGATCTGTTTACCTTGAAATGATTACATTAATCTCTTGTTGATAAATAACGCGTATGTGACATTAACGCACAAAAATTTAATGCATGTGAATTTAGTTGATCTTACCTGGTTCATCAGTTCCCATTTCATTCCATTTATTAAGCAGCTCTTTCTGCTCACTTGCAGGCCTCTGAAAGTCACGAAGAAAGAAACTCCTCTTTTTTTAACAAAATGAGTAAAAGCATGCCTATTTCAAATATGTAAGTGAATATTACACTTTTAAAAACAGGCTGCACTAGCAACACAAAATTCCGTTGCTAAAAACTAATCCCAAGCTAACTGTAGAAAGTCCCAGGCTCCAGTTCAAGGAAAAAAAAGGAAAGGTGGAAATTAAACAGTTTTATGGATTTACTAATGAATTTTAAGCTATTTGGTGGTCAGATTCATATTACTGAGCTAGAGCTACTGGACTTTGTCCTCAAATTCCCATCTGTGGCACAGTCATGAAAAGCAAAACCGAGTGCACTTTTATCATTGATGATGATGACTGTAGAGAAAACCAAAGTACTATATATCGTATCAAAAATTCTATATATTGTAACAGAAAAATAAAGAATGAAACATTCTAACATTATTATCCTGATCTGTGCTCTTTAAAATTAAAGCTTATAAATAAATAAAGAAACAAATGCAGATTGTCAAAGAGAACTAGTAATGATGTGTGAGTATCTTTCTCTCCTAAGTACCAGTTGCAAGGGTGTCAAACCCTTTGATGTACCTGGGTCACACTGAGTGAACAGGAATTGTCCTAGGCCACATACAAAAGATATAATATAGTTAAAGTATATAAGTATTCAAACTTTAAATTTTTATGAAAATTGTTAAAAAAAAAAAAAAAAAAGAAGGGGGGGAGGGGGGAACCCATACAACCAACAGGTTGGGCATATATGATCCAGCAAACAAAATGCATTCACATTATCTATAGGCTGTGCAGCTGTAAGTTATACAGCTGTGTCTGCACACAAAAACATTCTGTTAAAAGCAATGAACATAGCAATTAGCTCTCCCACATGTTGCTCCGTCAAGGAGTTAATTCCTGCAACAGCAGAGGAAGATCTTCCTATAGACTTCCATCTTCTCAAATTCAGCTCAAGTGTACAGTCATTATTTCTGAGAATTATTCTGTATTAAAATATTTTGGAGAGCAGTCCTACAGCTCTTGATAAGCAAGTGTAAAACGAACACTACAAAAAATGCAAGACCAGGCTTAATTTCAAGAAAAAATATGTTAGTTTGGCAACAGAAAGTTTGTAATACATTACCTTCTGTGCTAGTGGGATACTGAGTTCTGTGCACATGCTATTTAGACTTTTTAGAATTCGCTTCTCCCAGCTTCCCTGAAATGCACAAAAAAATTAGATTATGTGAAATTAATTTTTTTTCTCCAATTTTGCCTTGTCTGAGAATAAGCAGCTTTCTAAACTCATATATAAAGAAATGATAACAAGAACTACTGACACTTGCAAAAGCATTAAAGTTTACATGGTTGCTTAAATAGAAACAACAGAGGAAACAGATTTCATCATCTATATCACAAGAAAGAACCAGAAAAATGAACTCCTCAAATTCTAGATCTCTAAAAAGCATATATTTCACAGTCGCTGATTTATGACATATGCCTAGTGCTTCCTTATACATCAACAGATGACAAATTCCACAAGAGCAAATGGACAGCTTAAAGAACAATCAGATTTTTCTGATTATTGCATTAGACGTCAAGCTCACTTCTGTGGCCTGATCTGTGGATAATTCCCCTGGAATTAATGCCAACTAGTACTGACTTCCTAGTCAACTGGCTTTGGATTTTGCTTCCATGATTACAGCTGCATTGGTGGGTTTTATATTTAATTTCGTTTTCTGCAGATGATGAGTCAAGCTTCAACCAAATGAATGTAAGGACTCCTGTTAATTTCATTTAACTCTATTTATTATTTGTAATTAGCTCTAGGCACAAATTTGACAACAGTTAGATACCATCTAACCATTTAAGCTCTTTAAATTTCTGTCCAAAATGGGCTGCAGTTTAATAGACAGGAAGCGAATGAAGGGAAGGGCAGAAGTTCAAATGTTCTCTTAAGGAAAAAAAAAAAAAAAAAAATTTAAAAAAAAAAAGGTTATTTATCCCCTATAATTGCTTCATTTTAGCTTCCATTTTACAAGATTTTATGACATTTTCTATCAAACACAATAGTTATCTTTTATCAGTAACTTTTTTTCCAAAATCAAGTCATCCCTTTACCTTCTCTTCTATAAACAAAACAGGTTGAGTACTGGCTATAAAAAATATTCTCCTGATTGTAGTAATTTTTATAATATTCTGTATAATATTTGTTATTTCACTGTATTACTGCATCCAAATGCCTTCCAAATGCCACAATTACACAATAGCATGACACCAAATTATTTATTCTATCATGGAGGAACAAAGCATTTACAGTACTCTATTTTGCTGGAGATGGTGGTTTTGTTGCTGGAAGAAATGAAAAGTGAGAAAGAACACAAAGACTACTAAACTATACATGCAAATGGAAGCAAAGAATACAGAGGTGTTAGTTAAAAAAACATCAAGTGAAACAATAAAGATCAAAACTTAAAAAATACGATATGCCAAGATATAAAAAACGCAAAAGAAGCACAGAGGAGTGAGACAGTTATGCAAGACTGAGCATAAGCTCATTCCAAAGAGCAATGGAGGCTGATACTCTTGGTGTGACAGCCAACTGCCCAGCCAGAGATGGGTAGAGTTATTGCACTGAAGGTGTAGCATGCTAGTAAGCTATAGTGTTTAGCTTGCTATTAGCTTTGTAAGATCAAAATAGGACAAAATCAGAATATGGTTTCATGGGAGATGTCAGAAACAATTCCTAACATTTCTTTGCACTCTGCTTCTTATTCTTATCTTTATCTCTATTTGTTCTTATATCTTCACATTGCCCACTTGAATTATATATCGTTGTTTGCAGAAATTCTCCTAAATCAAGCAAAAGCTGAACTCAGAACTAAAGAGCTGGTAAGGCCTCAAAATGCAGATATCAAAATAAAGAAGTCTAACAGATCTAAGAATTTTTCAACTCAAACCAGTGCTGGGCAGCAAAGCAAATTACCAAAGTCTTCAATTTTTAATCCTAGAATTTAGTAATAACCCCTAATCTGCATTAAGATGCATAAATAATAATTCTCCTGTTTAGCAAAGTGGAAGTAGGTGACCTAATCCTCTCAAATTGTAACCAGACCAGTTAGCACAGAGAACACCGAGTGTGAAATTATCTGATGCTTTTAAGAGAAGTTTGACAGGATTGACAGACATTGTATCTCTCAATTTCCAAGAAACAGAAAAAAAAAAAAAAAAAAGGGCCTCTGCTTAGGAAAGACCTAATCAAAGACTGAATGAAGAAGCTGAACCTAATGATCTACCTTAACTCAACTGCAGGAACAGCTCTCCAGCTACAGCACACACATTTAGAAAACATACAGCACATTTACGTTAATATTCAAAAAGGTAAGTATTAATTGCAGTACTTTTTCTACTCTGAACAATGCCACAACCGCATGACTGATTTATAGCACTACTACTCATTGATATGAATGTTCAATCATTTCCTAGAAACCTGTTATTTTGATATAATGAAAAGAATACAGTACATAAATTTGAGACTGTCCGCTAAAAATCAGAAAACATAACCAATTTGAGAAGAAAAAGGGTTAACCATGAACATTTTAGTATCTGTTGTAAAAAAAAAAAAAAAAAAAAAAAAAAGCAACTATAATTTGAATTAGCGATTCATTCGAAGTCATTCCAATAAGTGATATCAAAATAATATGGTTTTCAGAGAGTATTAGAGTATTACCCTTCTTCCTGAAATTCTGAAGTTGAACAAAATTAAGATAGAAAAGGATAAAGAAAATGCCAGTGAACTTGTAACAATGGAAAAAGCATCTTAAGCCATGCCTGTGCATAATAAAAATCAAATACGATGTATACGGAAAACATTTTTCTATTAGGACAGATATTGTTGATAGTATCAAAATATTCTTCTCCAACTTGTGATGCTAAAAGAGAAATAAGGGCAAAAAGATCCACCTACAAATAAAACAGAAACAGTCTTCTACCTTCAAAATATTCATTAGATTTCTGATACCTGACGGAAATAAATCAGTAAGTTTCCACTTCTAGTTTACTTCTAGCAGACATCAACAATCTGAATAATTGCATTTTAGCTACTTTCAAATATTTTAAATAAACAAAATCATGGAAACATTGACTTCATAAACTTTTTACATTGTTTACTGTTCTTTATTCAAAAGATTAACAAAAGCTAGCCGAGATTCAACTGAGCTGATTGCCCTTATTTTCTCATGGGCCTTTTACCAACAGTGATAAATGAGTACATCTCGAAAATCAAATGCTCACACACACATCAGTGGATAATGTCTTTTTAATCCCCTAACCACACTCTTATGCAACTTTCTAACCATCACCACTTGTCAATATTTCCCTGCAAAAACAATTTGTATTTCAAGAAAGAATTTGAAAATAAGTATGCATGATTCTCTTTGAACTAGGTAAGTCAAACTTTGAAATGAGTAAACACAGAACTTCTCCTTATCTTTCTTAAACTATTAGAAAAACCATCCTTTCCACATGGTATCAAAAATATTGTGCTATCTCAGTACTATATACTCTTTTATGAAATAATAGCCAATTAAACTGGTTCAGACAAACAAACACATACATAAACACGTATATAAGTACTTGTGTGTTTTTCATGTCAGCATTCATTGATGTGAGTGATTATTTTCAGACAGTAAATTGTGGCATTACATTCCACATCACAGTAGAAAATTTGTTTAATACAATCTTCATACCCACATGCTAAAGCCAGAAAACGCAGTGCAGCACAATAAGACTTACTGCAACAAGCAACAATATGATTGAAAAGTAACACAATTTGTTGAATAACTTGTAAAAGAATCTCACAATATATTTCCACGCACGGCTGTGTTAAATACAATTTTACCTTTATCTCTGATATTCTGGTTAGATCATACTCTTAAAAATGGAAAGGAAAAAAAACCTCAAAAGATTCATGCAAAATTTTATTTCAAATAGCATTCAGGGATGAAAAAATCCAATGAAGTAGAAATATTCTTCCCCAATACCAAAATCCTTGTTCAATCCTTTATAGTCCTGTTTCTCGTATTCTCCCCCTCACTGTTTCTTAAGCTCCTTAGTTCTAAAGCTTTAACCTTTCCTTCAGATTTCCAATTATTGAAGATCTCTCTTCTTTCTGCTTTCATTATCTATGCAGCTTGTTGTCTTTCACTGTCAAACTGCCTACCTGTATCTCTTCAAAATAATATTTTTGTAACCCTAAGTGAAATGACCCATATCTACACATCTTTCTCCCAACAGAAATAAACTCTCCTTCTTTATATGCTTCATGTAATCTCTGTTCTAAAATATTCAACCACCTGCCACTACATCCCACTTCTTCCATAGCAGGAGAATTACTTGAGCATTTATGGTATGTATGTAATATGTTACATATACAACATTATTATTAAATTCTACACACATACAATTACAAATCTTTATTTTTCCTAAGGTATAAGCCCTAGAAATTGCACACTAACATTAAAATTGGATTAATAAAATTAAAACAAATTTAACATAGTCTAACCAAAGATATAATAAGAACTGTAAAACTCACAACAACCAACCTGTGCTTTCCTCATGTAAGCCAAAGGTTCTTTCATATGCTCAGGAGGTGCTGCAGGATGACATGGTGAAGGAAACCTTGAAGAAAATACAGTATACTTTCAATGTTCATATTTTTATTTTGCTTTATTAATTATTTGTAAACCTAAACATAATTTCTTTCATGAGAACAGTAATAAAAACACTGCATATGATTATCAAAAATAAAAACAAATAGTATTTTTTTGAATTATTTTAAGTGGTAACACATACCAATACTTTGCTGAATCAAGACCCTTGTACTCTGAAGACAGACTGTTCAAAACTATTAAGTGTAAAAAGCTTAGTTAAATTAGCAGGAGTATGTTTGCATAAAAAAGTTTTATTAGATAATTGCAGTTTGGGCTGCATGTATCAATTAATTCACCTTTGTGCCTTGCCAGAGTGTAAAAGGCATTTGCACTTCCCATAAGTTTAATTCAAAGTGAGCTAAACAATAATAAAGTGAAAATTTCTCAAATTTCATTGTATTTATAACCATAACAAATGTGATGACATTGATTTGCTATGTCTAGAGATGTAAAATCTAAAAGCTATTTGAACACATAATGCTGTTATGAACATCTGAAAATAATTTATAATTCATTTGCAGTAACTACCTCAGCTACAACAGAATTACATTATGAATTTTGGTACTTCTAGAAGTAAAACAACAAAAAAATTATAAAAGTAATGTTTAGAATTATGGGAAAATATATCTGAGTCCAGCATTTTTACTAGGATGAGAAAGAAATGACACTTTACAAACAGAAATAAAGCAGGCATCCTTGATATGGCAGACTTTGCACACAACAGCAACACATCACACACCTTCATATACAAAGGAATGAAAAGAAAATCATGCAAATAGAACTTAATAAATTAACACGCTAATTAAACTCACACATTGAGTTCACTATAAACAGCATTCTGAAGCTTCTTTTCCCAACCTATTAAAATACAAATTAAAACAAACAAACAAACAAAAAACATTAGACAACTTTAAGAAATTAATACTAATGGAACAGGAATCAGAGGTTATTTTAGAGTTGCTACAGTTTTCTGCCCTGTCTCAATTCATGTCTATGTACTGGACAGACAGGAAGAGAGGGAGACACCTTAACCTAATAAAGGTAGGTAAAACTACAAGTTAAAGTCTGCAAAAAAGGTTGAATACCCTTTATTTCCATCTGCTGTTCAAATAATTATGATACAGCTTTGGTTAAACAATTATAAGCTATTTCTCTGAAACCATCATATTTTCAAAACTATAAATGTTAATAGAAATAGTGTTCGTGGTGATTACAAACCATACATCACTTATAATCAGATCTTCGCATTATAGAGTAATGTAGCCTACAACTTCCAATAGAAATTTACCAAAAGGTAAAATTTCAAAGAGGACCTCCACAAATGCTAATTTCCATTTACCAAATGGCCTGAACTTGTTTCATTCATAACTTTCATACAAAGAATAAATTACCACTATCCTGTAAAATGGCAATATCATATTTCTGTATCACATGTCCATATGCTGCCATAATACAAGAAAATTTTCCCTGTTTATTTTCTCTATCCTGTTTAATAATTTAATAAAGTTCTCACCTACTATTTTGTGTATATTTTCACAATGCCTCCACACAATCCAGAATTAACATCATCTCCATGTTAAAGTGCCAACAACTTCACATCTTAACTATCTGAAGTATTACAAACCTGAAGTCTTCAGAAAATCCTTAATATCTTCTTTTAGTGATTCCAGTTTAATTTCTGGGTTGTGCAGGCTAATCTAATGGGGAAAAAAAAAAAAGAGAATAAATGAGCATCAAACACTCGTTATAAAGAAAGTAATGGGTGTATTTAGTTATAAAATAAGAAACATACAAGCTTAACGTTACATACATACAGTAAATTACTTCCTAGTAACTTGAAGGTAGTTGTTACAGTCAAAAAATAATTATAAAAAAAATTAGCCAACTTTTCCCTAAGTCAATATCTTTGTTTTTATGTCTGTGATAAAAGGTAAAGGGAAGAGGACTATCTGTGACATACATACTTGCTATTCCTAAGTACCCTACACAGTTTGCACAAATGCCAGGTTCTACACATTAAAGGATTGGTCATTGACATGATCAAATTGAAAATGTTCTGCAGCTTCCAACCCAACTTCCCACAGTTCACCCATCAGATAAGAGATGCCATCTTCAAACTTCAAATAAAAACTGGACCAAATGTTCACCTCTGCAACTGTCATTACAAGGTATATTCAGCAATGTGCAATGAAGTGCATTTGACAGATGTCAGCTGGGCAACAATTAGCTTTATAATCCTGCTGTAGATTCTTCAGTAACAGCATGAGCAGCTGTTATGGTATCTCCTTCTATAGCTAAACTAAGAGACCAAAAAGTTCCAAAAGGACAACAATCTAAAACTCAGGATTTTCTTGAAGTGGCTTTAATGTGTAGTTTCCAAAACACAAAATGTGGGAACAGCTGATTAGCACTAGAGGATAAAGCCAGAGGATTGGAGAAGAATAGCAACCCTGGCTGCTGACATGAAAATAACACTGGGAGACCTGTGAAACTCATCCCCAGCCATGCCAGAACAAGGCATTTTAGAAACACACAGCCACCTCAGCTCCCCAGAAATGCAGGATACTGCTTAGCAAAAGCTACTCAGCAATATGTTGGAGACATATCAGCTGTTGTCTATTATGATAACTCATGCTGCTAATAGACTTTCATGCCCATACAGTGTGTCAGCACAGACAACACTGCCGACAGCATGGCAAGCTTCTGTTCCATCACACTCAGCTAACAAACTCTGCATCCTTGTCATCTGCCCTACAGTTTATACATATACATAGAAAAGCGCATTTACTGTGCAGCACAGCTTGCTAAAAGACTTGGTCTACATACATTTACAATGCAGAATTTTTAAAAATATTTCTATTTTTCCCTGTAAAAAGGGGGAAATGAGTGAAAAATGAAAAGGCTACTAGCATCTGCAATTCTTTTATTTTAAGTCACTTTACTACAGATACTGAAGTCTTTAATATTTGGTATATTACTGCAATAGCAAAGAGATCAAAGGCATGCTTTTTGAAACAGAAAGATGATCAATAAGGATCAATAACCACAAGGTGTAGAGAATTGCTACAGAGTCAAAGACACTGCTGTTGCTAAGGACTTCTTTTATTGTACATGAGATTGCAGATCAATTTAATACCAAAACACAAGAATCTGGCAGACAGTCCAGCTCGTGGCTGCAGCCAGCTGTAACACTGCAGAACACATCCTAGGGCTGTATAATATTGCCAAAGAAAAGACTCAGTTGGATAGGACAAAGGAAATCCCCTCTGAATTGCTTCATCTTTGGATTTTATATGGGTATTTACAGGCATTAAATTAAGGAGTCAGAGACAGAGATGATCTTCCAAAATTAGCAGACCACGTCTCCTATATACTTTAATTTCTTGTTTGGATAACTACTCTGACTCCACTGCCTATGGCAGGAGGGCTGGAGCTATGTGATCTTTAAGGTCCCTTCCAACCCAAACCATTTCTGTGATTACAAGTTACTTCTGTTAGTTACTTTTCTTACTAGCTGTTAATACTATGCTGCAAAAAACATTAAGGTATTTCAGTAGGTTTTGTTTTGAACTGCTTGATACAATGTACTGCCTAAATATCATTTGCATTTTTGTCCACTATGGGTTTTGGTTTTTTTGTTTTTTTTGTTTTTTTTTGGTTTTTTTTTTTGATAGCACGAAAAACACACTGACAACATTTTCTTATATTGAAAGCATTACTATGATATACACTGATAAAAATGCCGACTACGGCTTACTGGGGAAAAAGAACCCCACACCTTGATGAGACATACTGATGAATTGAATTAATTTCCTGCATGATCAAAATACAAGGTACACAGAAGCAGACAGACCCTCCAATTTTAATATACACATATTGATGAATGAGTATCTATCTTTTTCTTCTTTTTAATCTATCAAGAAGATCATAACAGGCAGAGTAAAGGAAAAGGAGCAATGGAAGGTAAAGCATGGCAGCCAGGCCAGGGAAGAAATGATGCTACTCATGAGCTCAGCCAGGCCAAGGCTGAATCCTGAGACAGGGATAAACACAGCATATTTTAGCAAACAATAACAAATTATTTTTTAACAATGTTCACGCCTGCTGGTGTCCTTTCCAGTCTAACTGGCATTGTGCATATTTTTACGGACAGGACAGCAGGGCTCAAGGGTTGGATGTTCACCTTCATCAACAGCCTTCGTCCACTCCTTGTAAATCAAGAGGCAACTGGCTGTTGGACATTCCTTCCTAAAACAAATCATCAATACAGCATTTGTCAGCACCTTCTTGTCCTTCAGCTGTACAGAAGAGAAAGTATAACTTCTGGACTTTAAAAATTTTGCCAAAACTTCTTACAAGTGGCTCAGGTACCATTAGAAATCCTTTGTACATTCCATGCACAGCTTTGACTTCGGTACAGTATCCTGTTAAGATGTTGGCAGTCATCATCATAAATGATTCAATTAGGATCAAGCTGACTTGATCAAAATCATTTCAATTACAATTGCAGCAGTTCCAGTATAAACACTCTCTAAACACCTAAAAATCCCACACATTTAAGGGAGTGATTCTGGATTTATTTTACACATTTCTGTAACCAAAAGGATAATTCTGAGCATAACTAAGCCAACTTCAGTAAGTATAAAACCCTGAATACACTAACATTTTTCCAACACTTGCACATTTTTACTGTAGCTAAATTAAGAGTGAAAGTATTATGAACTTTCTTACATAAATTAAAACATCAAAAACTTAACAGCTGAAACAGACAGCTTCTATTTGCATCATACTGAAATAAACAGTTTCAAACATTACATTCTCCCACAAGATATACAAAACACATCAATTAAACATCAAAAATGCACTATTCAAGTTGTTCTGTTTCATTTCAATATAAAATTAGTGCTACAAATAAAACACAAGTTAAAATATATTTAACTCATATTACTAAAAAAAAAAAAATAATCAAAAATCTGTGAGTTAAACCTGAATCACTGGCATTGTTTCTGAACTCCACAATCTGTTTACAGTATTCATAATTGCATTCAATTTAAAATTAATTATACTGCAATGTTACTGCTGGACCAATTAGACCAAAGTACAAGCTCTATCAAAAGGGGATAACAAGTCATTTATCAAATACAGTGCACAAAAAAGAATCATTTGTTATGACGACTCACGAGCCTATGTTTACTTGCTAAGTTTTATTAAATAAATACTGCATTCACATAAACATTTTCTTTCTTAATTTGATCTTTTACTTAAGTAGGAATCATCAATTTCTCTTTTTTAATGTTAGGGGAAAAAAAGTGATGAAATAATACCTTCAGATATCTTGCAAACTTTTACACCAGATGAACTAATCTAGAAAGTTCACACACTCTCTCTCTCAAAGCACACACTCAGACAGCATCCCAACTTCAGGAGGCATCACTCCCAGTGCTCCTCTTTTCCCTCCCCATTCCAAGCCTTGTGAATGTCACTACCTCTCACTCAGATCAATAGTTCC
>JAOWBP010002392.1:48438504-48453261 GCA_028571105.1 Tragopan temminckii
AGAGGAGAGGAGAGGAGAGGAGAGGAGAGGAGAGGAGAGGAGAGGAGAGGAGAGGAGAGGAGAGAACTGTACAGATTTGCTATAGGTGAGCTTGTCAATCATGGACATGAGTAAGTAATAATATAGGAGTGTAACTGGAGGAATATATACTGTCAGAAGGATAACTGTGGTATAGTTACTAGATAGTTACTAGACAGCTAAGGCAGAGAGAGTTTTACAGCCAGATTTTCCCTGATCCAGCTCCAGGAGTTGACACCCCTGAGCTGAATATTGCCATAATCCATCTTCCTCAGATGCCTCCCTATTCTCTCTAATTACTTTTATCTTTAATTTCTTTTGTTCTTCATCAGAAGAATCCCTGCAGCCAACTTGCCTACCCACTGTTTACCAATGGACGTATTTTTCCAGAGCAGATGGGACAAAAGTTGCTCCCCAGTTTGAATATAGACACAAGCTAGTAGCCCACGTGGATGAAGATTTCTGGTCTTTGTCTGAAATTGCATTTGGGCTTGTACCCACAAAGACCTGCAGCAGGATACATTTCTGCTGGATAGTGTGTAGTTATTTAAAATACTGCAGAAAAATTCCTTATTGGGGTTTTTCAACACTCACATACAAAGTTTTTCATTTAAGTTATATTAGATGTACAATAAAGGCAGCATTCTGAGGATTTAGATCAATGAGATGCCCTTCTCCCCACATATGTACTGACATGTAGAGAAATAATAAAGGGAGAGGACACCAATTATTTAAGGAAGATACTTTCGAAACTTAGTTAATATTTTTCTGCAAGTATATCTGTAAAGGTTTACAATGAGAATAGACATGGCACAAAGAATAGCCTACAAAGGTAGGCGATGGTAAGCGATTTGGAAGAGAAAATGTATGTATTTACATATATACACACATCCCAAATATATACACCTCATCCCAAACCTGCTCTATATATGTTTATATAAGTGTATACATTTGATAATCTTGTGGTTACTTAGACAAACACTTTACTTTAGCAAGATTTTCCAGCATGAAAAAAATACTTTTAGTATTTAATAAAATAAATTATGCTTTCCTCTTTCTTTTGCCAGAGCATTCTCATTTGACTTCTATTGACAACTTTCATGAGTACTAAGAATTAGGTGAAACTTTGAGGAGATCTCTCTTTACAAGGTATAAAATTGAAGTTGACAGTTCTGGATTTCTTCACTGAACTGCAAACAAAATTCAAATAGGTAAGAGCACTGTACAGTTATGGTTTGAGCAAATACATACACATCAGGTTTAAAGACAGAGTGAGTGTGAATAGAATCTGGGAGCACGTTACTGGCATAATACTTATAATATTTAAAAGAAGCTTTACTTGATTCAAGCAGCTTAAAGAAACAGAGGTTGTAAAACGAAACACTAATTGTAACTGAGCTTTTTTAATGGCTTCATCAGAAATACTTTTCCTTCCTTATTTTTTTCATTTCCCTACATTATAAGACTAAAAAAATGAATGTTACAGAATAAAGGGAAAATACTGAGAAGAAACTAGGTATCCAAGAAACAATGCAATAGCTACTGCATTTACACTGCTTTGTTTGTGCAAAGAATGTTTATCATCAATGACGGTGATTACAGGAAGGATGAAACCAGTATGCATGAAATTGCATATGTATGTTAATGACTTCAGAAACACAAACTATTAAAGTAATCATCCACACTAGCTACAAAATCTCAAATGTTTGTAAAAACAAAAACGACATCAACCAAGTGTATCTTTTTCATATACAATGATTACATCCTAAAGATCCAACTTCCAATAAATTTGCCTTATTTGTAAGTCCCTGGATATTGGGGGAATGCCATAGCATCCAAACTAACTGAGGTTGGCTGTAATAAAAAGTGAATGTAGAGAATTCTGAGCAGAATTTGTTCTCGGGGTTTTGCCTATTCCTTCTTTCGAGAGTTGAATGTTCTCCATAGCAGCTTTAAACAGTTTTGTAATGTAAGCAAAGACTGAACAATTAAAATGAATTTAAAACTTACATGCTTTCTGTCACATTAACTCCCTGTACAATGTAATATTGTATAAACATAAGCAAATAGTCCAAACTAGCTAAAGCAATTGCTCCTTGGAGTGTGTTTTCTTAAGAATTACATAGAAAAAGCATGGCAAGATCAATAATTCTATCTTGTAACAGCCCATCTGTGGTGAAACTCTGGAAACTGCTATTTATTTTCAGTGTTTGAATAACATTTTGAAGTGACTCTCTATGGAAATACTATCAAATGCTACCAAGAAAGCTCAGTATAATAGTTCAAATATATCCAAGTATTTGACATCGCTGTTCTGTTACTCAAGAAAAAAATATAACTGACTGCAGTCGAAAATGCAAAGATAATTTGGCTAATTTGTAAATAAATATAAAAATTCCACAAATTAAGACCAATAGCAGAACTTCAACTTGTGCAAGTTGTTTTCCCTCATGAAGGTCTCCCTGTACCTCCTCTTACTTGGTTCAATAATTAATCTAAACTGCTTGCTAGCAGAGTTTCAGTGAAGCAGTAAATAAATAAATAAATAGGGCCTGGAGATTCTCACAGTATAAAGAGCAAGAGTCAAACAACAAAATATTTAATTGTGTACAGCAGAATACATAGCCACAAGTCTGACTTAAAATCACACTTTCATTCTAGGAGTCCTGGAACTTGAGCAGCACAGTCCAATATCTCACAATCTCAGTACCCTTCCAATCCTTCCATGCAAACTCATGACAATGGAAAAACAGCAAAATTCTGAACATCATATAATCTTTTGTTTTTATTCAATCAAAATTCTTTCAAGGAGGTCATTTTATTTCTTTGCGGAGATTGCTGGTAGGAATTTATTGATATTGTATATATGTTGTAACCAGTAGTAATAGTAAAAAGGCCTTCTAAATGAGACATGCATCCCCTAACATTTTTAGAAGGTCAACAAGGCCAAGTGCAAGGTTCTGTACTTGGGTCAGGACACAAAATCACAGAACCAAGTTTAGGTTGGATATCAGGAAAAACTTCTTTACTGAAAGGGTTGTTAAGCACTGGAAAAGGCTACCCAGGGAGGTGGTGGAGTCACCATCCCTGGATGTGTTTAAATACTGTTTGGATGTGGTGCTCAGGGACATGATTTAGAGGAGGGTTCTTAGGGTCATATGGTTAGGTTGTGATTGGACTCAATGATCTTTAAGGTCTTTTCTAACCTGAGCATTTCTATGATGTTATGATTCTATGAAAAGCTGGACATGAGCCTGTAGTGTGTGCTTGCAGCCCAGAAGGCCAACTGGATTGCATCAAGAGAGAGGTGGCCAGCAAGGTGAAGGAGTTGATTGTCCCCCTCTGCTCTGCCTTTATGAGGCCCTATCTGGAGTACTACATCCAGGCATGGTGCCCCCAGCACAAGAAAGACATAGAGCTGTTACAGTAGTTCCAGGGGAAGGCCATAAAGAGCCTGAAGAGATTATTTTCTTTTATAAACACTTACACTGGTCCATTGAGTGACCTGTGCCAAATCACATTCCTAGGCTTCATTTTTCTGTCTCTAAATTGAAAATCATAGTGACTGCGGTTAAAATGACCTCTTTTGTATACTTCTTTAAGGTCTACTAACAAAAACTACTAGCAGTAGAACAATAGTGACTATTATGGGTCTTCACTGGAGAATTAAAAAGAAAAAGACTATGGTTCTTGATTGTTTCACATAGGGTTTTTCTCAACAGTCTATTCTGCTTTTGAGATTTATTAAGGAGTTTAGTACTGACAAGAACAGCTATATCATTATCTTGTAGGTGTCATGACGCATGTTTTTCAACTTTACCTTGGTAAGTTTGGATGATTAAATAAACTGGTCTTGACGGCAGTTATTTCAAAAACCTAATGGGGCTCAAGGTCAATCACCTTGAAAAAAAAACTACCTGAATGTAATATACTTTAAATAAATGTAATAAAATAGATGTGTTCCTGAGAATTTCATGAGTTCTCCAAAAGTGTGGCCTTATTCAAATCTCCTTGTAGTTTATGAGAGTAATTCCACAGAATCAATGACCTTATGCCAGCATAACTCTTCTGAGAACAGAACTAGACTGTGACTTTCCATATATATTTCTTCTAATTCATTTATCTTATTTCATTTGCCAAGACAAATGAAAGACCTGGCAACAATCCCAAAACTGTTTGTAGGTATCATAGAAGATAGAGCTAAGCTTTTCCAAATTCATAATTTTACAAGTCAACTTTCTATTTAGAATAAGAAAAGGTCTTTGGTAAATTAAAGAAGAAAACAGATGCTTATTCTTCAAGAAAACCTGTGAGGAAAATGTAAATTGATGCTGTTTGATTTTGGATAAGAAAAGTATGGTACATGTAGCAGGGAATGATAGAGCACAGTACCTGTTTTGGCTACTAAACTAGTGTGTTCATCATGTGACAAAGCAGAAAAAAAAACTATATAATTAAAATTTAAAAAAAACAACCCAGATCCTTTTGTTGTCAGAGTAATCAGGCCTTCTCTACTTCAAATCTTGGGAAAAACATTGTATACATTTCTTTAGACTACCTGCAGAGGTTCATTATGCTACAATGATACCTAAATTATTTTTTAATTATCAAAGCCAATTTCATTAATAAATCAATGTAGTTAATAAGGCAGCCTACTCTAAGAAAGTTCTTGCCTAAAATTCCCAGCATCCCAACTAATGGTATGGTAGGGCAACCATTTAAGTTTTGTTTCTCCTAAATAACAAAATGACATTTATGATTAGCAAGCATTTCATTGAAACGGTTTCCTTTTTTCTTTCTTAAAGCTTGTAGGGAGACAATGAAATTATACTGATCAGCTGGAGAGAGAGTGATCTATCATCATGCAATTAGTCAAATGTATTAGAGAGAAATTATGTTAAAAAGGCAACTCAAAACTGTCCAAATATTGAAATTGTTGGCTGTACATTTGAGTAAATCTTCGCAAAAAATGCCTAGAAAAACAAAAACATTTGATCTTAGTATGTCTCATGCAGAAATCAACTCCAAAAAGGGAGCTGAGTTCATAGCAAATTCTTAGTCATTTAGTCTGGCAATTTAGCCAGCAGATACTGAATCCAGCTCAGTCCAGGACCAGATGGCATTCATCCAGAAGTTCTGAAGGAAATAGTAAAATTATTAAATATGACCTCTTGCAAACATAATGCCAATATTTAAACAGAGTTACAGTGAAAACCTTTGAGATGAAGAGCCAGTTTATAAAGCTGGCATCCACAGAAATAAATCTAGTGGGTACTGTAATAACACATACAAATCTCTGAACACCTGGTCTACAATACAGAGTTTTAAAATGGCAGTCCTAACTTTCATGAATGCTTCAGGTTTTGTGTTTTGTTTCTTTAATATGGAACATTGTCTACATTGTGCTAGGGGCATAACACATGTTACTGAGATGCTGTATTACTTCTGGGTTTGTATCTTCATTGCTTCTCCAGTAGGAGTTTCCCAAGCCCTGGATAATTCAACATACGCAGCAATCAGTGTTTGCAAATAGTCTTGAAATACTAATCTAGGCTGAAGGATCAAAGCTGACATGGATTTGGATGCCAGAAAGAACCAGGAGAATCATGGAAGTGGTATTTCAGTAGTAAAGAGATATCATAGACAAGTAGGAGGCCATTGTTTTAGGCTGAAACAGGGAACAACATAAAAAGTAGGTATGAAAAGGAATTATGAATGGAGCCCCATAGGAAGCCTTGCCTCAGCCATTCATCACTTTTAGAAATGTACCACAAAATGGAAAACGGAGTGAGATGAAAGAGTTTTCTGCTGATGCTAGATCAGTCAAGGAGAGAAGAAGCAAAAGCTGACTATGAAGAGATGCAGGAAGCTCTTTCTGATAAAGCAGGGAGAATAAAAATCACTGCAATGTAGAAAACAAACATAATTCTTCATGAATATTGTAGAGCTCTAAGCTAGTTATCACTATGCAGGAAAGAGATTGCTGTAGTTACAATATTATTCTTCCACGTAAACATCAGTTCAATTCTCAGTAGTTACAAAAAAGGCAAATAGGATTACAGGAATTATCAGGAAAGGAACAGAGAAAGAAAAAAAAAACCCACAAAAATTAAATATTCCATTATTAAAATCCTTGGTTTATCTTCATATGCTAGCATCTGTGAAAAACTGTACATGAACTAGAAAAGGTTTAGATCTGGGCCACAGTGCTCAGGGAAGATATGAAACAGCTCATACACAAGGAACAAACAATTAACCTCATGTTCTTCAGACATGATAAAGTCATGACAGCTATGGAGAAGTTGGCTCAGAATGATACTTAGCTGTAATGATGCACTGAGAGACAACTCACTTTGGATCTTCCCTGGAGTCTTCATAGATGACACTTGGAAATCCAGTCCAGCAAATCTGGAAGCCCAGCAGACGTTAAGTTCTCAGTCTCAGTCTATATCTATCAACATAAAGAAAACATCATCTTTCTATTTAATATACCACTGCTTCCTCAAGACATGGGGAAAAAACAACATATAACTCATCAATTAACTCAGCAATTAACCCCAAAAGTACAGTGGTATAACCAGTATAGAAGCTGTAGATGAAAAATGAATTGAGAAAGAATCCAACTCCAAGCAGCAGTACATCTGGTAAAAAGTAATGAAGGAAATACTGCTAATACCAGTCAACACAAACGAAACTGAAAACACATCCAATCATTTCTCTAACACAGATCTAATAGAAGGTGCCAGGAAACCAGAAAGATCTTTTCCACATTAAAAATAAGCCCAGAACAACAATTTGACATCTTGCTTACAGAAAGACTCTAACTCCATTACAGGTTATTTAATTCAGTAAAGGAATTGCTAAACACAATTACCCAGCCTGTGGTTTGCAGCAGGTCAGAATGTTATAATAATTGAAAATAATTATAATAGCTTCTTTTGACATGCAAAGGTCTCAGACAGAAAAAATGAGAGAGCTCAAAATCGTTGACTGAATGCTGCTTTATGACTGCTCTAAAATTTAAAGACTTAAATGAAATGGCTCAGATATAGATACTGAAAGCGAGGCATATCTTAGAAAGGCAGATATATGCTACAAAATTTGGTCTGAGTTTGTTTTGTTATCAATTTTCCTTCTATAGGAAGTAATTTTCAAAGGAAAGAGAAATCGTTAACCAGAAGTTTTGGCAACTTAGACTAAAATTTCTGCCTCTTGCTGTCTCTGAGGAGCGAGAAAGCAATCTAAATCCAGAAGTCCTTTCCAAAAAGCATCCGGGGCACCAAATCAGCACCTGCCTTAGCTGCCACTCAGATGTTTGAGATATTATAATACTTTGAAATACTGGAAAAATTCAAAATAAATCTGAACTGTTATTCAAAATAATCTGAACTATAATTCAAAACTAAATCTGAAAAAAAAATCTGTGTTTAATTAAATAGGCAAATCTGTCATTAAAGAGAGTGGTTGGTTAATAGCACCCATCAATGTAGTCCTTAAAATATACAAAAAACTAAAGCTGAATTAGGCAGCTAAAAGAAAGCAAGATTTTTCAGAGAGTTCAGCACTAAAAGTTCAAGCTTAGTGGTCAATTATTGCAAAAATGGAGACAAAATTCAACTTTTATTTCTTCAATATAATTTTTTGAAAGCAACAAGTAGAAAGATAAAAGTAGGATTAATTTCCTACCTGTGTGATACAGCTTTGAGGCTGGAAATGAATTCTACTGGACTGAATGTTTCCTTCTGATGAGACAGTTACATTTTGCACACCCTGTTTGCAAGTTTGATCCTGTTTTGTCTCAGATTAAAACAAACAAACAAACAAACAAAAAACGCAATACAACTGCAAGAGTATGTAAAGGAAATTACTATAATAAAATTGCTCCAGGAAAAAGAATTTAGAAATCAGAACTTTTCAACCTACTCTCCTGCATACCCCTTCCAGGTATGGCACTATAAGCCAAGCTTGGAGAGGGTGGAAAAGAAATCCAGGGCTTCCAGTCATTTTATATCAACTTAAAGGGGTTAGGAACCTGCTAGTAGGAGCCTATTATTGTCCTGTGTATTCAAGAAGAGATCTTAAATCCACTGTTATGCTGAAAGTCCAGGACACTGTGGAGCACCAGAGAGGATAGTGTTTACGTATTCACAAAGCAGAACTCAGAGGAAAGGGCTTCTTTTAAACAGTCAAGGTTACATTTTGCACTAATGCGTAACTAATGTGCAGTATTTTATCAGCTCAAGTTTACAAGCCAAATAGAAGCCCTTGCACTGAAAATATATCTAGGCTTCTGCTTATATTAGCCAACAGTTCTAATGGCATATGTCCATAGATCTCAATCCAGGAACACTGGCATTTGTGGCCTTACTGTGCTTTGGATCAGGGACACGAAAATCTTCAGTATAAAGTTAGCGCTTTGCTAAATGAGGTAGATGTATCAGCTCTTGTTTTCCTGAGTCAATTACATACCCAGTCTTCAGTTTGTTCTGAAAAATGTGAAGCAAAAATCACTTTCATGTAAGGCATGCAAAAACTTGGTGTTATTTTTCCTTTCTGTGCCTATTCATTTAGTTTCTCTGGACATTTTAAGTGGTGTTGGTTGAGAGACGGATTTATCACTCTCATCATTCACCGGTTGTGATTTATTGGCTGTGGCACAGCAACCTCCCTCTGAGAAATATTGCAGAGACGTGAGCAGAAGCAACCTTGCAAGGGGTTAACACTGTAATCTTTTTCTAGTCTGTTTATAATCCCAACAGTAGGCCAGTAACAGAAGAGGGAGGATCTAAAAAAGTGCAGGAGGGGATGTGTGCATGTGTGCATATGTGTGAATGTATGTCTGTGTGCTTGCCCTGCTTTTCTAAACTGCCTCGTATGGCATAAATCTTTTTCAGCCTGACCAGAGTGTTCCTGACGGATGGTTAAAGAGCTTACTTGCACCTCTGCCTTTCTCGTATTCCTCTTGAAGACTTCATTCAGAAGATATCTGTTTACTGAAAGAATGGGCAGATAGTTACAAACCAGCCTTCTTCGTAGCAGCTAACCTGTGGATCCTGAAGGATGGAAATAGTTGATGCTAGCTTCCTTGAGAACAGTACCAATATCACTGCTTTGCTGTGTGATATCCTCTTGGAAAATGAGACTTTTTACTGTGTGGATGATCCACCTTATTCTTCTAAAGGTAGGTATAGAAAATAGATCTTTCAGGCAGTTTGAGTTCTAGCTGGAAGTGAGCACAGAACGAAGCAGCCAGACAAGGCTTTTTCTGTGGGGGAATGCAAAATCAACTCCTTGCTGATAAGTTAGGATGAGAAACGGGCAGGAAAGATTTCAGTATGTACTGGCTTTTCAAGATAAACGTCCAGATGGAACAAAACTGGGTTAGAATGGAAAACTGACAGTAGGAATATCAGGTACAAAATGTAAACAGCTCTATGAAGGACATGGAGAAACACAATTTTGACTCTGAGAAAATCCATAGCACTGAAGTTGTGTGATCTGACACCATATGTAAAAGAGATTAAATATGAAATTATAACACTATGAGATTGAAATAATCATCACTGTATTAAAATGTTTTTGATCGCTGTATAATTTCATGCTTTCACAAGAAAGGAGGAATTTCTGTGGTGAATGAGCAGTGCACATTAAGCAGTTTGAACAGAACATGCTTTTCAGAAGTTGTATTTGTCTTCAGAAGTGCACTGTATGTGTCCTATCTTAAAGTTATACAATTGAGGTAGATCAAAATACATTTAAGAATTTCAGAACTTCCACTGATTGGTACAAAGGCATAAACCTCAGCAAAACTACAACCGGGAAAGGGTTTACCTTCTGATTAAAGAATGAATCATATAATAGTCTATGATCTGTATACTTCATACCTGATTTCATTCTGTGACTATTTTCAGATTTGCATCAGATAATCCGGATCTTGCTGTACTGTTTGATATTTCTGCTCAGTGTTTTGGGGAACGTTCTGGTCATCACTGTGCTGATAAGAAACAAACAGATGAGAACGGTCACCAACACATTTCTGCTGTCCCTGGCAGTCAGTGACCTAATGCTCTGCCTCTTCTGCATGCCATTCACCCTTATTCCCAACCTGCTGAAAGATTTTATTTTTGGGAGCACTGTTTGCAAAACTGCCACTTACTTCATGGGTGAGTCTTGAAGTTTACTCTTGTTTTGAATATTAACTAGTGGATATGTGAGAAGGTCATTAAAGTCTGATTTTTTCTATCTATCTGCCACTGAACAGTTACCAAAGTCATCAAGAAACAACTGTGTAGAACAGATATTTATAGACCTGGTTTCCACCAAAACATAGAGATACTCAGTTAATTTTAACTGCACACAGAAGTGTTTTACTGTATCAGGTGAAATGAGAACTGTTTTGTACAAATAAGCTTTAATGAGGAACCTGGCACATACGGTTGCTTACCTATCACTGACAGAACTATTAGCAGTGTCCAGATCACCCATCAGAAAGGATGGTCTGTGTAGTCCTCACTACACAGATTTTTGTTAGCAGTGGTACATGAAAGGAGAAAAACAGTCAGAAGCAGAAGTAGGTACTATTTGCAGAACAGGATTTTAGAGCAAGGGCTTTGTAAGAACAGATCAGGTCAGATCTGAGATCAGCAGTAGACCATGACGTGCAGGCTGTACAGATGCAGCTCTTACAGACTGACTTCAGGAAGTCACACCTCTGTATGCTGTGCTGTACCCCTTTTGTTTGTGGAGGCTGAGCCAGGAGTTTCGAAATGCCTGCACTGTGCCCCTTTAACTTACGCCCTTGAGAATTTGATGTAATGTTAAAGTATGCACCTAAACTGGGAATGGGAAATCAACATCTTTTTGTAGATAAAACCGGTACAACTAAAGGCTGTGTTTAAACAGTTATAATGAATTACTGCCATAAACGTCATAAAAATTTACCTAAGCAATGTCATCTTTCTCTTATTTCACAATTTATAAGTTTATAAAAATCCAGCGAAATATTTCTGATTCTGCACGTTTCAGCTATGAAGGTGTCTTATTTTAAGAATCAGAACATGGATATTTCCCTTTAGCAACTCAGGTTAAGAGGCTTCTATTGATAAATAGGCACTGACCACCATTCTATCACCTATGCTCTTAGTCTTTAATTGTAAGATGTAAGAAGACATATTCAATTACAGATGATTTGTGTAAAGCAAAACATTCAGACACCTGTATTTTATGTTTTGACTGACATCAGAGCATTCATAAAAATTAAAGTTCATACACTGAAAGAAAAAATTGTTGTAAAATCAAGCAAAAATATCTATAATCCTGCAGTGGTAAACTGAGATGCTTCAGTGACAGAAATACAGACCACTGCACTATATTTCATAACATATGAGCCGGTGAAATTAAGGACACTTGAAGGATAAAGATTCGGCTTCATGGTTTCAGTTCTCCTACTTTTTTAACTCCATTAGCATCTAATTTTTAAAAAATGGAAATATTTAATTCAGTTGAATGAGGAAATCAGATCACCAATCTAGCAGAACAAGTAAAAAATTAAAGCAATAGAATAGGGACTGCAGCACTCTGTGTTAAAAGAGCATTAGCAAAATCCCACTATTTCAAATGCTGATTTGAAATGAAACACAATTACTCTGGTGCACATAAACCGCACAGTAGGAAAAAGAAGAATTTGAAGGAAAAGTGTCTTCCTTCTGTTTTCAGAATTTCATGATTTGAATGAATGAATCTTTTCTCTTGGATTTCTGGCACTAGTGAAATGAGCAGGAGTGTCGGCATGGAGACCTAGACCCAGTTTCTATACACTCTTCACTAACTTAATCAGCATGTTATTTATAAATAATTTTGCTTCCAACTAGCTTGCTGTATTCGTGTTTTCTCTATGTTTATACAGAAGGTTAGCAAGATTATTTGAAAATAGCAGAAGCATTTTAAACACGACAATAACCTTTTACTTTGTTTTCTACGTGCAGGTATCTCTGTAAGTGTGTCTACATTCAACCTGGTTGCCATCTCTTTGGAGCGGTACAGTGCCATATGCAAACCTCTTCAGTCCAGGGTCTGGCAGACAAAATCCCACGCCTTGAAAGTGATTGCTGCTACCTGGTGTGTTTCCTTTACCATCATGTCACCATACCCAATTTACAGCAAGCTGGTCCCTTTCACCAAGTACAACAACAGCACAGCCAACATGTGTCGGCTCCTTTGGCCAAGTGATGTCATTCAGCAGTCTTGGTAAGGTTTATCTAACTCTAAGCAAATGCATAATTATCTGGTGGAAAACAGGATTTCATGGTAACAGTAAGCCTATTGAAAATTAAGCATTAACCATCAGGAAACATGTACGCTTCTCTCAAGCTTATTTATAGAAAAAGAATCTTATTTTTAAGCTGCTTACATTTTGACTCTTACACAACTTCTGCCTTGTCATAGGAAGGACACCTAACATGGCAATGATTCTCACACTAGTCTGCTAAGCCCCTACTATAAAGAAAGCATCTGTCACTGATCAAGTCAGAATACTTCTGCTTTAACTTGTTTAAGCATAAACTTCAATATTTTCAGAGAAATCTTCATTGATCTCAGAAAAAACACACACAAGCTCCCTTCTGTGTGCTACCTTGCCTGTTAACATTTGCGTCTGAATGTCTTCTGAAGCAGATAAGTAGAATTTGAAACCTTGGAGAGACTGCAAATGCCCTTCTTGAGAACTCGGCCTTTTGGGTTATTTGTAGAGAAGAGAGTAAGAGAAATGAGGAGAGGGGTAGAACTCCAGGTGGTACACCTCCAGACAGGCTAAGTAAACAGCAGCACCATCAAGCAGCAATATTATTTTGACATTGTGTCCTTGCACAGTGATCAAACACTTAAACTGGTGCTGAGAAGATGTAAGATTTTAATTTCATTTTTTTAACTCCTGAAGGTCAGTTGGAAGTAGGAACAAGATTAAAGTATGCACCACTCACTTAAAGTCGTATCAGTGCTTTCAGTAGCCTTGGGATTTTGTCACTGTGAGTGCAGGTGAGGAGGAAGGATGCAGGTCAAACTTCTTTCCTCCGAGGCATCACTACAAGTTCTACGATGTGTTAATGAGCTGGTACCCGAGTTCCAAGGAGCAGGAGAGATGTAGGCTCCTGAATGTTTAAACAGAATGATTTCCCCATTTTTTAGTCACATTAGAGAAGCTGCCTTCAGTGCATTACATAGGAGAACAACAGGCACTGATGTGCAACCAAAGAAAAGGCACTCCTCTTAAAGAAGGGGCTTCCAGCCTCAGGAGCTCTGCACAGACCCAGGGATGGGAACCCCAGTGGTGGCTGCACCATCCCTCCAACAGGTGCCACAGCCATGGGAAGGAAGTGCACACCAGCTACGTCTCAGCCCAGTACTGGAAGCCAGTACCAGGGGCACTTCTGAAGATCAAACAACTCCAACAACTCCTGTGGCTTCTGCAAGGCCAGGAACATATTAAAAAAACAAACAAACAAACAAGGTTTGCACTATTCCCCAGTCTCTGTCCATCTACTGATTCTTTAGGTACACCTTCCTGCTGCTCATACTCTTTCTTATACCTGGGATAATAATGATGGTTGCATATGGCCTCATTTCATTGGAACTCTACAGAGGAATAAAATTTGATACCAGCCAGAGAAGATCTTCAAGAGGTAACAATGCATTTCAGTTATTTTTTAAGTTAGAGTTGAAGATGTGAGCAGTCATCTTGAGGCCACAATAAGCAAAATCTTCTATTTGTAAAAATGATGGTTATAATCTGTTACAGTCAGAAGCATTTATTTGTTGATTGAGGTGATTCCATTATTCTCTTGACAGTAAATCTTCACCTATGGTTTGTTTGCAGTTATTCTAGGTGGGATGCTTTAAATTCAAAACTGTTATAGAAATGTCAGGATAGTTTTCAGACCATGGATTAGGACCGTTTCTGTTAGTAAAGTTGACAACAAAATTGTCAAATTAGAATAGCAGCATATTATTTTGAAAACTACCTTAAGTAAACACTGGAGCAAACAGTGTCTTCTGTTGCACCAGTTTGTGTGCAATTATGATGTGAGAATACTGCGGGCCAGCAGACAGAGCTGCTGATACATGAGTGGTGCAAAATTGGGATAGTGCTTTCTCTGTCTTGTTCAGCTGTGAGTTACGCTACTCATTCAGGCTTAGATCCAATTCTTCTTTTTGTAATTTGAGACACTGTTCAGAGACTTTTTGCCAACTATTCAAGCATTCCTTTATGTGTACAGAAAGAAAAGGAAGTACCAGCATTGCCAAATATGAGGATGGAGATGGGTGCTACCTGCACAAAGCCAAAAGGAAAAGGAAAGTGCCGTTGCAACAGCTCTCTGCTATGAGAAACAGCAAAATAGACAGGGTGAGAAGCAGCAGCTCTTCTGCCAACCTGATGGCCAAGAAACTTGTCATCCGCATGCTAATGGTGATAGTGGTTTTGTTTTTCATTTGCTGGACTCCCATCTTCAGCGTGAACGCCTGGCGCGCATTTGACACCGCCTCCGCAGACCTGCATCTCTCGGGAGCTCCCATCTCCTTTATCCACCTGCTGTCCTACACTTCTGCCTGTGTGAACCCTATCATATACTGCTTCATGAACAAGCGTTTCCGCATGGGTTTTCTAGCCACTTTCACCTGCTGCACTAAGCAGAAGCCGCCTGTGATTAGAGGAGATGTTGGTGATGAAGAGGAGGGGAAGACAAC
>JAOWBP010002392.1:48453361-48505414 GCA_028571105.1 Tragopan temminckii
AGATGTTGGTGATGAAGAGGAGGGGAAGACAATAAGGGCTTCGCTCTCCAAGTGCTCTTACACACACATGAATGTGTCTGCACCCCCCTGAGCTGCATCAGAAGGGGCTACAAGTGGCCCACAGAAATTCAAGTGGACATCGTCTGGTCTTGGGAAGTGGCTGTGGCATTAGTTGATACGATTTAGTTCCAAGCTAATGAAACACTTCAGCTGACAGTAAACGCTGTGAGAACTTCATGGATGCTGTCCCTGTCTGAGCTTTATATCATTTTACCTTCAAAAGTACAAAGGAGAAAGAGGGCTCTCTGAAGATAAGGGACTTTATAAAAAGCCTTAGAAGATGGTCTATTTGTCATAAATTCTCCTGTAAAAAAATTGGTGTCCTTAACATCAGCAGTTTAGCTCAGTATTCAGCTGCATTTCTAAGCATCTCCAAAAATTTCCAAGACGCCAATAGATTCTCCTCAAACACGAATACATGTATTTCAGTCTTCACTTCAGTATCTCTGCCTTACAATCAAAATCATTCAGTTACATTTGAAGTATTTTTTCACATTATTTTAGCTGAGCTAAGACATGTTGAGATCATGCTGGTGCCATAGTCAAGTACAAGCATTTTGGGGTGGGGAGAATGGGCTTGTCCGTGTGAAAATAATGCTTTTAAGTAAAATTATTTTTTTCTAAATAAAATGAAAATAAATATTGATGACTTTAAATGTGGATGGAAAGCATTCTTCACCTGGCAAGAACCTATGATAAATTACCATCATTTAAGTGTATCTTTGTTTTAAATAAAAAACATAAACAAGCACAGAGAAGCAGCTTTCTTCCCTGCAGCTGTGAGCATCCACACGTGTGAAGGGCAGATGTGAGCTGAGCCTCGAAGGCTCATGTGGAAATTGCCACCCTGGGGAGCACAGGGAGAAGACTGAAGGCCTGGAACGATGCCCGCAGTAGAAATACATTGCACAAATGCATTCCCAGTCACTCCTGGTCTGGTACTGCACACAGCACAATAAAAGGCACGAGATGCAGGAGAGCAGAAACAGCACAAAAAATGAGCACAGACTGAAAGATTTCATCACAGAGTGTGGGGATTTTCTTAACTTCGGAACTATTTTTCCAATCGCACATACTTGTAAACAGACTCAACAAAGGAAAATCTTTTAATGCTGTAATTATTGCTGTTCTACCAAGCAAAGAATTCAATCTCTTCACTGTGCAGCATATGGGTGAGGCTGGGTGCTCGGTGGAGCCAGGCAGGAGAAGCCAGATAATCTATTTTGTTCTGTGAAAACATCCCATTGGAGATGCTTCCCTCTCCTAGCTGAGTCAATATCATTTAAAACATTTCTTATTAGACAGAGATTAAATTTGAGTACTGCGTGGAATAAAGATGTGGATATTAAATATAACCACTCTCAAGGTTTTAATCAGAAAAATCTGATCTCTTTACAGAATGATTTTAAATTGGAAATAGAGTTTGAGTTTCAAGCACCCAGAGCTATGTTCTGCACTCAGTTATTGCCCACGGTGCCTTCCCCATATAACTTAGCGTACAACTTCAGCTATTAGGCTGTTTTGCATCCAGCTTGTTCAGAGACAGGAAATTAAAATAAAATTGTAAACACTATTTATGCACAATCCATAGAAACAACATTTTGCCTGCCACGTTAATAAAGCAGCACTGTTCCTGGAACTGCTGAGACTACCAACATCTATCTGACCTTTTGCAAATACCTACTGAATTAAATTATGGGATTTAATTCATAGCAATGAAATGAAAATTTTACTCCACCTCAGGCTGCAGGATGAGACCTTCTGCAAACCCATCCTCCTGCTGATACTGGGGGAACAAGTTCGGCTGCTTCTGGATTGATGTGGAAGAGTGAGGGCGGAAAATAAGATTTTTTGAATAGTCTATAGCATTTGAAAGCCTGGCTTTATTATAGCTGTTGCTTGTATACGACAAACCACATTTTAATGATACATTGGATCTGAATATTGCTAACTACACACTGAAACATAAGTTTTAGAATACGTTTTAACATAGGTTTTATTCTAAAACATGCATTTTATTCTAAAGCATAAGAAGAACATCAGCTCTTTGGCCTAGCTCCCAGAGAAATGAACCCTAAACCCAATTCCAGCACAGAGCAGGAATTACATTTTTAAGACGAAAAATTACAATTCAGTCATTTTCATAAAATTGTTTGAGTTGAGGGGACCTTTAAAGGCCATCTAGTCCAACTCCCTTTGTAATGAACAGGGAAACCTACAGCTGGACCAGGTTGCTCAGAGACCCATCCAGCCTAACCTTGAAAGTCTCCAGGGACGGGGCAGCCACTGCCTCTCTGTGCAACCTGTGCCAGTGCCCCATCACACTTACTGTAAAAATCTTCCTCCTTATATCCAACCTAAACCTCTTTTAGTTTGAATCCATTTCCCCTTGTCCTACCACCACAGACCCTGTCCAAGAGTCCATCCCCTTCTTTCATATAGAATCATTTTGTCACCTCTACTTCATCTCCCAGCACCAGAAACTTCAGCCTTTCTGCAACGCACTGTGCACCTCAGAGGAAAGTTCCCCGCTTCAGTATGATACCTTCCCCTCACTAGAGCCCTGGAGTCCTCCCAACACCTTTAATTCAGATACTGCTCTCAGTGGAAATTCATGTTCAACAGTAAGTATGAGCAGAACAGGTTGGTAACAAACTGCAGGAAACCTAAAGTTGCCTTATTTGAACATCATTTGTTTATAGGTGTTTGAGGGAGAAATCCTATCCCACAAGCCTACTTTGACAACCTGCAGCAGGGGCACCAATGGCAAGCTACTTCCTAGATGGGGCAGACAGATAGCAAAGGACTCAAACACCACATTTCAGATATAAAATGCTCATGAATCTCTTAAACTTTTCTCTTCTTCTTTCTCCCCACCTCCTGCCCATTCCCAGTGGTCCAACAGCTGCACAACCCTGCCTGTGCTCACACGCTGTCTCCCTTGAATGCAGACTGATCACAGCCCTCCTACAGTTTGGAGCAGATGATTTCAGGCAGGAGCAGACAAACAGGTGAAGGATTCACCCCCTTTATTTTCTCAGATATCCATTTCTCTCAAGTAACAGCTGATGATTCTCTGTACGGGTCAAGGTATGTATGGAGTGTCACTAGATTCAAAGGATGTACTTACCTCTCTTCCACTTCTTGGGACTTTTTTCTCAGTCTGAATTGAATGGATGGTGAGTTACATGTAAGGTTCCTAATGGAGAAAGTTGTCTGTTCTCAGAGGAGAGAAAAAAAAGATCAAAATTACTGGCTCCGAGCAACAATTATATGAAGGAGAGTCTATCATCTTTTTATTACAGCATCACATAACATAGGTCAATGAAATGGCACACCTCTCCTGTGCCTATAGGACAACTCACCCTCTGACCTGCTCACCCTCTGACCACCGTTTTCTTATCCATTTTTCTTTGTGCATTATTCATTTCTGTTACACATCTCCAGTAAAGTCGCTCCTTGACTCTTCTCTCACTGGCAGCCTCCACGTCATATTAGCGTGTGCCTAAAAAATCCCAGAATTTCTAGGTGGTCTATAAAAGTCCCATTTCTGGCACTATGGTTTTATCTTTTCTCCTGCAGTGCTTGGTAGGTATCCAAGGCAGCCTAACAGGGAAGAAAAATGCAAAGGAAACGTTCTTGAATGGTAACGCTTCTACTTTGTTTGCCTAACGGCAAACTGTCCCTGCTTGGAGTTATTATCTGCATCTTCAGAGATAATTATGGCACAAAGAGTTTTCTTGTGTAACAAAGGCACTCATTCCAAGCTAGCGAGATGCTGGCTATCCACAGTACTGTGAGATGAGAGAATGCCTTCATTACCACCAGCAGGAAGCAAGTGCCAAGTAGAAACCATCCTCTGCAGGCAAACACTATTTTATTTTAATAGACTTCCTCCTATTTCAGCAGTTACTTATTTTATTTCTTACCCAGTTCACATCCAAGAGAAGGATGACACCCTGAGCTGAAGCCACAGGGTTAACTGTTATCTGGGAGCCGACAGTATCTGGGGGAGAACTGCTCTGCTGTTAGGAATGCTGTGTTTGCTCTTACAGACACAGAACCACAGCATGGCTGAGGTGGAAGGGCCCTCTTGATCCTTGTGGTCCTACCCCTGCTCCAGCATGGACACCAGAGCAGGGGCCTCAGGCCCACATCCGCATGGCTTCTGAACATCTCCAAGGAGGGGTCCCACAGCCTCTGGGCAGCCTGTGCCAGAACCTGCACAGCACAGGAATGCAAACCTCCTGTGTTCCAGTTTGCAACCAGTGTTGCTTGTCCTGGCCCTCCTCTCTCTTCCTTTAGGCATTCATAGACATTGATGGGGTCTCCCTGAACCTCCCCTTCTTCAGACAGAGCATAGCATTGTAGAATACCCTGAGTTGGAAGGGACCCACAAGGATCATTGACTCCAACTCCTGGCTACACAAGATTACCCAGAAATCAAACCATATGTCTGAGACTATTGCCCTGATGCTTCTTGAACTTCAGTAGCTCTGTGCCATGCCCACCAGCCTCTGGTGAACCTTTCCCCAACACCCACCCAGACACCCTCCAGCTACAGCCTTACCAGTGCTGAGCAGAGAGGGAGGATCACCCCTGCTAAGCTGCAGGCAATATCACACCTAGTGCAGCCAAGAATATCACGAGCTTCTGGGCAGCTTACAAGCCTGCCATGGGACTTTTTCCATACCTGACCTCTTCAGCATTTCACTGCTGAGCAGAGGAAGATGGGCAGTGACTAGAGTTGCTTCCTTGCTTTGAACCTGACTCAAAACTCAGTCATTACAGCAGAAAATGAGGATAGCGATGTCCTCCCAGCATTCCCCTCTAGGTTTCACACATGCCATGCCCAACTCAGCACACCTCTGGTCTCTGGTTTTGGAAGGCCGCTGCAGTGTGGGGAGCCTGCACTGGGCACAGCCCTGTGGGGATACAGTCAGAGCTGAAGGGACATACAAGGAAAGCAGAAGCAAGTTCTTAGCTATAAAGCAGGGCCATCATGCTGGATTTGTTAGGAGAAGAAAGCTCTGCTAGTATCTAAGCCCTGGCCACGCTGAGGTTGCAGTTGTAAGAAAAGGATCCAGAAAACATATCTCAGTGCCCTTGTGTTTATTAAATAAGGAACCTGTTTAAATAGTGTCAACCAGCTGAAGCAAAACAATACAGACCAGGGGAGACTGTGAGGCAGAGCTCTGCATTCCCTGCTGTTTTTTAAGCTTTTTTTTTTTTCTTTCCCCTCTCTTTTGTATGCATTTCCTTGCTTTTTGCAAAGTAGTGAATGTTCTTAGAACTTCTACTGAAAGCAGGGTTTTTCCACAAGACATCAACTGTTTACTGACATTCAACATAACTTCCCTGCTGCATCAGTTTGTCAAATATTTATTGAAGCAGAGACAGACTTCTCTGCTGTGCGCTGAGCTGAGGGAGACAGGGCTCCAGGTCCAGTATGGAAAGAGAGAAATGCACAGGGCTGCGGCTTTGTCCTGTATTGCTTTTGTGAGATTTGTAAGGGATCGATGGGAGCAGTGGATATTCAGAGATGCATGCATGAATGAAGGCAAAACTGAGGGTGATGTTCCTGCAGCTGGAAAGGTGGTTCTGCAAAAAGTGAATACAGGGCTGGCAGAGAAGGTGGAGGGCTGGGTGTGAATGATGAGAAGTTCAGCCTTGTAAAGCAGGTGAAAATAAAATAAATAAAATCGCAGTTATACAAAGGAAGCAAGGGCAACGTGAGACGATCACTTCATCACTTGTTGGTTCTGAGCTGTTGCAGCCATGTTGTGGATGAGAGAAAAGGCAGCTGGGTGCTGTGCGTTCCCTCATTCGAGGAATTTGAACTGCACTCTGTGGTACTGCTCTGTTCCAATCTAGCTGATGGGCTCAGAATTACAGACCTCCAAAGATCGTCGAGGCCAACAATTAACCTAGCACAGTGAGCATTAGAATCCTACACTCCCAGAAACCAAAGCCCTGCCCCATCTCCAGCAGTTTTTGCTAAATCCCTTTCACACAGAGCTGAGTGCTTGTGTTGACCGACAGCCCACTGCATGTCCCCTTCCCGCCGGTCGGCTTCACTAATAGCAATTTGTGAATGGAGATTTGGTTAGACCACAGTGCCATGTACATTAAATTACTCTGCTAACTCCACCCAGAGCAGCATGGTTTTAAATTAACATAAACTTACCAAAATGCAATTTTATAACTGATTCATGTTGCATCTGCGCTCCCTCCAAATTTAGTTTGAGTAATGTTTCCTAATCTAGTGCTCCATAAAACAAACCGAGGAACTTTGATATTTTCCCCATCTGCCTGGGAGCCCAAATGCAGCCATCTGCGCAACTTCAGGCGCTGCTTTGGAGCCAGGAGCTGTTATCTGCTGACATTGTCCTTGGTCCTCTCAGAGGAACACACTTGTGCTCTGAGTGCCTCTCTGTGGCTGTGGGATCTCTCCACCTGTGTGAACGTTATCTTAGACAGCAGTTGGAAGGGATTTGAAAAGAGACCGGACTGGTAAACATTACATTTCTTCATCTGCCTACTTAAAAACCTTTTTCTTTTTTTAACTGTTACATTTCCTATGTGGCTTGAGGTCCCTTTGCCAATTTCTCAGTGTTAACACAAACCTCTCATCCCTCCCATAACCAGCCTCTGGTTCGTCGATTTTCCTTCTCCACGTGCAGCACAACACAGCCAGTGCTCTCACACCCAGCTCGCTCACAACAAATCATTGTCAGCAATTTTGCCTGAGTATTTCCAAAAAAACTAAAGCAATAGCTCCTGTTGCACTTTGGTGAGCCTTGAAAACCTTGCAAGAAAGATTCCAAGTAGAAGCGCAGAATACCTGAGGTGGTGCTGACCGCTTGGAAACCTTGCATGCTCCAAGAGCCAGTTCTCTTCCAGACCCAGCTTGGGATCCCATCCAGTCCTGCTTGTTCTGTAGGTTCTGTTGTCAGCAAGAGCTTTGTCCAGGTAAGGATGGCAGAATAAAGCAAAGCTTGCCTTTCCCTGGGCATTCGCATAGATTTTCAACTGTTTGCTCCCACTGGTCAGAGATGCATCAAGCCCAGAATCCTGCTCAAGTGCTGCCATCAGGGACTGTTGACCATCAACTCATTTACAAAGCGGATGGGGCTTTGGAAGCTGCAGAAACTGAGTCTCCCACCTGGCTGGTAGGAGTGCAGTAGTCCAGCTTCTCTCATACACAAATCCATTCTTAGGCATTTCTGTCTCCAGATCATTACTGTGGGCCGAAAGCACTGCAGATGATGGTTCCTTAATGCCAAATCATTCATCCTTCTCCCAGTGCAGGGCTATAATCCACTCTAGAACACTGCAGTTCAACCGGGAAGTGAAATGAAAGTTTATCAAGAATTTTCCTATTAAAATACCTAATTTAAAAGATTTTGAAGGAAATGAACCAATGACAGTGAACCTTCTTTGCATGAAAAAACGTATCTAGTCCAAGACAGAATTTGTGGTTTCAGAAGAGAGAGAATTTGGTTTCAGTTCTACGTGATCCTGCTTCAGAAAAAGGACTTGAATCTCACTTTTTACCATTCCTGAAACTTCCACTGAAGGGTTACCTGGAAGACAGACATTAAACCTCACTGATCTGAGGCTTTACCAATGCCCATGAACTGGAAAAAAGCAGGGATATAGATGATGAAAACCCTACAGCAACAATTACTGTACTTCAGTGTGATACAGGAGTGGAGCTTGTGTCCATCTTTGCATTCAAAGCAAGTATCTCAATCAGACTTTCTTCTTTTCCAACCTCTTTCCACATCCTTTTACTTTCCGTACGGGACCCAGTAAAACACAAAATTGGTTAAGATCAGATAAGTTCAAGATGATCTCAACTTGGATCTGAGTTCCTCCAGTAAATACCTTGTACATCATTTGGTGTTTTATACCTGATCTTCTTGACTGTTTAGCCATTGCCAGAGAGCAAGGTTGTCAACTTCTGCTTGAGCCCAACAGCTTATTATGTTTTTATCATAATTTGTCTATTAAATTATTTTAATTTTCCCCATTTTTCAGTATTACATTTCAGAATTGTTTCGTAAGTTCGGCCCATCACAGTGACTCCTTAACTAATATTTGGCAGAAGTGTTTCATGAGCAATCATTCCTCATTTTGAACCAAGATCATCATCGGTCAGTGGAAAAAAGTCAAAGGACTGCTGCCTATATAAGAGGCAACATTCAGACTTGAATGGCTGCACCTAATACATGACTCAATTGCCTGCCCTGAAATTTCCATCAACCTGGCTTAAAAGCCAGCATTCCCACCCTGCTGTTACCTCTTTCCTCCCACGCTATGCAATGATTTGGTGCTACTTACATTTAACTGAAGGTCTGAACTCACTGTTTCAGCCTCGGCCTGGGATCCGGACAAATGTCCTTCGCGTCAGGATATCATTGCATTGGGATTGTGAATTTTCTGCAGGCTAATGGAAAATGTCTGATTTGCACTGAACTCATCATACTTTGACTGAGAGCACTTCACCAACTGACTAACACTGAAGCATTTTAAAAAGGGACGTTTTCACAGATACGTAAATGATGCATTAATTGAAAGTAACAAGATAAACATCAATGTGGTTGGTGTTCACTCCAGTAAGACCAGCTGCAAAGACTGTGCTTGTCACAACAGGACAAAAAGGGTGAGGGAAGAAGTTAGATTGTAACACGAGGGAAAACAGGTTCACAAACTTCTGAAATACTAAGAAACGAAAGGCAAAGTGCTACCCACATCTCAGACATTTTCTCAAGACAGCTGGAGGAACCAGCTGCAAAGAGAATTTTCACCATACAATTTTTGGAAGTTTTGGCTGCATGAAATCTCCTTCTTGGTGCGAAGATAATCACATACAGGTACGAACTCCACCTTATCTATTGCATTGCCAACCTAACTTCCTGTGAGAGAAGAATATTTTTGTTTTCTAATTTAACACATTTATACTGGTAGCTCCTGTTCTGCATCATTCTACTTATCAGCTGAGAGAAAAAATTGTGCACAAGTAGAACTTGATCAAAATGTATAATCCCAAGCTCTGAATCTCATAGGGCACATGTATTTGAAAGCCTAAACATTCACCTAACTGGATTTTTCCTCACAAAATAACAAAAAGAATGATCTTTATCAGCATTACCTGCAGGCTAAATAAAAACCAGACCATTTTCCTGGACCATACAATTTGATTTATATAAATTTCCAAGCTAAAACTGCTTGTCAAAAATTGATTTAAAAATCTAAAGCATCTGAATGTGCAAAACTGGCAAGCTGACATCAACCTCAGACTCACGCACTGAGCTCATTCCTTTGGGCAGATCCCAAGCACCAGATGTCCCCTCAAACCGGAGCACACTGCAAAGAGAGGGATGGAGCAGCACAAGGATGCTCAGAGCACTTGCACACACCCACACAAAGGCCAGCCCACATCAGGCCCTTCAGAAGTAATTCAATTGGCTTGAAACACTACAATTTGTGGTCACTCGTGCACAGCACAGACTCGAGACATTTTTACTTGGCAAAGATAAACCAACCTCCTCCTTCACTAAGAACATGGTGCTAGTTGCTTCCTTTGTCAATACTGGGTTTAATTCTTTTTCAAGAATTAGTATTTGTTTCTTTTTAATGGTTTTGTACAATATTCAGCTTGGTATTACAGCAGACTGCTGGACTGTAACGCCTCAGCACCTGTACCTAATCACAGTTCACTTTGTCACTCTTGCAAAGAGATTCCACAGAATTATGTTCAACTGTGAGAAATCCTTCTTGAAAACTCTTGCTTTCAAAGACAAAACATAGAAACACTTAATTAGAACCAAAAGAAGTACAGCAAAAAAAATATTCCTGAATCTCACAGGTTTTTTGTTGTTGTTGTTGTTTGTTTGCAATTCCCAATTTCTTTCTACAAGGCACCAAATTCAGTGACTATGAATCCTGTCTGCCCTCCCCCAGTTTCCACAAAGTCAGATTGCTGGCAACGAGAGCTGAAATGGAACTTGAAGCACACACAACTAAGAACAAACTGAAAAAGTACAAATACCAAAAAAGACAATTTAAGAAAGTATAAAAATAAATTACTGGGGATTAAAGGTAACAGTGGAAGTTAACAAACCATTTGTCTTTTAGGATTTTTGTGTATTTATGTGGTGCTGCATGGGCACCCTTCTGCAAGTCAAGAAAGTACACTGAACTCTGCAATGACACACACACACACACAAAGTACCACACAAATTTACCTTGAACAGAGACCAACAAGAGGTTTGAAGCCCTTTGCTGACAGGTTTGCCATGAGCATGCCAATGGCATTGTTTTAGCACCTGCCATTTCACAGCACAGATACCTTGGCTGGATTAGCTCTGAACAGATACAATTATATCAAAATTACCAAAGTTAAAACAAGCTCTCTTATTGGAATAAATAAATAAACAAACCTTGGGGCTCCAGACAGAATGAAGTACAGATTTGAAAAATAAATTACATGTTTGTGGCTAGCCAGCTATTAAAAGACAGTTTCCAGGCAGAAAACATAGGCTGTACACATCTGTGCTTCTCCCCCTAACACAGCTGTTAAGATTTTTCAAGTACAACTATGAAGGCACGATGTCAAATTCAGAGTGCAGCATCACCACTTCTTCAGACAGCATAGTTTTCATTTGCAGAGAATGAAGACTTCTTTATATCAAGCATAATGAAATGCACAATTAATATTCAATACAAACATATTTTAAAATAAGCAATACACCGTGCAGCTTCTCATGCTACACCCAGAAACACATGCTCATCAGAAATAAATATGCTTTGTGGGCATGCTAGTTAAGCACAGGGCATTGTGAAGAGTGAACTACTCAGTGACCCTGTCCCAGGTCTGAAATAACAGATATTCCATGTAAACCCCCAAATGACTCCTTTTCTCTAGTCCTACAATCTGACACTACTCTTTTAAATCTGTATTTCTTCATACAAGATGAACACAATCCTACTTCTTCCAACTTTGCCAACATGAATGCTCAGTCAGCGACCATTCTTTTCACCAAAGCTTCAGAAAATAACTAATTTCTTTTCTCTTTCAGAAAAATCAGTTTATCATTCCAGAAACAGACTTCAAGTATATTTAAAACAGTTCTGAGGTATAACCTGACCATATTGTCCCTGTTTCAAACAGCAGAAGTCCTACCAGTGCTGAATTTCTGGCTGTTTGATAGCAAAGAATTGCATTTCCCTTTATATATGTTTCAAAAATACATCTGAAATATTTCTTTATAGACAAACGAACATGCTTATGTCATCAAAACTCTCCCTTTCTTGCTTCTCTCCACATCTTAACAACCACTTCAGGACTCGTTGTAGTCTTACAATTAAGCAAGTTTTGTACCGCACCAGTTGTTCTTCTTCAGTGGTACATTTCTGCCACTCCAAATTCTTTTGCTGCTGCGTCCATTTCCCTTCTGTAAGTCCTAGAAACTTTTCTTTAAACTCTCCACTGTGATTGGAAGCTAAAATAAGGTATCAATTCTAGTTATTCCTCATAAGCCTTCCAGAGTATTACCTCAAAAAGAAGGAATAAATAGCTTCCTAAATTTCTATGGGTCTTATTAACAGAGAAATGCCTGGAAGTCTGTAGGTAAGAAAAGGATGAAAATAATTCAGGTCAGTGCTAATTGTAATAATAAAGTTGCTAAAGTTAAACAATTAAACACGGTTCTTTTTTTCTTATTTAATAAATAATATAAAAAAGTGAACTTTTGTTACATTATTGGAAAAAAAACAGTTTCTTATCTAACTCCAGCAATTATACAAGCCATAACGAAACAGACTCAGATTTGGAAGCCAGCTTTTTGGGTGGACATTCCATATCCCGTTTAAGTGGAGTCCAGTGTGCATAGCCTCACAACTACTGATGACTTTTCCATTCCTGGGCTTGGTCTTCTTTACGTCGTTCTGGTTCCACGGATGACCTCACTGTTCATTTGCAACAAGAAACCCCGAAACAAAGACACTCCTTAGTTAAAATTAGAAAAAAAAAAAAAAAGCCCACAAAAACGTGGCAAAGGTTCAACAGGTGATCAATCATAACTACTTTGACGGAATCATCATACAGATGTTCAATTAGGTTTGTCACATCAATAGTAACATGGCATTTTATCTTTAGCCTTGTAGAAAAATGCAGCTTGATATTATATGCACATATACACACACAGTACACTTGACAAAAAACACTTACGTGGTTTACATTTCACTTTTATTTAATCCTCAAAACTGCTCATATTGCAGGGTTTTTTTCTTGATGAAATATGGAACTGAGCAGTTAACTCTACAAAATTATGGTAAAAACTTGCTCATTTTTTCTACCTTATTGCTAAGAAACTTTACAGGTGCACAGTTTGTAAAAATAACCCTTTTAAGACTGAATGTATATACATGCTACAGGATTATTATTATTTTTTAAATGATATTAGCATAGCACCTCTTTACAGGGCAAATGCGATGTTGAACACAGAACATTTATAAAGTTAAAACAGCTCCTTTATAACCTCTAAAGGAAAGAAATAGTTCAGTCTTAAAAGGGTTAAGTAGAAACCCTAATATAATTCTTCTAACAAAGCTGCCACTCAATCCCACAGTACAGTGCTTGAAAACAAAGTCAAAAGTCTGGCACAGGCAAGTACACACATTTGTTCAGTACTCGTAAACACAGCTGCTTTTGAAATAAAGTAAATAATATGGTTAATAATTGAAGAGCATCTAGTTTCAGGATGGACACCTCTATGGAGTCATTTAATCTACAAGTGGGTAGTTTACTTCCCATAGATATTTTGTTTCACTTGGCATTAATATTTTGTATACGGGAATTCACAGATTTACAACTTGAGTTCATGTCTTTTCAGGTAACCATTCTGATCTCACAAGTCTGTGCAATTAAAAGAAGTACAGAATATAATTACTAACACAATTGTGGGATGCCCTCAGGGCAAATAATTAGGAAAGAAAAACAGCAGCAGCAGGTTATTAAAGACTATGCTAGTGTTGAATTCTGAAATGCAGTTCCAAACAAAGAAAACAAGAAAAGGCAGAGCTAAATCTGAGCACATAATTTGCTTTTTCATCCTACAGTTGGAACTATAACAACATTCTGAACACAGACTCAGTTTCTATGTATACAGAATTAACAGCAGACTTAACAGCTAGACTTGAACAATTATAATTGTTTCATACTGAAACATTCTAAAAGTAGTTGTATCAAAATGTTGAGATATTGTTAATATCATGAAAATTGGTTAACAGCTCACAAGGCCAATAAATGTAACAGTAACATCCCACAGGAAAAAGTTCAGGAGGATAATATATCTGAACAACAGGACATCTGAACAACAGTAAGGACTTGGAAGACCATTTCTGTACTACAAAGTAACTACTGGCAAAAAGGGTGCCACAAGCCCAAAGGAAAAAAGGGGTTCTAAATGGTCTCATAAGCACAACTCAGTAATCTGTTTTTCACCCAGACAGCTGTAGTGTGTAGAACAGCAGAAATAAGGCTAGGTCGTTAGGTTCTTTACAAGTCAAGGAATATATCTATTGGGCAAAATTATTGCAAATAAACTGAATATAAGAAGTATTGCATTTACATGTAAAAATTTTAAAATAATGAGTATAAAAGCAGGTGTCAAGTTCTGAAATGCTATTTAAAGTATCCTTTGAAGGACAAAAGACTCATTATGGTTTGCCTATTGCGTGTATATCATGGTTTGTTCTTGAATATCCTTCTAAATTCAATATATGCACCACTTCAATTCTCAGTCTAATTAGCGATTCTGTGGCTTCTGAATTAAACAGTACTGTAAGATACTTATGTGCTTCAAACAAAAACACTGTGAAATGATTCCTGCCACAACAAGACTAACATGAAGTTTTATAGCATATACACAAGTAAACAGATCTGCAAGTAAATGCCAGTAAACAGTTTAAAACAGAGATAAGGCCACAATGAATTCTGCCCTTGGTCACTGAAACAGAGATGAGGTGAGGCAGTATCCACTAGTGCTAAGGACCAGCATTGTGACTATGTCATGGGAGTCTGTTTCATAATACAGCAGAGCAAATACGAAGGCCTGTGGTAGGATACAAGCACGTTTCAGAAGGACAGTGGCACTGATTTAAACTATTAGCTAAATATGTTTTATAACCAATTCCCTCTTTTAACCACATTGTTCTCACATGTACAGTGGAGCACTAAAACAAACAAGTAAAATGGAGCGTCAGAGTACACAAATATGGTGCAGTGAAAATGCTTTAAAATGTTGGTGGGTGTTGGAACTGGAGTAAGTGGTCAGAAATAAAAACCCTATGAAAATGGTCAACAGGCAAGCTTGAAAGCAATGCAGTGTAGGAAGCCACAGGTTCACATTTACACAGCAGTTGTGGCTCATGCTTCAGGGAATAAAAAAGGCTGAACACACCATAAAATTCATATTTTGGCATTTCAAGATCACGCTATCAGAACTTGTCCTACGATTCTATGCCTAGTTCTGTGACTATGAATGAACTAGTGGGATATATTTCAATTACAGATGAAGCAGGCAGGTCTGCAAGGAGAGCTAAAACACAGCAAAGTCAAAATGAAAAACAAACACAACAACCAACAAAGTCAAAGTGCAAATGAGCCTTAAATTTATGATGGAGAGAAGACTTGAATGTTGCACAAGCTGTTGGCAGGGAAAGAGAAACCCATAGGAAATAAGGATGGGAGGAGTTGACATCTTCATAGTGCTTTTATGATTTTCTATTTGCCCATTCCTAAGTAATAAAATTTACTTTAGTTATTATGGTATGATCACTTCACAATGAAAGCACGTTCTCAGTACAAGTGTTACACTTAAGTTTGGCCTAATTTACTGAACAGTATGAAGAAAAACATGCTTGTTGTGATTCTCAGCCATGGAGGGCATCACCTACCAATCCTATTTGTAGCATATACTTCTCATGATATTTTAGTTACATGCCAACAAGACAGAAGACATGCTGCCAAATGAAGTTATTGGGAACATTCCACTTTTGAAATAAAACATTTAACTTACACTTAATACAAATTATGTACAAGAATAGAAAAACCTGAACAGATTCTGAAACATTTTCAGATGCAATATGACTGTGAAAGGAAGAGGGAGAGTAACCCAGTAACAACCCTTCAAAAACACCAACGTATGCCTGTGACATGAACAATCATTAATATGACTGCTTGAGATGTCACTTTTAAAAAAACAAAACTCATGTAATGTTAGAACCTCATGAATTATCACTATAAATATATTTTAAAAAAAAGGAAAACAGAAATAACTATTAACAATGACTGAAAAACAGAGCACTAAAGTTAACATACATTGCATGTATTGCAGGCAAGGCAGAGGCATTTTTTAAAGCTTTTGCACAGACTTCATATAATCTTAAAAAAAATATGCTGGCCTTTACAAGGTTCTACTTGCTGAAATAAAAACAATTTCAGTTCATAAAAAGTCACAAGACTTCAGTTTAAAAAAAGGAACAGTTCCAGCCACAGACCAAAAATATATATACTTTTTTTTAAAACTGGAAGAGTATGGTAATTAGATTATACAAGCATGGTCAGGCTTGGAACCTGAATATACTTCGGAGCAAAAGCTCAGAGAACAAAAAATATAAACTATTTGGTAACAAAAGTGTACTATATGTTGTGATACAAAAAAGGTATGGTGAAAATGTACCTTTTATACTAAAGCTTATACAAGTTCCTTGGTCCATAAAAACTATGTTGTGTTCATGTTTTCTAGTTTGCTCAACATGTATCCCAGCCACATTTTCATTTCTTGCCCATTAAAAAAAACAGCTGAAAAATAGATTTTCAATAAAGTTCTTATGTTTTGGATGTTTTTTTTTTTTTTTATTGTGGCTTCTATATTTGAGATTAGCACTTGCAGGTAACCAGGTTCAAAATAATATCACCTAAAATGGAAAGGTGTTTTCCCATGAAACCACAAAAATTGTTCAGTTCTCTTGAACGTAGCACTTAAAAGTCAGTTAAAGTCCAAACAAACAACGGTAGTTAGGAAACTACAGTTGCTGTAGATGATGTGACATTGGTTGGATTTGTGCTGACATTTGTGTAACTTCCCTCGCTGTTTGCATTTGTTTCACTGGAAGCCATGAGGCTTGAGTTGGCTCTGAGGATTGCTCCAGCAGCACTGCAGTGTGGTCGTGGCCCTGGTTCTGGTGTGTATGTAAAGGTAAGGCTGGTGGAGTAAATTATGCCATCGTTACGGACCAAAGTTACTGGAACTTGGACTGGTTGACGGACCCACCTCCAACCCTCTCGAAATGCAGAAATATCTGGAACAACGCATAGCATGCTCTCTGCACATCTGAAAAACAGGAGAGTCAACTTAGTAAACAAAACTTAACCTTAAAGAATGAGCATACACTATGAACAACATTCCATAAAATGTAACCACCATAAAAGTAGTAGGAAACACCATACCTGTACATAGTTTCAGCTTCCACATCCCCAAACCAGACACGTAAATTTGGAGTGAAATTCTGTCCTGTAAGTTCCAACATTGCTACATCCCCGCCGCCATTCAACTGGATGTGGGGATGAGCATAAAAGAAGAAAACCCACAAAAAAGAAACATTAATTAAGAAGAAAAATACCCCAGAAAAACTCTTTTTAGTGCACATATGAACTGTAAACAACGCTACCAGTATCAGCTGGATGAAATAAAAATAAACAGACCTACACAAGTAAACTGTAAAAAAGTAAACTCAAAAAGATACTATCAAACAAAGAACAACATCTTCCAGAGAACACTAGGAGAGCTTTAAGTTATTCAACAGCAGATAGCACATTTTCTTAACACTGTTTCAACCTGGTATTGTTTGAAGAGTAAATGACTGTTTCAAGAGTCAAAATGCTTTTCTAAATAACCAAAAGAGAAATCCTAAAGATATCACCACCATAGTATTTTAAAAAATAAAATTCTTAATGGACCGAACATCATTATTATTATTCATGTGACCAATATTAATAGTATTCATGTGATAGATACACATTCTGAAATGCAGCTGAGAAAAATTATTGCAGTGTAATTATAAGCTGGTAGGAATCTTCTCCTACAGTAGCCCACAAAAGTACTATAACATTTAAATCAGTATGATAAGAATAATCTCATGTGAAAGAGTTTATGAAAATAAACAAACTAATATGTCACTTACTTGAAGACTTTCTACAACAGGCACAGGTGTCACTGGAGCATGGACCGGTCCCATCCCCTCATAAAATGTGTACTCTGCTTTATCTGTGCTAATGATTGTCCAAGAAGCTCCATCATTAATCATTTCTTTATTTGGTTCTTTTGGGCATGGAGTGGCCTTAAAAAGAAAGTAAGTTTGAAGTCTGATCTGTTCAACTGTTTGACAGTCACAGAGCTAAAATCATCTCAGTCAGTAGCTATAACTACTATTTTCATCATATGTTTCTCCATCTTTCATCTCCAACAAAAAGCACTGAATATTTTTCATTTTATGAATTATACCTGGCCAAGCACCAAGATTTACTTATTTAAAACTTGTTCTTTTTCTACAAAAAGATGAAAAAAAACAAGATAATATTCCAATGTTTGTTCAAAGACATGGGAGAAGCCGAAATGAAAACCCTGCAAATAAGCTAGAAACTTTTGCTCTCTTTGTAAATCACGTATCATTGGTTTTACATCTTTGTGTACTGTTTCTTTATGGCAGCAAAAGCCCTCTCTGAACAATTCCATTATTTTGCAATCAATAAGGAAATTGTGCATAGGTTAATCACAGACAAAAAAAAAAAACAGACTAGAAAACTTTTAATAGCTAAATTCTGCTTGCTTACATGAAGTTTTAGGGGCATCTTGATATACAACCATCCATCCAACCAGTTATGTTACTTTACTCTCAAAAAAACATTAGATAAACTTCACAAATCTAACACAAATTGGCTAGTTGAAATGAAGTCAGAATCAAAGCTGAATTCAGACAGACTCTTTATTTTGATATGATCAGATTAAAAACCACTAATATAAAATAGCTTGCAAGACAGATAGCGCAGTGAGGACAGTAACTACTGACCTTTCCCAGTTTAAGACCCAACTGATATTTTTATTAGAAGCATATGAAACTTATAAATTACTAGCCCAACTTCAAATGAGAAACTGTTGTATAATATTTTGACAAAGGACATTTTCCTGTTGGCATGAGTGGACAGCCATGCTTTAACTCCAACCAAACAAAAACACAGATATCAGAAGTGAATGAGACTGTACAAGATCCTTGGCTAGCTCCATCGGTTCTGCTAAACACCTGACTCGAAGTAGAAAGAAAATGCCACAGAGGGTGGTGAGGCAATGACACAGACTGGCCAGAGAAACTGTGGATGTCCCATCCCTGGAGGTGTTCAAGGCCAGGAAGAAATCCCTGGGCAACCTGATCTTTTAGTGGCAACTGAGCACACAGCAGGGGGGTTGGAACTAGATGATCTTTAAGGTCCCTTCCAACTCAAGACATTCTATGAATCTATGACTTCATAAAATGATCAGGTCTGCCTTTTCTATAAACAGCATCTACTAATGATGCTCTTAGACATTACGCTCTGATCAAGCACGGCCTTATTTATAATCCTTTCTGTAGCCTGCAGAGTATGAGTCTTTGAAAAGAGATCTGACTGGCACACTCCAGTAAACTTAATCTCAACTCATTTTTGGTAAGTTCATGCTGAACTGCTGGCTTTTTATATCCCTTCTGCTTTAAGTCTTCTATTTCTTTATACAGGGATGTTTCCATTCACGCATGAAAGAACTGTGGTTTTTTCACTCATGAAAAAGTGACTCCTCTTCCACAAAGTGAGCACAGACTGGCTAGACTCCTACTTCAGAAACTAGATTCAGCAGTCAGTATTCAGTGAAAGATGGCACATGTGCTTTCTTCCCCAGTCTTGGTCTTCTGGTCCAAGGGAAAAAACAGATAAAATGAGATGTCTTTCCTGACACTGGCAGAAAGATTTTATATTTTGTCATGACTCCAGTTACCAAAAAGTGATTACAGTCTGATGTTGAATAAAATCTGTTAACGTGCACAAGTAGAATAAAAATTCACAAGAGTGGGGTGTCCTTTCACCCTCCCATGTGGAAACTTTGGATCTCTTTTCAGACTGGGCTCTGCAAGTATCATGATACTAAAGAGTGTTAGTATGTCCCTGCAGTTCCACAGACATTTCCAGCAGCTGTCAGAGTAGCAGGAGTTCCTAGTTCATTCAGCCCTTCCCACAGAGTAGTTTGAAAAAGATCAAACAACAGCAAGGCTGACTCTGAGACACGGCAATTCCTGTTTCATTGCTTTCTTTTCTTGCTGGCAAAGATCCATTCTGCTTTACAAGAAAATACATTGACAGATATCTCTGCTATCTCCTAGTGGAAGAAACAACAGACCTTGTCCACTTCTGACCTTTAGGTCATGAATGTTTCCTGAAATACGAACAAAGCTTCTCATATCCTTTCCACTATCACAGTTTAGGACAGAAGTCACCTGAGACTTCATCAATCTTTCTTGCCCCCTCCCTTAAATTAAGGGAAATATTTTAAAACGCTAGCTTTCTACTTCCCTGCTTCTACCTTTCTTCCTCTGGAAACTAGAACTGCTCTAAGAAATTTCTGAGTCTTTACCAAGTTTGATGCTTTTCCTGGAATACAGTATTCTCTCTCAATACCCTTTACTATTTGAGCAGCCCTGGATTTTTAAAGAGATGTTGCAATGCTCAGTTGGGATTAAATCTGATTACCACTCTTGCTATTCTGTCTGGAATTACCACAGTAGAAATCTGCTAAAAGCACACTAACACACAAGACTAAAGCAGCCTGCTGGCATATTATGAGATGTCAAAGCAAAATACAAACTACTATTATTTTTTTAGGCAGCTTTTCCTTCGGGTTGATTCCCACTAAAGTAACTCACTGGGGATAATTTTCTCCACCTGCTGGAGAAAAATTATTCAAGACAGATGAGTACATTCTTTACTGACAAATCAAATTTCTGTGGCTTTACTCTACTATTTACCCTTAGCCAAGAGGAAGACAATTCAACACTGCTAAGTGCATCGTGAAAAGCTATAATGAACTCTATTTGATGATTTTTCAAAAGAAATATTCTCATTCAAAACCAACTGCAAAACTGGCATTCATACATGTTTGTAAATATTTGGGAAAAGTCTGCAACCATGCTTTTCATCTATCAAAATAAGTTAAACAACTCACTTGAAATTGGATTATTCTCTCCTGGGAAAGGCACAAATACATTCTCTCAGTGTCTTTAAGGTAAAATGCACATTTATGGAGCTGCGATACTGGATCATCTGCATCCAATAATGCTGTTTGCTTATCTACTTTTCGAATTATCTGTGAATGAAAGTTGTATGCACATTTAGGACAATTTCTGTACTCCATTACATTGAAGATTACACTGAAGATTATGTATGTAATGTTAAGTACAGGAAGTGAACAATCATAATTTTCAAGTTTCCAAGCCTCCTGTTTTAATAAGGTCAGATTCATAATTTCTAATCATTTTTCATCAAGGACACAATATTCCAGTTACAATCAGTACTACTCCTTCAAAATGCTGTATGCATATATATTTCACCTTTTTCCTCATTCCAACAGCAAGAAAAAAAAAGTCTGAGCTTCAGCAAAATCTACCTTTGGTTTGTTTCTTGACAATGAAAGAACAGTAGGTCAACTATCAGTAGTCTTCTACAGAAGCACATACTTCCAACACTGATAGTATCAATTATACTCTATGGCAGACTGGCTGCTGAACCAAACCAGTTGAGAAATAAGGATCTACTCTAAAGGTAATCTAAAGATGGCCTTAAACATAGTATTGCAAATACAACAATCACTGATTATCATAACAGTTACCTTTAAGTAATATTTAATGACCAACTGAAAAGAACAATTGTTACTGACAAACTGACAGTTCAGCACAATATGTTGACTTAATTCAGAGTATTATTTTATTTTTAAAAATTAAATTATTCCTTTACAGGTGGTGGAAATATGCTGGAATATTGGAATTTTATCTCAACTTTTAGAAAAAAAGTTTAATATTTCATGTTACGCAACTATCAGCAGAAGCAGCAGCCATAGTGCTCAAAGATTTCCTAGCTAACTATCTTCTAGCTTCAAATCAGTAGAATACTGTTAAATCTAGGCTGAACTCAAAAAATGAAATTGTCCAACTGGTTGCAAAGTCTTTAAGCACTGATATTGAATAATGAATAAAATATTTTGCTACAGTGGGACCTACATCACTGTTTTTAAAAAAGACCTACTTTTTTTTTTTTTAAAGACAGCTTGCAGATTAACCTACTTTGGTAGGTTTTAATTTTGAAAAGTTCCTTGTGCTTAATTTACAAGCTGTTCTTTACTTCTAGCATTAATCTGCAGCTATAAAAATATGCTTTTATTGAAACAAATGTCACTTTCATATAAAATGTGTATTACTAAAATGAAATGTATAAAGCCAAAATTGTGAAGAGTGAAAACCCAATTATATAATTACACTAAGCAGCCAGATACAAGTTAACTATAACAGTGGAGAAATTAAACATTACCAGTCTTGGGAGTGCCATGCCAGTAACGGAGCATACAAGTTTGACAGTTTGCCCATAATGAATGTAGCCATCTCTCACTGTGAATTCTTCTCCTTCCGATTCATCATCATCCACTGCATGAAAAAGGAAGCGCCACATTATTTGTTTAAATAAATGTTTTTCTCAGTATGAGGAACACTTAATACCACACTACTACATCAAATATACACTTGGTAACAAAACAAATCTGTGCTTGGGCAATTAATAAGGAAGAAAAACAAAGGACTTTTTTGTGGGGATGGAGGGAGGGAAGTTAAAAAATATATATTCCTTCATTTTTACTTACAGAGGTGAATGTAAAATGCTCCCCACTGTTGTGAACTGGCATGGAAATTACCGCCTTCTACGTGCAAATATCTGGTGCTAACTGTTTGGGATCGAAGTCTATTAAATAGTGCCACTTTTGTCCCTGATGCAATACATACTGCAAGGAATACATACAGACTTCAGATTATAAAGTTACTTCGTTATTATTACAAAGAAAAGAAGTCACGAGTACAATAAAATAAGCCAATGAATATTGGAAATCAATAAATAATTCTCAATTATTGATTGGATTATATGATACTTATATTTGTGACAGACCAAAAACAGTTAGAAAATTATAAGAGGGAAACATAGAGGCTGTTCTCCAAAGGCATGCTAGTTCACTGAATCTTGCCACTTGGCTAAATGGGCCAGTGCCTGCAAGCTGAAAATTCTCCATTCACAGCTTTCAAATTGATTATTTGAACAGAAGCATTAGCTTACCCTCGAGAAATATTTAAGACTACTCTCAGTGATCACTGCATTTGAAGTATAAAGAAAAGTTATTCTTACAAATCACAACCAATTGAAATGAAAACAGAAAAATATATAAATTTGCAACCATGCAACTTGAAATTTTCTCAGATCTGCACTTTCTCATGACTCAAGAGGGCGAAAGGCTAAGTCTGCTCCCCTAAAAAAATTCAGCTACTACCACTTTGTCATCAAAACAGGCACGTTTCTTCTACTGTTAATGTTTACTACTGAAGAACGCTTAGCTCATATTCACTGTCCACCAAAACTATCTGTCTGAATACAAAGTCAACAGTGCATACTCTGAGCCCACGGGCATAAACTGCACAGCAACAGACCGCCTTTATTCATGTGGCAAGCTAGCAGCCCCGAGATCCACATTCCATAGGTGAATGGGTTCCAGCCCAACACAGATGGAAGAGCCCTTTAAAGCACTAGTGAAGAGAGAAAAACAAACAAAAAAAATAACAGCATCTCTTGAGGTGCTCCAGTGGTAGCAGGCAAAAACTTTGGAGAAAAAGCAAAAATGCTCCCAATAGCACCAGAGATATCTTCAGTTAAAAAATAGGGTAAGCAAACAAAGCTGGATGAAATATCATCATACAGATTTCCTAACCAATTATTTAAAAGTGACCATGCAAAATATATTAAAAATAAAAACACAAAATGGTATGAGACAGAAAGAAGGTGGCTGTGACATCCTACCACAATCTGAAAATTATCTCTTCACTACTGATCAAAATATCCTAAGCACCAGATCAAGGCAGCTTAAAGGATTCAACAGCTTAGAAAGCTGAGACAGAGCATCCTTTATGAATTTGTTTATAAGGATTTACTCCTCAGAATAAAGGTTTTGGGTGGATCTTTTGCATTTACTAAATAATTGTGACTGTATAAAACTAAACAGCATAATCAATATAAGAACATTTTAAAATATATTGCCCTGTATAATTCTAAAATCATTTTTTTAATTGAAAATTTCGTATTTTATACTGTAGTCACATCTCAATAGATTAAAAACAAAATGGAGACAAAATTGCTGAAGAAAAGAACTGTAAAATACTTACAGTCTGCATTTTTCAGCGACTGCTTCTTTTTAGAAGGCTTGGAGATGACTTTGATTCGTTTACTGAGGAACACACCGATGTCATCACTATTGCCATAGAACATTTTTACTGATAGCATGAAGTGCTTTCTCTTGTCAGAATCTGATATGTATAACGTTTTGGCAGTGCAATAATTCTGTGGGTAAAAACGTATTATTGTTTCCTTTTTCAAATTAGCTCAGTACAAGAAACTCCATATGTAATTGTGAATGAAAATGGTGTACCAGTTTCTCGAGCAGATCAAAAGTTGCCTTCTTTTCTCTTCCCCACTAATAACAACACTTGACTTTTTTCTCTAGTATGTATGGAATCCTTCCATATGGAAATCATGTATAGACTACTTTTTAGCTTTGTGAAGTACAGCATCTTACTTTAGTACTTCAACTCCTTACTAAGACCAGAAAGCAGGTGATTACAGACTGTAGCTGTATCAAAGTCACATCTGAGAGGGTAAGAGCACTACTAAAACTTACATTCAAGTACAGCTCTAAAGTCAGTACAGCAGATATGCACAAGAAACTGCTTGTGCAAAAAAAAAAAAAAAAAAAACCAACAAAAAAACCCCAAAAATGACAAATGAAACACCACTAGCACCACCACCAAACATTAAACCAAGCTTTCCTTGAAAGCACTGGAGAGGATTGGGTTTTGAAATCAGTTGAAAGTTACAAAGAGTTAAATGCTTAAGGTAGGTGACAAGAAGAAATTAAAGTCCTCCAGAAAAACTTTAACTATCCTTCATTTTAAGAAACAACTATATACAAGAGCAGTGTCCACCTTGGTATAACAAACACGTTTCTGAGAAGTTATACTAAATAATCTTTAAGCCATAGAACCTGTAGTAGGATTCTGTGAAACCACGTGCTTAAGCTGTAAGGCACACATGGCATGTATTTTGTGAAAACTCCCGCAGGTAGTAACTGCTCATGGAAGTAATAAGCCAGTTTTCAGAACCAAAGAATCTGTTCAAATCCAAATAATCTAATCTGTGGTGACCTAGGTTGGTGACCTTGACCTTTCATGGCAGCAACATGAAGAGTAAACACAATATGGAATTTAGATGGATTCCATTGTATATTTGGAAGAAAAAAAACACACATGCAGTAACACAAAACACTTCTAAGGAGATGGTGCTACAAATAAAACTGTAGTAATCAGCTAGATGATATTGCATAATTAGACAACCAGATAAAATGAGCTCTTACATGCTGCCAGACTTACTCCAATTGTTTAAGTCACCACAAATGTTAAAAAATCTGGTAGGAATGTATATTACTGTACAAAAACTGTACTACACATATGAAGCAGCACTCAAAATGTATTTTTATGCAAAGGAATTTAATGACCACTTCAGCAGCAGATGCTGTTCAGATGCTTCCTTGATATTACCCATTCGCGCAAACCAGTGAGACAGACAAGGAGTTTTGGCAAGCAACCTTACTTCAGTTAACCACTGAGACCCACCAAATACCTAACAGAACTGCAGTCGAGACCCTACAGATGACAAGTTAGCACCACGCTGTAATTCCATGAACCACGTCCATTGACTCCATCGTTCTGTATATCTCTGAGGCTTTTTTGTTTTTTTATATGACTCATGTAGTATCTGCTACAGAATAACTAAAGTTACAATAAGCCAATGCATGCCCTGAAAGGCATTGTGTAGTTATAACATCCTTTGTGGAGATCTTAATGCATTATAACACTTCTACCTTTCCTTCCAAGTTCAGCTGCTGCATTTCTTGGTCACTGTTTCCTATTCCAATGAAGGCGCAGGGTTGTGACTCTTGCTCAGTGCAACCATCCCGTTCCATCTGCTCTTTTTTTTTCTTCCATCCACTGCCCATAAGATACACACACGGAGGGGGACAAAAGAACCTGAAAATGAAAAACATTATGAGATTACATCCAATTTTTAAGGAAAAAATAAAAACAAGCATTCAAACTGTTGTAAATCCAAAGCTTTCTCAGTCAACTTGCATGTTCATTGCAGTTTATATATGTATGCTTTTCACTAGCATTAAATATTTTCTAAAACACAAATTGAAAAAAGAGAAAAAGCAAGGAAAAACAGCATTAGATGCCCTGTCACTGAGCATGTTTCCATTTCAAGGAAACAGGAAACAATCTCCATCCCTACAGAAATAAAAACATTTTTTACTCTCACAAAAAGGAAATTATCTTAAAGAAAGTAGAGAGGTCTCCCAAGCGATGACAACGTTTTGCTTTTATAATCAACATGATTAAGACACACCAGTACCACCAAGTAACTTAATGAAAATCTAGCAACTGCAATTTTAAAATATTTAGGCTTTCATCATTAGCAAAGGAAAAGGAATCTATTCTGTTCAAACACAAATTTATTTTCTGTTTATAATCAGATGCCTTCAGCAGTAATCATAAGATATGATTTATTCTTAAGCAGTCATTCTACATGCTATTTTAAAGCAAAAACTTTAAAAGAAAAACATTTTAATGCCATGTAATGGTCTTGAAGTTTCTGCAGATTGTTAAAAGGACAGCCTCAAGTGCTTCTGGTTTTAGTTTAACCTAGAGGTGCAGTGTTTTTAACATTATTTAGTTAAAATCAAAGTTGAAAAAGCAAAAGAGCTATTACCATACCACAATTATAAGAAAACTAAATAGGCATGAAAGGAAAGGAAAACTGAAAAAGTTTCTTATTCCATTTACTTCACATTGAAGTACATTACTTAATTTGGCAATTCTGATATTCAATGACATCTCCTACTGTATTCCTGTAAGTAGGTACAACTTTTTGAAAATGTGCTCTGGAACAATTGAACTCATGGATAAATTCTTTAAACACTATGTAAGCTTTTATTAGCATAAATCAGCGTTAGTTTGAAAATTAAATTTAATAAACTTCACCGCTTCAGTTCATCAGCACAATTATCTTTCAAAGACATAAGATGCTTTTTTAAGCAACAGATTTCTAAAAAGAGGAAACCAAAATCCTGACTTAACAGTCATAATAAAAACACAAACAGTAAAAATCCACATAAGTAAATGCAAAGATTGGTAATCACTTCAGTTAGGGCACACAGTCAATATTTATTCCTTGTTCATAAAACAAAATATAACTTTTAAAGATTTTACTGCAATTCAACATTTCAGTGGTTATGATAACCAGCAAAAATAGATTTCTGCAACCAAACACCAAGGGATCTTGAAAAATTTTCACTGCTAATTTATTCGGCACTTCAACTTCTCACTCTTTTTAAAACACATCCAAAATGATTATATAATAATATACCATATGGCTTAAATATCTAAGAAAATCTTTTAAACCACAACACGTTTCATGGTTCGAAAAAAAAAAGCTTGCCTGCAAGATGGAAATTGTAGAAAGTAGACCTCTATATGAGGTCAAAAAAATCTGCATGTTTGAAAAACCCATTAAATTCATTAGTGGAACGGCTCACACAGATTGCTTTTCAAACTTAATTCAGAACCAAATGCTGTATTTCCTCCATTACGATAATCCATTTCACCAGAGATGTACCATAACAATTATTTGTTCCTTTTATTCCCTTCACACTGTTGTCAAGGATATAAATGGAGTATAAAATTAACTATGGAATTATGAGTTAATGGAAATCTGTTTGTAGAAGTGAACTACTCAAAGTTCACCAAACAATATTTTTTCATGTGCTTATTGCATCAGTGTTAACTATTTGCATTTGATTCTCTGGAGGTAACTATGGGCCAGATGAAGGCTCTGGGATTTTTTTTCCTTCCAATTGAACATGCAGAACACAGAACCAACACAACAGGTAGCAACTTGACAATTTGCAAAACAGATGTTTCCTGACAACTCATGAACCTGAAAACCTACACAACAAACTAGCTCAAAAATAAAATATAACAATTCTCCAGCAGTCGCACAAGACAATCATTTCAGCAAACCACTCATGAAGTAAAATGCTGGAGTTGATAGTTATCTGACACCAGAACGCATTACTTTACTGCTGTAAGCACAGAAGTTGAAAAGTACCTCAAACAGAAAGTAATAATAAATATTTCTTATGAAGCAGCATATAACATATACCACTTCCTTAGCTTATTATATGTCTTTTTCTCGTTTTTTGCTACCTGACATCTGTTCCAGCTTTCTTAGTGACAATGCTGACTGTCTCTGCAGAGCATATTTAATATCCTTACAGAAATCTCTTACACACTTAGCCAAGTATTTCCCTTCCTATTACAAAATTTTGATCACCAAACCAGTAACGCATTCCCTACTTTTCACCTGCACTCATTTCATAAATTAGATCAGTACAGACTATGTAACCTAATTTCTCTCCAATGCTTATCCACCAAATAGGAAAGACGATCTTAAAAGAATTTACATTTGCAAGGGAGAGTACACAATGACAATGGCTAAAGTCACAGTAAAGTATCAAAGTGTAAGGTGTTTACAGAAACAACATAATTTATATTCCTTTTTTTAGCCCATACCTAGATGCAAATACCATAGCTGTTGCTAAAAACCCTTTTCTGAAGATCAGCTACTGATGGCTGAAAGTTCTGGACTGTTGTAGGAAAACGGGGGAAAAAGCCCAAAAAGCTAGCACAATGATTATGGCTATATTATTATACTCATCATGTCACGTGTAGGAGGCCTACTTTTTTCTTTGAGAATCTGGAAGTAAGAGGTGCATCAGTTCAAGATAAAATCTTGTATTTATATTACTAGTTAGAAGACAAAAAAAATCCCAAACTTTTTATCATACCGATTTTCATTTCTGCTTTATTCTAAATCAAGGCTTTTACATACCTACGGCCACGAGGTGGCAGTAAAGACCCATAAGAAACAACAACTTCGTCTTTATATAAATTAAAACAGAGAAAAACACTGGAAGACTCTGTATTACCAAACAAAGAAAGAAACTCTCACTTAGACCATTTCATGACAGGTTAAACCTACAAAACAAGGAAAGAGCGAGTGATCACAGTCTGAACAAATTTCTTTCTCTGTTACTTCATATTTACAGCCACAGGCACTCATGTATAGAAAAAGTTAATTATAAACTTTATTTCCAACACAGTTTGAATAAGAGCTGCAAGTATTTTATTTCTTATTATCAGAGGGCATTAAATAATGTGACTTAGATACATTTAAAATAACTATTAGAGAAAGTTTCTCATTAATAAAACACTTTCCACGTAAACAGGATTATAAATGTTCACGAGAGGCTGGCTTTCAGATAACCATGATGAGGGAAAAGAAGAGAAAGAAAATCACCTCCTCAAAACAGCCCATGTAGGTAATTTCCAGTATTGGTGATGGGAAAAATGGTAGGACAATGTTTGGTGGAACAAATGAAACTATTCTTCCTTCAACTTTTGATTTACAGAGCCTACCTCTTTTTTCTTTAACCACAAACTAAAATAAGACTGAGTGGGAGGCAAAAATTCTTCTGAAGTATTAATCTGACCTACAGTAAGAAGAAAATGATAGGTGCTAGAGGGAAAGGCAGCTGCCTCTGGTTTCTCTGAGTTTGGTCAGAATTTTTAGTACAAGAAGTAATGGTGGAAAATCACGAAGGATGCAACTGCCTATCAGGATTTATAACATCTTACTAACTTTTCTCTATGCTACAAGTAGACTGATAACTATTTAATCAGCAATAAAGCAAAAAAGTACATTCGTCCATGATGTAAACATCTAACATGCTTTCCCTATACATCTTCCAATAATTTGTAACTGGTGTAATTAAAATGATGAGTAGTTGACGTTGTCATCAATGGGTAGCTGATGTTGTTATCAACTAAGCTGATGTTGTGACTGACATTAGTCAGGAAGGATCAGGGGATCTACCTCTAAGGAGAAAAGAGCTTCCACAGAGTGCTCTCTTTCAACGGCCTAATTTCATAGATAACTTAGCCAAGAAAAGGCCACAGCATTACCAACCTCACGTTAAGCCACTAAGCTTAGAAACTCAGTACAGAAAACAAAAGCAAGCTCGTACTCATTTTTTTCCTGACAGATCTGGTCCATCAGACCGGAAAGTGAATGTTTTTCCATGGCAAGAACACCAAGCTGAAGTATCTAAGGATGCTCTCTTTTATTCCAAATGACTTCAAGGGAAAAACAAAATAATCTCTAATGGTTTCCGAGCCTTAACTGTAACAAGCAAAAGTGGAATAGATTTGAGTCTTTGGCACCACCTGGAATATTGTTTTTAATTAGACAATCACCAAGGAGAGAAAAACATTCCCTCAGCCCCTTCAGTCAACTAAAGCCAATAAATACAGAGAAAACATGATACATTAGTAGAGAAGCCATCATTATTGAACTTACCAAGGCTGTAAGGGATAGCAAGAAAACTAAAATCAGCTCATGTCTTTGCTAACTGCTTCTGATATACTCAGTTCTGTTTTCAAACCACAGGATTCTGTTCACAAAGGTTAGCTTCTTCAAAATATCCAAGACCCTGCAAAGGGTCCAGAGGAAGGCCATGAAGATGACCAGTGGGCTGGAGCACCTCTCCTGTGAGGACAGGCTGAAGGAGCTGGACTTGCTCAGCCTTGAGAAGAGAAGGCAGTGGGGAGACCTCATTGTGGACTTCCAATATTTACAAGGAAATTATAAACAGGAGGGAAATACATTTTATACAAGGGTAGACAGGGACAGGAAAAGGGGGAAGGGTTTTAAGCCCCATCCCTGGAGGTGTTCAAAGCCAGGTTTGACAGGGGCAAGCTGATCTAGTACTTGATCTAGCAGTTGGCAATCCTGCCTGCAGCGAGGGGGTTGGAAACTTGATGATCCTTGAGGTCCCTTCCAACCCAAGCCATTCTATGATTCTATGATAAGACATTCCTGAGGTCATCTTTCAGAAGACTGTGCCTACCACCTTGTCACCTTTAACTTCACAGTGACAACAGCAGGGAAGATGGTTCTTTGTACCAGTCAGTCAGTTTGGAGTCAGTCAAGGCAGAAGATACGTTTGTGAATTACCCACATTATTTTGAGCATGAAAACACTCAGTCTTCTTTCCTTCTTAGGAAAGCAGAATGAACTGACAACATCGATTAAAAAATAAGAAACAAATGAAACATGACTAGGTGCTAGATAAAGCAGTGGAGCCATGGTAAGCACTAGAAAAGGCTATGCTCTCAACAACACAGTGCAGGGAAGGAAAATATTTGAGCAGAAATTGCAGAAGCTCCTTCACTAACAGCAAGATGCAATTAGAACATTCTCAAGGCTAATCAGCAGTGAGAATTTTTTAGCGCTGAGTAGCATACAACCCACAAGTACCAATCTGGCTCACAACCTTTGACAAACTACATCTTGGAATCCAAAACACTTCAGTCCTTCAAACTGTTGAATGTTCATGCTGTTCAAGCTGTGACCCTTATACCAGTAGGATAACCACTGAAGAGAGAAATTTCAGCCAACAGTAAGAACACATGAGTGGGAGAACACAAGCACACATCAAACACCTACACTCATTAGGACTAAAAGTGACCTGAGCGCCTCTATCAGTTGAATGCCTCTGAAAAATGACAGCCACCAAGCACGAAACATTGAGCTCAAGGCCAGCACTGGGCTTCTTACCACCCAATTTCTTAATTCAACTAAACAACATTAACTTCGGAAAGAGCAAGGCTAACAAGGTGCACACAAAGAACTCTCCCTTCACTAGCACACCATAAATTAAGGACAAGTATCAGGAGCGTTCTCAATCTAACACAGGAAGTCTTCACTTAAGTTTAAACTACACCATGCTGTGCTAGATCTGTACAGGTTACAGAGAGTTTTCAGAGTAATTCACTTTATATTCATAAAAACACAGAAAAACCATTATTGCGCTGGATTTTGAATTGTACCATGCGAAGTTTCATACGATAAATATTTTTCATCATCTCCCAGTATGCAAAATTTAAAGAGTGGAACAGAAGGTGGACGGTAGTTTTAAACCTTGTATTTATTTAAAGGATACATTACTTGAGAAATAATGCCTTTTGTGACTTAATGCTTACTTACAAAGATAGCGCAACATAACTTACTCTTTATGGATCAAAACTTAATCAGATTATATGCATCCCATACCTTGGAAAACCTGAAATTCTGCCTATTAAACAGGTAGGCTTGTCTATAGAGATGAATACAAAATAACTCACTTCAGAAAAGCCATTTTTTGCCAAAAAAAAGGGTGAAAATCTGATGAATCAGTTGAATAAAGCAGCCTTAAAATTTTACTAATTCTTCTCAGTCCAGCAATATGAAAAACCAAAGGAACTTTCTGCTATGAATATAACAAGCAATAAAAAAAAGAGAAGCTAATCAATCAGTTGCACAAGACAAGGATGCAAACAATAACTAGCATTCCTGTTTATACTGAGCATCTAGACAACAGGATGCCAACACTCATACTAACAGTCAAGGATCTATCAGAATTGTATCAGAGATAGTCTAAAAGGTGGTTTAGTAATATAGCAAAAATAAAAATGTTTTAATTGAAAAAAGAATTCTCAGCATGTATTCCGAACACCTATTCCATCTCAGTACCAGAATAGCAATCAGATCATTATAACAAACACCTGTTTTCCTGACCTATTTTGCAAAGCTTTGAAATCCTCCAAATTTCATTGACATGCTTCCTTTTCTGAGCAGTGAATCTGAGATACCTCTCATGAACAAACACAGTGGTGCTAAGTTAGGCAACTAAATTGTGTTTCATGAAATTGGAGGCAGTAAAAATGCCTAATTTTAGATTTCAAGCAGTGAAAAGCTAATTATTAATTTACAGAGTTATCAATACCTGAAAATTTAGGCAATATATGTGTCAAAGTGACTACAGCAGCATCAAATGAGGTATACACATACATTCCAGGCAATGGGAATTTAAGGTAGCATTGACTATGAAATCTATATAGAAGCTTCCAAATAGTATTAGCAAATATTTTGAGGCTCTGCCCTATGTTCTTTAGAATGCTTGAAGATTTCCAAACTCCAGTGAAACTTTCAATAACCAAAATTAAAAATGTGCTTTATCTTTTTATTTTATACCTTCTTTTGATGCAATTTGATCTCTAGAATGGTGAAAGACAAGGCAGTTTTGCAAAATGTTCCTGCTCTCAAAAACCGCCCTGGACCCAGAAGAAACAGACTGAAGTTACAAACACGCTGCTTGGAAATTTGTTTTCTTATCAGCTGGCACACGCCTCATTTTAGGTGAGTAATATGCTGAAATAGTATACAATGAGTCTTAACTATGCACATCGTTTTCATTCATCCGTTCTCATGTCTTCCTGTAGATTCTGTTATTTACCTATCATGCAAATTGTAATGTAACAAAACTCAAACCACTTTGAAATTACTTGGGGAAAAAAAATCCACAAATAGCCACCTACACTCACCATATCTACTCCAGACTTAAAAATGAAAATTTTAAAAATATACATGTTAGGAGTTTTATTTTTTACTATAAAATGATGAGGAATGGTGAAATCATTTAGGCTTTCTTCTGTTTGCATTTCTTTTCCCTCCAATATTTGATTTAGACAATAAACTGAGATCATCATCAAGCTAATCTGCCAAAAAAAAAATTCAATTACGCCTTCAATCATCACAACAGGTTCTTTCTGCTCTTCAAGATGATGCCTATAATTAAGAAATCCAACCAATGAACGACTAGACAAGGAGCTGTATGGTGTACAGTTCTACTACTGAGGTGGGAGGTAAAGGAAGGACCCAGCTTAGGTCTTCAGTTATCCCTTTTGGAAAACAACAAAATAAGTAAGAACCTCCTTGAAAATCACATCACAGAATCAAAGAATTGCAGAGGGTGGAAGGGACCTCAAGAGACCAAGTCCAATCCCAGTGCTAAGGCAGGTATCCTACAATAGGTCACAAAGGTAGGCATCCAGATGGGTCTTGAATATCTCCATAGAAGGAGACTCCACAACCTCACTGGGCAACCTGTTCCAGTGCTCCATCACCCTTACCATAAAGAAGTTCTTCCATGTGTTTGTACAGAATTTCCTATGTTCAAGTTTTAGGCCATTACTCCTTGTCTTACTGCTATGCACCACCGAGAAGAGCCTGGCCTCATCCATTTGCCTCCCACCTCCCTTTAGACATTTATAAACATTTATCAGATCCTGTCATCTTTTCCCCAGACTGAAAAGACCCAGCTTACTCAGCCTTTCCTCATACGAGAGATATATGAGAGATGCTCCAGGACCTTTATCGTCTTTGCAGCCATCCAATGGACTCCTTCTAGGAGATCCCTGTCTTTTTTTTTTTTTTTTTCCCCAACTGGAGAGCCAAGAACTGGAGACAGTATTCTAAACGTGGCCTCACAAGGGCAGAGTAGAGGGGAAGGATCACTTCCCTCGACCTGCTGGCCATGTTCTTTTCAATGCATCCCAGATCCATCAAAGCACCATTAGAGCCATTTCAGTCCAGTGAAAGAAAAAGCACCCACAGACAGAGAATCTGTAAGCAGAAAAAGGCATAGCTAAGTTGAATGCCACAATTATGTACCGTGCTGCAAGCCTGTAGCACTTATCTGGACGTCTTTCGTCTCATTTAATCTTCTTCTGACTACAGTCCAACCTGAGGAATTCTGTAATGGACATCAGACCACACACTTCAGTTTCCCTAGCTTGGAACTGTGGATGGAAGTCAGAGAGGGACTTACCTTTTTTCATTTCCATATGATTTCTGAGCAACTTTTGCATGGAGTATTAGTACTGTTTGATCGCCTCGCTCCTTAAGGTAATTTCGCATTGCTTCCCTAAAAATTAAAAGACAAAATAAGCTTTGAAAGTTCTTTTGGTTTTATTTATAATTACAGTAACTCAAGGTCAGCTTTAGGACAAAACAAAAAATAAAAATTTCACCTGGAATTTAAAAAAAAAGACAACTGTCAGTATAATAAGTTCAAGATAGATGTGCGGTTTTTTTTCCCTAAGACAGTTGCTTCCTTTCGCTCTGCAATTATCATGTATCAAGACAGCACCGCAGCAGTGGTTTGTGGTCATTTATACTTACCACTACATTTTCCAGAAAAAAAAAATTGTGACATAAAATCATTTCAATGCCCTTCACTACACCGCTCTCAATGTCTGATTTTATAAAATGGCATGCTATAAATACTTGATTAGAACACATTTTCTATATTGGCTGAACAGAAAATATTGTGGGGGTTTTTGCTTTTTTTTTTAAACATTATTAACTGAATTGATGCTTTTGTCATCCGTGTCAGTTTTCTTTCAGTTATGAAGATAAGTAAAAGTTCAAATTCTTTATTGTTTGATCTAGATTTCTAGAGAAAGGTTTCAATTTCTTGCATACAATCAAGTAAAAAAAAAAAAAAGATTTTCTATCATTCATCATCATTGTAGTGACAGAAGTCATATAAAAGCTATAATTACATCAGGCACACCGAAAGACATTCCTTGAGAGAAATAAGAGAACAATACGCCCTATCATTCTTCTGTATATCAATCTAACTGTTCATGAAATATCATGCCAAATTCAACACCCTGGGGTTTAGCTGTGTAAGAGTGCTGACAGATTATTTTTAAGTCCCTGGAGGAGCTTTTTGCAGGTTGAATGCCCATCAGCACGCTCATCTTCAAAGTTATCAACCATAGAAACAAACTCTGAATTCAACAGGAAGTTATAAAGAGATTAAACCTTACAGAAGAGGGATTTTTTTTTTTCTTTTTTTTTTTTGCAAACTGCACCCAACTGTTGAATTCCCTTTAGACAGGTCAGAAACAACAAAATAAAGCAAAGTCTTGGAGTCTTTGTAAAACTTTTCCAGTGAAAAAATTCAGTAGATTAAAAACAAATTTTTTTTCCAGAAGAAATCCCCCACACACAGTTTCACAGAGGAAAGCAAGTAGATGTGCTCAATTTTGGGAGCCTCACTGCAAGAAAGACATCAGTGCTCTGGAGCACGTCCAGAGAAGGACAATGAAGCTGGTAAGGGGTCTGAAGCACAGGCATTAAGAGGGTGGCTGAGAAAGCTGGGATTGTCCAATCTGGAGAAGAGGAGGCTCAGGGGAGACCTTATCAATCTCTATAACTACCTGAAGGGAGGTTGTAGTGGGCTGGGGTCAGCCTCTTCTCTCAGTAACCAGTGATAGGACTAGAGGGAATGGCCTCACATTGCGACAGGGGAGATTCAGGCTGGACATTAAGCAATACTGCTTTTCCAAAAGAGTGGTCAGGCACTGGAATGGGCTGCCCAGGGAGGTGGTGAAGTCACTGATCCTGGAGGTGTTCAAGGAATGTTCAGGTGTTGTGCTGAGGGACATGGGTTAGCGAGAACTATTGGTAATCAGTGGATGATTGGACTGGATGATCTTGTAGGTCTTTTCCAACCTTGGTGATTCTATGATTCTATGGGAGGATGAAGGAGGAAATTACAGCCTAGCTTTGCTAATGATATTTTGTAAACTCTTGCACTGGCCAAGTCTGCCTAAGACCTGGATCAGCATGCTAGATTCTTTGTGAGCAGGGGAATATAGGAGCAAAGATCCCAAAGTTGAATTAACTTGATCTATTTACACTTGACATTGGTAAAACTGATGTTTATCTGTGACAGCATAAATTACAAGAACTGCCTTGAACTATACAGACACACTACTTACAATCACTGTATACAAATGTTTTAAGCCATAAAATCTATTTCATTGTGAAGGAATTCTTATTTAACATATTAGCTGCATTTAAGTAGGTTAGCAACTTTTCATCTGACAATTTGAAATTTTCTATGAATAGCACAGTCACACTAAATTAATAACAACTGTCATATTAAAATCCTTTGGCTTGACTATCATTAAACAGCAGCTCAAAGCCAGCAATCCACTCACTAAAATGCTAGGTGCTACCTAATGTTTCTTTAGCACTGTGTTAGGAACAAATACTGCCTCTTCTACTAATGTGTTGCTACAGCATATCTGTACAATCTGAGCTCCTAGGAGAACCAGGAATGTTCCCCTCCAACTCCTCCCACTGATAAAAGAAAAACATCACAATTCTCACAAGGTTTCTTTTGTTATCAAATCACAAACCTCTCCAAAAGGTTCTACTATTGCAATTTACATCTTATTGCAAAAACAACTAGCTCAGTATGAACGGAAGTAGCATTTTTATTGTCAAGGAACTTGTACAACAAAACGAATAAAAGTTTTGGCATTTTCTAAGAAGTACATGCCTGAAAATATGTTCCATGTTACACTGGAGAGTTAGCATGAGGCTGAATGCATTATTAGGCTAACAGGACTGCCTATACAAAAAAGCAGAATAATTTCACAATAAATGAACTAAATGCCTTTAAGGGTTTACATTTTTTTTAAAGCTTTACAGAAAAATTGTACTCCTAAAAATGGGTGACTCCTATTTTTAGCATTTTTCGCTTCAAGAGAAAAGAACTTAGGCTGCTTCTGCTTCTAGCTCCTCTTTATCAGTACAAAGTTTTTATATGTTACTGCTTTCAAGGATGGCAAGTAGCTCCCAGATGCATATCCTTTGACAGTAGGAAAATCTATCTGGCATATCTAATAGCTAAAGTCCTGCACTTTAGAGTCCCTAATCTAACTAATCAAACTCATGACAACATAAGTTAAATGACATGACTGGATAGTCGGTTTTGTCATTGTTTTTAAATCATTGCAGGTAAATTTTATCATTAACTTCAGTGTAACACCAACAGCTGTTAATGCTTGAAATGAAAACTGATTTATGACTTAAACCAGTATGTTTAAATATCCCTGAAAATAGTTCGGTCAACAGGAAACAGTACTGTTTGTTCAATTGCTTTTAAGTCAGTACAGAACTGTTTTGTATTGAAATCAAGTTTAATAATCACACAAGCTAACCTGAAGCTTATTCAGAAAGGCAACGAGAAATATTCCCAACACAAATGCTTATGTTTTCCTGCCACACTTTACATAAAATATCGTAATTTGATAGGACAAGGAGAAATGGTTTCAAACTAAGAGAGAGGAGATTTAGAATTGATAAAAGGAAAAAGCTTTTTAGAATTAGGGTAATGTAGCACTGGTACAGGTTGCCCAGAGCAGGGGTGAATGTTCCATCCCCAGAGACATTCAAGATCAGGCTGGATGGGGCTCTGAGCAACCTGATCCAACTGTAGGTGTCCCTGTTCATTGCAAGGACTTGGACCAGAAGACCTTTAAGGGTCCCTTCCAACTCAAACGACTCTGTGATTCTATAATTTCATTCAAAAAGATGTAGGCCAGACAAACAATGGGCTTCCATGTTTTTATACAGCAATACTATCACACCAAACAAAAAAATTGCTTATCTTATATACTGCAGAGAATTTTAAACATAGTAGCTGCTTTTGATGGGCACAGTTTGTGGCACAGAATAGTAAATGTTTGCACTCACTGTGTTATTACGGTTTGATAAATTCTGACAGCATGTAGTACAAATGCTCCTCAAACAGCCGAGGAGCAGTTGAGGCACACTACTCCACAGCCTCTTTGATCTGATGATGTTGCTATTCAATGTTACCTCTGTTTAGGCTTCATCAGAAACTGTTTAAGAGCACTCCTTGACAACAGTGAATTAATTTTGCCCATACCTGGAACATGACAACACTGAGATAATAGCTCAATTTTGGCAGTAAAGAATGCCATTTTGTATGGCCTCACAAATTACTTTTACCCAGTAAAAGATATCCAGCTCATTCCTGGTTATTTAAAACTAAGCAGATTCACATCCAACGGAACGATCTACAATAACTGATATCTGAAGTCAATACAATTTATAAAAAAGGCATTTTGATTATCATATTAAACTACTGACTGTTCAAATATTTAGTTCTGGCTGCTGACTGCATACAACAATTACTTTTTTTTTTAAAAAAAAAAAGCTTTCACATTTTAAATTCTAGGATTAACAATTCACTTTTATTTAAAAAAAACTTGGAAATCCTTGGGAGATAGAGAAGGTAACTTGAGAATACCATTCAAAAAATAAACTGCTTTAACGCTTACCTGGTGAGCCGTTTCGGTTGAGGTCGCTCTCCAAATTTCCTGAAAAAAGAAGAAGTTGTTAATTTAAATCCAAAATGTTTAGTCATAGTTTTTCAGTGAAATATTAGCCCAATTTTACAGTCTCTGAAAACGTACTGGTGTATTTTCTTTGTAGTTTTCTAGCTAGACTATGCCTCATTCCAACTGCTTTTCACACAACAAAAGCAGAGGCACTTTTTAATTAAAAAAGATAAATTTCCTTACTGAATATCCACAAATAATTAAAAAAAGTATTTCATTTACATTAGTTGTACACAAAGCAAGTCTTTCATTTATCTTAAAATTATTTTAAAAAATGTTTCCAGCATCTCATTCCTGACTTTTTGTTACACTTTCTGCAAGTTACTTTTTCTCTAAACTGCTTTCCCAAAGTTAACATATCACAACTATGTAAATAATCAGCAGCTCTCTGCCACAGCATTGACTAGAACAGGCAAAAAGCAATTATCTACAAACAGAAATTAACAGGCCAAACTGACAAAGCTTGGTGAATTCTCCTTATTAGGGTAACTTCTTAGAAATCTGCCTCTTCTTAATACTTCTTACAAAAAAGGATGGCAAAGTATTTCATGCGTGCTCATACAAAATTATACAAAAAAAAATCTCTTTTGTGAAACACAGCGAATTATAAGCAAGAAATATCCTGCTATATATTGAATGCTTTTTAGTCATAAAGTGTTTTTAGGCAGCTGTATTTCCTCTAGTGCTTTTATATCACTCTTGAGAGAGGCTATGTTCTTTATGTAAGCATTCCAAAAGTTATCTTACGCTAGTTGAGACTGAGTTCCGTCAGACAGACCCATTTTCACTAACAAAAACAGTCAGGTAAAAGACCTGCAAAAATAAAAAGTAAAGCTGTAGCAGCAATGTACATCTGCAGTGTACATCTGCTCAACCTGCTAAGGAAGTACAACCACAAGCTAAAATGAGGACAAAGAAAAGGGGAAAAAAAAAGCACTTATCAGCTTTAAGACAAACATCTAACAGGCTTAGCTTAACACTTTTCTATCTAAAAATAAACCAGGGCATAAGAGAACGCATCTGCTGCCAGTGCTCGTAAATACTGCCGCAACTTGCCCAGCTCTTTGATACGCGGGCATATCTTTCCCTTTGTGCTTCCTGGATAATGAAAAACCCACCTCTGATATTTCCCTACGCCAGCGCTGGAGGCTCCCCAGGACAAGAGCTAGGATGGGGAACTTCTCCTTGCATCATTTAACCATTTGCACAGTCCATCTGCCCTGAATGACTCCATACATTCCAATTTCATTTCAGTAATTCTCCAGATGTGCAAAGTGTAAATACATAGCTCATGCAATTTACATTGGTAAGCAAAACAGTCTCTGCTAAAAGGCAGCGACAAGAACATTGAGCAGGGTGCGGGGTCCTAAGTTATTTTTCATGTCTCAAGAAATCTGCATTGCGGTCCACTCTATACAGAAGAACTAAGTAGAGGATTAAGACAAATTAAGTTTTTTTTTTTTTTTTCAGTTTAAACAACAAAACTAAATGCATCTGAGCTGACTTAAGCTCCATTCACATTTTGTTGGTGTATTGCTCACTTATTTGCCTTATTTTACGCTAAAAGAAAATAATGACAAATTCTTGCTGCACAACTTGTCCAGTAGATCTTGAAATTTAAAATACACAAAAACACATACTTCACATTTTTCTCTGTGGTATGCATCACTGCATTGTCACATTTGTTACGCAGAAAACTAACTAAAAATCCCTAACAGCTTTGAACTTTGGCAACAGCATCAGTTACATATGCACGGGCAGGTGCTATAATGAGAAAGTCAGGCTCCCAAACCTTAATGTCTCTTACCATCTATCTTTTGCTGACCTTCACCTCCCAGGCACACCAGAGCCACTGACACCTCCCCCCACCCCCCAACTAACAGAAGGTGTGTGTCCTTGTGCCTCTGTGGTTCTGTCCCCTCCATAATGTGGGAGCAGTACATATGGCAGAGGATTCATCTCTCTGTGACTCACTGACTAGACAACAGATTACCCTTAAGCTATTCTCTACAGACAAACAAAACCCCATAGATTAGCTGTCTCACTTTGAGTAGAATGACATTCAATCACTCTGCACCTTTTAATTCATAAAGAAAAAAGTTAAGAGGTGCCTACATGGAGCAAAGGAGGCAATATGCACATGGTACTTGCACCGCAGCCAACAGCTCCAATCCAAGATGAGGACACAAGGACACCTGAAACTGCATGACACACAGAAACCACAGACAAGACTCCTCATTCTTTAAGGCAACATCTACTCATGCACAGCTCTGGGAGCAGTAGATTAATTCCCCTTGCAAGTACACTAATTGCAGCCTAAAAAAAAAATGTACAAACAACTAACCTACACAGAAACAGAACAGTTGCAATTACTGCAAAATAATAAATCCCATCCTCTAAGTACCAACAGGCCCCTTCCTCAGAGACAGCATTGAGTCACATCAGAGATGCGCAGGGTCCCCTTGCAGCCCACCAACAGGACCAGAAACCGAGCTCCAGTTACTGCATGCACCGCCATCAGCCACATGCCAGCTTCCCCCAGACTGCTCATCCAAACTGAAGTTAATGGTTTCACTCTAATCACCATGTGAACACAGGTGCTGCCTGTAGCAACATGAATCTTCTGAACAGATGCAAACTGAGTTCAGTGAATCTTTTGCTACTCTTTCACTGTCCATATGGGGCAAGGCAGAACAGGAGGTAGTCTCAAATATTTACTGTGGTTCAGTTTTTGACTGTGTGACTAAATTCAGCTTTTACCTCTTCAATAATGTCACCTTACAGAATCACAGAATATCCCCAGTTGGAAGGAAGCCACAAGAATCATTGAGCCCAACTCCCGACTACATGTAGAACTACATTCAAACTTTACTTCTGAGAGTGGTCCAAACACTTCTTGAACTCAGGCAGCTTGTTGCCCTAGGGAACCTGTTTCAGTGGCAAACCACTTTGTGGTGAAGAATCTTTTCCCAATCTCCATACTGACCCTCCCCTGACACAGCTCCACACCATTCCCTCGGGTCCTGTCACTGTCACCAGGTAGCAGAGATGCTGACCAATGACTGGTCATTGTGCATCCTACCCTTGATATTAATAACCAGCACATTCCTGTACCATTCCAAATACTGACGTAAACACAATATATCCCATAGCAGCCATTACATCCAGGATACCAACTTTTTAGTCACACTGCGTAATGCAAGACATAAATAAGACATGAAACAAGACAGGAAGTAGCAGGTGTATTACATAGGTTGCTCTAAAAGCAATGCTTCCTATTTATTTCCATGGAAATAACAACAGATGCAATGTACATAATAACACTACTTGATAGAGCAATTTCTCAGCTATAAAATATGTTTTCAACACAGTCACCACAATTAGCTATGTATTTTTGCCAGCAATGAACAAGAGCCAGTATGCCACACTCAAAAGTCTGCACCAGGGGAGGTGACCCACTGTTTCACAGCTGCTATGACAGCGTTGTTACTAGGAGAACGTTGTCCATGCAGTCTGTCTTTCATCAGCACAAAGAGACAGAATACTGAAGGAGTCAATTCCTGGGCTGTACGGTGGGTGTGATAGGACAGCCCAGCCAGAATTGGCAATCTGCTCCATGGTCTTCAAACTGGAACATGGCCTGGCATTATTGTGTTGCAATAAAGGTTGTCTTTTTCTCTGGCCTGACTCTGCAAGTTCGAGTCTTCAGCTTAGTCAACACTGCAATGCAGTCAAAGTTGATGGTTTGTTCAGCTACCAGGAAATCCAAAAGGATCACCACTTTCCTATCTCAAAAGACAGTGCTTTACATGCTGAGGGCTGTCTTGAACTTTCTCTTCAATGGGGAATTCAAATGTCACACTCCATGGACTGCTGTTTTGACTCAGGCTTGTAGTGGTAATAGTATGTCTCATTACTGATAGTGACGTGATCCAGGAAACCAGTTTAATAGGTCCAGACAAACTTGCATAGGGTGTTTTCTCAGTCCCTGTGTAAGTGTTCATGGGATCAGGCACAAAGAGCTTGTGATATTTCAATGCTGCTACATTGTTTCAACAAACAGAAGCCAACACTCAGCTACATACATACACAGCTGCCTGGTCACACACCACCAATACACATCGATGAGCTGATCAAGACGCTCTTCATTTTGTGCTGCGAATGACCATCAAGAACATGATTTGTTCTGTACACTGCTGTCACCACCGCTGAAACGCACCACCCATCATCTCACTGTTCATCCGTTACTGGGTGTCCATAAACATTCAGCAAGAATTGATGAATGTCAGTCGGTGCCAATTTTTCCCACACAGCAGAACTCAGTGACACACCTTTGCTTCATACACACCTCCGTGTCAGACGCCATAGGTCAGACTGCCCCCTGCTGCCATCTGTCACACAGCAACAAAATGTAGTGGAATATGGGTGGGAAGGCTCAACCTCTATTGTCATAACACCAATATCTACCTCTGACATCGTGAGCCAACATCATAAGACAGGAGGCATTACATTCAGACTGTCAGAGCAGCTCTCATGCATTTAATTTTTCATCTGGTTTGTTCTTTCCATACATTTTCAATTTGCTATAGATAGTTCTGTTAACAATACAACCAGAAGTGAAAAAAACCACCAGCAACTGCCACGCAGAAGGCTTTTTTATTTTGTGTTGCTAAGGATTTGCAAGCGCAAGAAACACATTATCTGCAGTTTGGTGCTAAGTGACAGGCACTGTACAGCTATGACTGCTGCTATTTCAACCTTTCATATGTGACTGGCATGTTAAAATACCAGTTCAGTTATTTCAAGGGTACCTGACAAACTTGGCAGTGATTGCAATATTTTCCTCATTTCAGATTTTTCTTGGATTTCACTCTTCTGGGATTTCTTTTTATATTCAGCATTATTCTTACTCTTCTTTGTCTACATCTTGAAAATATGTAGATTGATGGATAAAAAAATACACAGGAAACTACAAATATATCTTTTTTTCCTCTAGTGGTCATTAAACAAGAAAAAAAGATGTAATGTGTAGATCTAATTATAAGCTATATATAATTGAATGTTCACTTTTCAACTTTACTATCCATGACTGTTTCAGGTGTGATGTACTGAAATGCCTGACGTACAGTCAAGTCACCACTACAATTCACAGAACAAATCCAGCGCAAACTGTTTTCCCAACATACTGCACTGCAAACATGAGCACAAGCATTAGGCTCGCCGTAATCTGCTGCAGCAGACAGCTGCACCTGTACAAACTATTATTTTTCCAGTTCTGTATTTTCTCCAACCACCACTTTATATTCTATTACTTCATATACACATATTTTACTAATGATAGTTTGCATGAATTAATTTCACTTGTACGTTCTGCACTACAAATAACTCCACTCATACCTCAGGATCCAAATCATTCCTCTTTTCAAATCTACCTTTTACATTTAGCAATTCCCAATTTCCCACTACTTAAACATCTCCATTGAGAAGTGCAAGCAATTACTCTCTTTATGTGCTATACCTGCCTGCCTCTCAAGCAACCACGGAAATAAAGAAGTGCACTAATATTAACCTTGTTTTGTTCAAGGTTTAATATTCTCAGGTTAGGTAAAACAAGACAAAATACATGGTGCATTTCAAATGTTTTAAGAAAATATGAGAATGTCAAATCCTATTCGGAATCCCCCACTCAGATACACCAGATTATAGTTTTCTATTGCTGAAAGAATGGGAAATTCCAGCGTTTCTAACATCTACACAAGAGCACAAAGAAAATTTATCTGTTTCTCTATGATACAACTAACAGTACCCAACTTTTTTCTGTCATGCAATCTTTCTGTTGCTAACCTCAACTACTCTGACCCCTCCCCCCCCAACCAGTGACTGCATTTCAAGGCTTTGGAAGGAAAAATAATTTATTAAAGTCAACTACATTCTGCCATTTGGAAGAACAAAACTATGAAAAGATCCCATGCTGTTCCAATCTCAAGTTTGAAAACTGGTGGTCACTAAACAGCTTGAGCATCCTCATGCCTAGAACATAAACTTTGCATTTTCCCAGCACCGGCTTTTCACTAAGAACAAAGTTTTAACAGCCCTTGAGAAAGTTGATTCACCTTTATTCACTGAGCTTGTCAGCCTTTAAAAAAAATAAAAATAAAATACTTCCACAACAACCAGACAGAGACAAACTTGAACAATTTGCCTTAAGAATTCTGTCTTCACTTAGCCTATAGTCTGACATGCTTTTTGGCATATAGCATGAACGTCATTGATCTTACAGTAAATAATGGTCTCCAGAGAGGGACAAAGAAAAAGGGAGCTGTCATATTTGAATACAGTAGGAGTAACAGCTGAGCAGAGTGTGTTGGTGAGGCCAGCATGGGGGAATACTTGGAAGAGAACCGAAAACGGGAAGACATGAGCAGCAAACTGAGACTTGCTAGGTGAGAATGGGCCTGAGAAGCACATTATGGAAAATTCTGATGCTTCCAAGGCATCAGAAAAGCCTTATTGAAAATAAAAGCAGAACATTTGACTTACCCTGAAGAACTCCAAAACACATGATAGCAGATATCCCTGTGGTGATACTTGCATGAGCAACTCTATTTTTGCCTCATGCAAGAATCCTCACGGGTTTTGTAAATTAAGCCCAGCAGGGAGCTGAGCGCCATACAGCTGCTTGCCCTCTTCTCCCAACTCCCAGTGGAGCAGGGGAAGAGGTAAAGAGGACTAAGAAGCAAGAAAACTTGTAGGCTGTGATAAATGCTGTTTAATAAATGAAGGAAATGTAGAGGAAGATGAAAGAAAACAAGAGAAGCCATGCAAAGGCAATCACTTGCCACCTCCCACAGGCTGACGGATGCCCAGCAAGCTCCCACACAAAAGATGTCTGAACTGCCTAAGTCCCCCTCACCCTTACACTGCTGAGCATGACATTAAATAGTAGGGAATACATCTTCGGTTAGTTCAAGTCATCTGCCCGCTCATGTTCCCTTCCAGCCTCTTGCATACTCCCAGTCTGTGAGGTTGGGTAAGCATCAGGAAGGCCTTGATGCTGTGCAAACACCAGTCAGCAACAGCTAAAGTGCTGCTGCGTTATCAGCGTTGTCTTGGTCACATATCCAAAACACAGCACCATACCAGCTGCTAGGAAGAAAATTAACTCCAGACAAGTCAGACCCAGGTATAATGGGAAAACTAAAGGAAAACCACATGTTCTCTGCACAGGAACCAAGTGTGAGATTTCGAACAAGCACAGAGTGCCCATTCTATTGGTGAAGTTTCATTCCCAAATGTCCAGCTGTCAAACCATTTCCAACTGGATCTTCAAACTTGCTGGTGTTTTAGACTGGTAGAGCAAAGGCCTATCATTTTTCCTGAATGGCAAAACTGATTTTTTATTTGTCTGGCTCCATGACAGCATGTATCACAGCACTTGCAGAACATTTCATAGGAACTCTTTAATAAACTGTAGTAGATGGCTGTAATCCCTCAGTATGGATTCTGGAAACAATCCACAGACAAGGGTTCAGAAGGAAATCTACCCAAAGAGTTATCATCCCATGGCTGTTTAATACAACAGTTCCAGCTCCTGCTCCTGAAGCACAAACCTCTCATCACTGTCAGACATGAAATACAACAATCACTAATCCAGGACAGCATAAGGCCCAGAAACTGATTAAGTGGCAAGTCTCACTTGCCTTAAACAAAGCCGTCAAATAATTGGCTTTGAGACACGTACAAGATACTTATTAGGGGACAGTGATGATTAAGAATACCAAATTAAATACATAAAGTTTTACTTCCTCAGAGGAGGTCTGGGGGAAGCAAGGCTTGAAATAGAAAGAACCTAATGAAAAGATCTTCAGATTTTTATAACATCTCTAGAGACGTTTCAGAATACACCAGGCTAGCCAGAAAGAAAGAACGTAAGAAATTCTAACCTCTGCTCTCCAACAATGTGAAGTGACAACAAAGTCTGATGAGAGGTTAAAGTTAAGTGCCAGCAACTCTAATATCTACGGAATAGTTGGTACCCCAAAAGCCATTAAACACGACAAGAGGGGGTAAGAAACATTTCATAAAGGTTAAGCAGTATACTGCAATCTACATAGCAAGACTCAACTATTCTGGGTCAGCCTCATTTTGTCTTCATATATTTCTAGCTTCTATATGTGCAAATTTCTACATTTACTACTTACAACTTAAGCTGCATCAACAATATAAGAAAAAACAGCAGATGTAGGTTTAAAAACACAGGATTTTTTTTCTTAGTGTAAATCTATTTTCCTGTGAACTTCTTTCTGTGAAGAAAATATGCAAATACTGAAAATATTTCTTTGCACTCACCTACACAACCATATTTTCTCACAGACGTTAGAATACAACTCCCTAGAGAAAAGATCATCTATCACTAGACAGCAATATTCCATCTGTTGGTTTCACAGACACAAAGAGAATTCCTAGGTATTAAAGGCGGCCATTTGTGATCCTGCATAAGCTGGTGTAGAGAAAAGAACACAAAATTTCATACAGTGGTTTCTTCTATGATTGGTCTATTAATTACACATTAAATATATCTGTTGATTCACATAATTTTCCATGTTTGCTATTGGTGGTACCTGATACATTTGATTTCTTAAGTCCACCTCATTTCTACTGATGATTATTATTGAGGTTGGAAATGCAGCACTGTTACGAACTGCCAACTCAGAAAGTGATGTTCTGGAGGATTGACACCAAAAAAACCAACAACTCAATCACCCTGAAGGACAGAGTTTTTAAGTGACTAATACAAAAGAAATTGGATACAAAACACAGTTAAGCTCGGGAAAAACACAAACAGTTAGTAACATTCACGTTCAAGTAGAACATTTCACACTTAACTTTTACATGGATGCAAACAGCAAATAAACTAACAATAAAAACAGTTAAAAGAAAGATGTACAGAAGGAAAATCTTATCTTCTTCAAAACAAAAATATGTTCACTATCCACAGGTCAGATCACAAAGTGAAAGAGAAGGCTGTACTACCAGTAACATCCAGTGCTAAACAAACAACACACAAGAAGCATCAACTAACAAGAAAGAATCAAAACAAAATTAGACTGCTAAAAGATAGGACAGAAATAATTTTCTCAGTCACTCTGTTCACTCAGCCCATGATTCCACACATCCTTACTATTCACACAGCTCCACAGAGAGTCACTTTTCTCACCCCTCAACATCTCACATGCATTTTTCTTCTGCTCTCCATTGATCTTTGTAGTTTGTCATCACATAAAGCCACGTAGCCTAGCACGACCTAACTACACCATGGCTTTATCAACATAGCATTTTATAGAAAGGAGTTTTTCATTCCTTAGACTACTCATATCTTAAACTTGATATGGTCTTCTATTCTTATGGTCTTCTATTATTTCCTTCCATTTTGCAGAACCACCGATGATGTTGCTGTGCTACTTCCTCAATGAAAATATTGCCTTGGCCATTATTCAGTTCCATGAAAGATACATAAGACACTGAAGACTGAGTACTCTGCAGTAATGTATGCACCTTAAGAGCATACGTTTTTTCTTTTGCTAAGAACACACAGAGATTTATGTAATAAGACATAACTATCTAAAACCAAAGATATATGATGCATTTCAGAGGCTCTAATTTCTTCAATCAGATCACACATATGAGGTACAGCAGCTATTGAAAAAGTGACATGTGTCTTCCCTGTTGCTCCCACCAGGTGCAACGGTGTACAGAAGCCCCATCCCCCAGAGCCACTGCAGCCATCAGCACCAGGCTTTCCTCAGCCACGCAGCAGGCCCCAGGCTGTCACACCGTTTAGCACAAACACAAGAACCAGCAGCATGGCACAGTCACCAGCAGGCTCACGCTTCCACCAGCCAGCAGTACTTAAGCCCTGAACCCAAACAGAGCATCTGCTATAATAAACATTGCTATAAAGACTTTGTTCTGAAGTTTGATCTACTTTTAAAATCAGCCATGGTTTTCACATCCACACATAATGTACAAACAGCCAACCTCAAAAAACCTGCTTTGAAATACTATTCATCCAATCTACTCTCTTTTCCCATCCACTCTACAAAAGGAATTAATCAAAACCTCACCACTTGACAATGTTTAAGGGATGTGAATAACACTAGCATTTCTACTTCTCCTGAAGTCCTCCCTTGCAAAGAGCACCCCATGAGTGGTTGAGCTGTGCTCTGGCACTTTGGCAGCAAGAAGCACAGCCACTCTGAAGTCACAAAACCAGAAGGATTTTTGACTGATGCACTAAGCATTCACCCTCTTGAAGGAAATGAAAAAAGACCCACCTGTTCCAGGGTGAATGCCACCAACCACGCACTCTCACATCTCTGTACTGCATGATCCTGTACTGCTCTGTATCCTTACCAAGTCCTCAAGCACAGGGAACATGTTACGTGCATGTAACAAATCTACTGTACACTACTATATGCACTTCTGGCACTATATCAAATAATAGGACATAAATACAATAGAAAAAAATGGTTCATTTAGTCACACCCTCTCACTGGAGGTCACTGGTTCAATCAGAAACTCCCTCTCCCTTTTCTGACCTCTTTCATCCTCCCACATTGCTTTCATTATTGTCCTCTCTCATTTCCAGTCCCCATAAAAAGAAAATCACAGAACTACAACTGCAATTTAAATACTGCTTGCACCGTCATCGGTGAAAAGGCTGACTTCTGAACAACTTAGAATAGTAAGCAAATTCACCAGTTTATACTAGTTTAGCTGCATTTAAGAAAAACAACTTCATCTAGTAAATATCGTGATTTCACGATTCTAAAAATCAAAGTCAAGTCCAATTGAGACAGAACTCACACAACTGTGCCACAATAAGGCAAGAAAACCAATAATGACAGCTTATTCAGGAATAAGAGAGTGACTAACCTATTTCAGTAGATGTATTTTCCCTGCTTTGATTTTTGCTGTAGGCACCTGTTGCAAGAACCTACAACACCTCAAAAATCTCAAGTATACTAAAAAATGTAGAAATAATCAACTTAAAGCATGTCATTAAAATGGCAGGATGGTGCAAAGTGTAAGAAACACCATCAAAAATGACTCCATTTATAAAGATTCCATTAAATGCACATGCTATTTCTTTTCGACTGATTCCCTGACATTGGCTCAAATGCTCATGGAAAACTGCAGTTTGCACACATTTACCTTAGCAGCTGAAAGAGTTACCATGTTGAAAAATCAGTATGACAACAGAATCTCAGTCTCTAAAATATAATTTGGCTCAGCTATTGCAACTGCGTAAGGAATGTGCAATATAAGGCTAATTACTTTTATCTTCATCCACTAAAAAAAAAGACTGTTAAGAAAAAATAAAATTAGTGCATGCAGTTCACACAACTAGCCACTAAAATAATGGTAAACTGCTAATACAAAAATAGTCTGAAGCAGAGTTACACATTCACAGCTTTCAGTGACAACTATTTTGCTGAGCATACAGTGCTTAGGATTCCTCTTTTCCCTCCAGCCCTGTAAATTTCCCACTGTATTTCACCTTGCACATTATCTTCAAACATATTTCAACCAAGAGGTTGATTTTTATTTCTTAAGAAAGTGACTCTATGTCCCCAACTAAACCATAATTCCAAGTTATCAGCTGGCCTTTAATAATGACAACAAAACCAATCAGCTCTCTTGTCTTTTTAATAAAGTAACTTTCTAAATACGGTCAGAACACAGCTATTGAGTAATAGAACAATGCTTTTTATGGCTACTAACTGACCATGATCACACACAAATAAGACTTAGTCTGAAGCAGAACAGTTTTAGACACATGAGGAATCAATGTTTAAAAGCCTGACTGTTGCTTCTGATGCCAAACATTTGACAGAAGGCACAAATTAGACTCAGAACAATACTTTTTAAAACTAGGCTCCTGAAAGTATAAGAACCTTTCTCTACATTATAGTACCTTAGGCTTTGCTCAATCTTGCTTTCTCTCCCTGTCTGAATCAATGTCTGCAGCATCCAGAGAACAGCTTCCTTTCTCTCAACAGACCTTCCAGCCCATTCCTAGCTGGGTGAGCAGCATTCATCATCTGTGCAGAAGGCAACTTATAAAAAATAAGTTAAGAAACAAAAAGCACAAAACAGGTTTATGGTTTTCTTTGAATTGCCACTTCACAGTAATGCCAAAAGTACCTCGCAGAAGCAGAAATTGTGAATGACTTTACGAGGAAGTGGTAAAGAACCATACCAAACTTAAAAAGGAGGAAGATCCTCAAAAAGCCAGCCTAACCTCACTAACCATAAAGGCATGTATTTCTTTTGAACAGTTCTTGATGAAATAAATGGTTTGTGACAGGGAGAGTCATTGGTGAGCTCAACATTTCTAATTACTGTTCTATAAAATAATAGGTTAATAATCCTTCTGTGTGCTTTTTCTTACCCTTTACTACATAAGCTAAGGAGCTTCATTACTTCAGCAACTGCTTCCTATCAGTACAGGGTCAAGGAGAACACACTAATCTGTCCCTAAGGGGTTTACGGTGTCCCTGGCTGCCAGGACCACTCCAATCTCCCCAACCAGCTTCCACCACACCACTTGCACAGCTCAGCCCACCCATCTGTCACACCTTAATGCACTGGGAAGCAGGAGACAGAAGGCCAAACAGGGGTTTTGGTTGCATACAGTTGTTTGCTCATCTCAACAAACTCGACTTTAACAGAAGCCAAAGACGACGCTATAACTCTCATAGAGAGGAACTGGGTGCAAAAAAATAAAACACAGAAAAATTAAGTTTCCTATAAGTTAAAAAAGTGAATAACCCACAGTATTTTAATTCTTGAGTATTAAAAATCAAAAAAGAAAGTTAACCCTATTGAAAAGGAAAATGACTTCAAGAAAACAAGTCTTAAACATAATTAAGAGATTAGTGGACTGAGACCCTTAGCTGAAATTTAGCTTCGCACAGTACGGGGCTGTCACCCAACTGCAGCCAAAAGTGAATGCAAAACGACAGTGAAGTGTACTAATACCTTTACAGTCTCAACAGGCCTATCAACAAATTCTTCTGTGACAGCTGAGTCATTACCATCTCAACTGCCTCTGTCTGTATCAGGTCAGGACAAGCAGACATCTACTCATGTCTCAGCTGCCCCAAATCTCAGCTGGACCACGGCTTCACAACAGCTGCACTGCTCTGTCACCACCAAGCACAGGTCTCACCAGCCAGCTTCCTTGAAGATACCCTTACCTTCCCACACACACCCAACACAGCACCTGGCACAGCTTCCCACACATTGATTCAA
>JAOWBP010002392.1:48523373-48575395 GCA_028571105.1 Tragopan temminckii
CCCTCCCCGCACCTGGAGCGCGCGTGCGCGAGCCCGTGAGACACGCGCGGGGCGGGGGGGCGGGGGGGCGGCGCGCCCCGCCCACTCAGCGCCCGGGTTCTCCCCTCAGACACAACAGCCCGGGCGTGGGAACCGCGCTGCGCTCGCGAGAACGCGGCACGACCAGACGGCGGGCTAGAGGAGAGAGCTGGAAATTCTCGCGAGAGCTGAGCGTGGTGGGTGGGGCGGGGGATTCCCTCTGCCCGCTCGTACGTCTGGCTCCTGCGTGTCCTCCAGCGGCGGGGCGGCCAGACCGACGGGGGGCGGGGGTGGGAAAGCAGCATCGCCTGCCCGCAGGGAAGAAACCATCCCGGGCGAGGAGGGGAGGAGGCGGCTGGCAGCAGGCAAGCAAGGGGCGCCAGGTAGCGATGGCAGCTCGGCGCCGTCCAGCAGAACCAGGGGCCGCCTTCTCCTCATCCCCCCCGCCCCTGGGCGGGAGGTGCGGGCGGGCCCGCCCACGTCGTGCTCTCGGCTGCGCCGCCACGTGCGAGGCGTCGGCGGGCGGCCGGGACGGCTGAGCCTCGAGCTGCGTGTGCGGTGGTCTGGACACCTCCTGGTGCTCCCAGCGGGCCTGGCCAGCAAGGACAGCGGGCTGCCTGCAAGGCGGGTGGGAGAGCGCTGCGGTGCGCTGCAAAGGCAAACGGTGCGCTCAGATAAGAAAGCATTCTCAGGAGTTCTGCTGGTAGTGCGATACGGGTCTTACCTGCTCGAGTGTGAAACCTGGGTTGGAAACAGTTGGGCAGCGCGGGCTTCCTGCTAAAGCTTACGGTGAAAAAACCAGTGTTGTTATTCCCAGTAGCACTGCCTGGGAGTGCAGGCCAAATACTCTGTCATTCCTGTTTGTTTCATACCAAGCACACAAAACAGCTATGAAAACCAAAAGAAATCTTTTTGCAAACTGGGCATAAAAATTGACTGCAGGAGCCTGGGGCCTAGAGGCACAGTTACTGGAAAGATCTGTCAGGTTTCCTACATCGTGTTGTTTGAAAAATCAGTTTTAAATGCCTGTTTTAACGATTCTGGTGTTTTCTACAATCAAAAATATAAGCTACCATTTTGGTCCCTGCTTGCACTGACCAATAAAGTGAGCCCTGTGATGATGTCTAAGAAGTCTCAGGAGGGATACTGTATCTATACAGAGAAGCTGGCCTGGCTGCTCAAAAGTCTTGACATAACAGGAGCATGAATTTGGTCCATGTGACAGCGTGACCATTGCAAGGTGAGGGTCTGATTGTCCGTAAGAGGACTGTGTGCGAAAATTAATCAAAGATTGTATCCTGTGTCTTCATTCACAGAATCACAGAAATCACAGAATCACCGAGGTTGCAAAAGACCTACAGGATCACCCAGTCCAACCATCCACTGATTACCAATAGTTCTCACTAAACCATATCCTTCAACACAAAATCCAAACGTTCCTTGAACACCTCCAGGGTCAGTGACTTCACCACCTCCCTGGGCAGCCCATTCCAGTGCCTGACCACTCTTTCAGAAAAGTAGTATTCAAGCTCTTTATGCATTTAGTATAACATATGTAACTTAAAAAGCAGGTGCAAGTTTGATTTAAAGATCCCCCAGGCTCCAAAAAGTGGGTCATTTTTATTACTTCATCTCCATACCTCTGCTGTCTCCCAAATTAGGAAAAAGTAATATATTTTCAATAATACCATTAACATGGTGCTTCTATATATCTTCACTGTCTTCTGCTAACACTAATCCAATGAATGTCTCAGATGGGTAAAATCGTGCTTTAAGAGGTTGCTTGGCCACATAGTTTGCTGTAATTCTATTAACTGTACAAACAGCTGTTGTCTGCTATCATTAAAACCATTTTTTCCATTCTGATTTCTCTCTTCTCATTAGTTATCAAAGGACATTGATTGGCTCCATGAAGGAGCCACGAAGGCACAGTTCTTGTTGAAAGCACGATACATACTGAAAATCTGCTCTGTGTTGTTTGTGAAGAGCAACTAATAATCCCTTTAGAAATCTCTTCCTAACATCTTTTTTTTTTTTTTTCCAAGGCTAAAAAATGATCTCAGTTCATGCTAGCTCCATTCCATTAAGAATGGTTCCTGGACATGTGCCATGGCCTGTCTCTAGATGGTCATTTTCTGAGGCCCCTCTTTTAGTGTGTTTTAAATCAAAATGGAAAATCTAAAAATACTGCACACAATAACATGCCGTGTCTAGACTCTTTTGATATTTTACAAAGAAGGCAATTGTATTAATAATCAAATTAATTGGATACTGATGCGGACACATTATTTTGAAGAATTAATAATTACAGAAATGGTCATAATTCTTTCCATTACTGACAGCTACGTTATAAAACAAATGACCATTGAATTTTTTTTTCCTTTCTTTTCAGTTATAAACAATTTGCAGTGCAAAAGGCCAGGAATACTATTCATGTCAAAAACAATAGCCTCGAGTATCTCGAAGTGGAAAGACAGATAATAAAACCACAGAGGGTTTCTTAGGTATTGTTCATGCATTGAATTTTACTCCTCCTTGCTTAAAGTTCTTGTTTCACATAGCAGTGCAAGCAGTTTCTATTGACAAAAGTGCAAACTGAAAGCATCTCATGCCTCAGGATACTGGGCCCCGCTCGCTTTCTGGTCTTTAATGAATTGTAAACACTTCCAGACCTGAGGCGGAGGGGCAAATGTGAAGACAAAGTATTCACAATTAAAATTTTTGTATATGCTACACAATCAGCAGTTGAACCTTTCAATACTAGGTGATTTTACCCCTGCTGAGGTCAGTGGGATAGTTTTGAGCCAGACAAGTGGCTTCAGAAATGGAGGAGCATGGCTCAGAAGTGCCACTGAAGGATGGGATTCATAAGGCATGGGGCCGCACTCCTTCAACTGGGTACCAGAACCACCAACTGCCTTTAGAAAGGGAAGGAAATCTCTTCTGCTGGCATTCTGTAAACTGTGGGGCAGGGCTCCCTCCTACTTTCTGGGCTCTCTGGCTCATACAGGTGTGGACAGAGCCAGGTCTATGGGTCTGTCTGTCTGTCTGCAGTCTGTCCAGATACCTGCAGCTCCATCTAGGAAGTCATGTGGTTCCCTCATCCTCATGGCTATCATGAAGCTGAAGGAGCAGCCTGCTGGGCTGAGCACTGCCTGGCTCTGGCCTGGCAGGATTGGGGAGCACTGGCTGCAAGCTGTAATAAAAGGGCTTGAGATTGCAACAGCCTGCTTGACCAGTCCAGGCCAAACTTTATCCAGCTCAGCTGTAGCTCTGGTCTTCCCAGGCTCATTCCTTTGGGCCTGATACAGTACTGCCTGCCTGCTCATTTGGCCACAGCTTCGAGTCTGGATGACTTGGAGAATGTTAGAAGACAAAAGATCTGCATCCGTGCCTGTAGGAGCACTCTGCGTCTCTGAACATCTGTTGCATGCTTAGGACAGTGAGTCCTCTTTCCCACCTGAATCTTGCTTCCGAGAAAAAGTAACTCATAGCACAACTTGTAAAATCCAAGCTATTTATAAAATATAGTGACCTTAAAAAACATCGTAGGTAGTAGAATCACTTATCTGAATCTTCAGTTCAGTGCAAGTAACAGGTTTCTCTAGATGCTGCAGTTTATATCTGGTGATGGAAATCACACATTCTAGTAGTACATACTATGATATAACTCTTCTGGAATTTTATAAGCACAGGATGTACAATGTGGTTTAACCGCGTGTCTAGGAAAGAAAATAAACAGGCAGTTGCCCACAGAGCATATCTTACATCTGAGCTTCTGTGCATATGCCAGCTAAAAGTTATTGCCTTAACTTCTGGCTGGACAACTAGATGTCAGAAGTGTCTCTGTTGCTCGAAATGGAAGATATTGTTCAGCGTAGCTCTGAGGATTTGTTACACTGTCCTGAGATGATAGCAGTAAGGGATAGTTAGCTATTTTAAACAAGTGTTGCTGAATAGTTTTCACTTGTGTGTCATAATCTCAGTAGCACCAAAAAAAATCTGAACCTGCAACTTTATGCCAGTTAGGGCACAAGTGTGCCTTAGCACAGTATATCCCAAAAGCCACAGTCAGGCTTGTGCTTCACTCATGAGTGCCTTGCAAGCAAGCACAGCATCGAGCATTTTTAGAATCTAAAGGCAAGATGCAAGTGAGAATAACAAACAATAGGAAGGAAGAGGGGGAGGGAAGATGAGGTTAACAGTAATAACATCATGTGGTTATGTAGGTTAACAGTGTGAACAGCTTGATGACTGACTTCTGTACCCTTTTATTTTTAAACACTTTTCTAAAACACTCTGTTAAGACACATTTTGTATTGAACTTTGCCCCTCACCCTATCCCTTCAGTTATTTTCCATTAGGTGAAGTATACAGATGAATAGAGTTCTCTATTTGCATTCTGTATCTGTACTCCTCATGCTCTTCAAAGAAACAACTATCCATCTCTGAACTTCCCCTGCATAGTGCTCCTCTCCACTGCTGCATACAAGGGGTGCCCAGCCCAGAGATTTTGTTGCACCTGGTGATCCTCCTGCAGTGGGACTGCCTGCAGTGGTGCCTACTGCCCTCAGCCTCCTGCTGTTGGTGTGCCCTATACAGACCTGCTGCAAGTCTACTGCAGTGAATCCCCAAACCAGAGAGCATCCTGGCAGCACCTGTCCACCATCCTGTGACTCCAGCTCCTATACCTACAACCCCAAACTCCGGCCAAGGCGAGATTCACAGGGCCACACCTTGGTGCTGCTGGGGCCTTGTGCCACAGGTAGCGTGTGTACCCATCGAACCAGTTCTTGGATTAAACCGCAGTGCATGGGATTACAGAAGGATTACTGAAGGGGAGTATGGCAGGATAAACTACAAAAAATCTCTTCTGCTTTTCCGAGACATATGGGAAAACATGCTGTTCTTTATATGGCCATTTAATGTTTCAGTAGAATACAACAAAGGTGAATTAATTCCATCCCACTGAAATAGAGAGGACAGGGAAGACTGAATTTGTCAGTTAGACTATGAATTATCACAGATAAAGCAAAAAGGAAGATTATAGGCTATGATACAGCTCCAGATGTTTTATCAACTTTATTTGTATATAAATACAAATTGAGTTTGCAATGTTATGGTTTTGAACCAATGTGAAAACAGATATCTTTGTGCAAAAAAAGTACTTAACCAGAGACACTGTCTCATTTCTTTCATTTTCATGATGTGTGTTGCTATACTGTCTATGCTAGCAGAGACGCTCACACTTAAACCTACAATTCAGCATCTGAGTGGATTTTTTCAGATAGTCTGCTCTCTCAGAGAAAGCCTATTCTGACATACTTCTTCACCTGCAAGTAAAATGTGGTTTTGGGAAAGCCACCAAAGAATGAGAACTCATTTGACTCAACAAAACACGAAAGAAACTCAGACTCTTGATTATATGTATTTTTCTCTTGTATTTAGTGCTTAAGGGCATTTCAGACTAACTATAAAAAGATATAAAAAAAGAGCTCAGCAGCCTACTCTAAAAGAAAACCACAAACTGCACATAACCCCTTGATAAAATTACCACTGAAAACCTATTTGAAATTATAATCCAACCCATTTTACTATAAACTAGGCAAGTATATGTCCCAGACATAGCCACATGCTATGCAGAATGGGAAAAAACTTAGACAGAAATCCTTAACCTGTAATTCTCAGTACAAATATGTGCAAACACATTTTCCTTGTAATGACTAGAGAGAGGAGCTAAGAAATTAATTGTTTCACGGAGAGTATAAAGCTAGGTTCCGCTATTTCTATTAGGCCTTATGCTAGTCCTGGATGAAAAAGTTAAACTGATTTTGCATGTTTGGTGGCTTATAGAGATTGTAAGTGACCTCAAGTCAGAGAGATAACACTAGTTTTTTTTTGTCTGTTTCTTTAAAACATTGAGGAAGTTATATATTCCTGAAACGTAAGATTTTTTTGAAGTATTCTAAACATGTGGTCAAAGAACATGTAATCTTAAAAACTACTTATCTTACAATACTGCCATCTTGATATCTGTTTGGGTTATTATTTTTTTTGTCAAGAACAGTCACAGATTTTAGTAGCTGTGGGCTTTATCTAATTTTCATACCACTCTCCCTCAGAATATCAGTTAGAACCTCTGTTGTGCTGTAGTCCTTTTTCCAAAATCTTCATCCCACCTCACTCCCAAAGAAGGACCATTTCTGGTAGCACTTGATGAAAATAAATTCCATACAAATTGCCTGAGAATATATCATTGCTCAGTTCCAGGGTGGCTGACACTTTTAAATAAAATAACCATTTGATTTTTTTCCCTTGATTACAAGTGACCTTTTAATGCTAAGGTTCATTAGTGTTTGGATATCATATTGATGAGCTTTGCATAAATGAATAGATGAACAGATAAGGCATAACCAAGGTAATGAGCTTATAACTGTTACGGAGGTAACTGAAGATATGTCACTGATGCTAATTAAAGAATTTCTGTATAATTTTATTTATTGTCAGTGTTGATTCAGAAGTCACTATCACTGTCACTTCTTTTATCACAACCAACGGTGTTTCATGTTGTAGACAGCTGTATCTATTTCTAGAAATCCCAACATCCAACCATTCTTATTACACGACTTCGTCATTTGTTTGTTTTTCTGATCATTACTAGCACTGACCTTGCCAAGAGCTAAGCACATGCATAATTTTGCTCATGCGATTAGACCTTTAAGCTAATGGGATTAGTCAAGAAAGTAAAGCTACTTCTGCTTAAGTGTTTGCCATTTGGAGCTGTTCAACTAGAAACAAAATCAAGAAACTGGAAGGAATTCAGACTAAACAAGAATTTTCATTAAATGTCACATAAAGAGAAATTCAAACAATTTTTCCTTGACCCAAGCTTGGTAGGTGATGAGCAATGGCTGCCACTGTTTCCAAGCAGCTTTTCAGGTACTTAGCTTTCAAGATTGCAGCTACAGATTCCCACAGAAGGGTTCTCACTTCTGAATTTCCTTCATCTTGTTTGCCTTCCATCTGTGTATTCCCCTTTCCCAGTTTTGACATGTGAAAAAGATTTTTTTCTACTTAATTTGTCAGGCACAGCACAATTTGTCAGTTAACATGAAGGTAGTTTCACATGGCAAGTAAACAAGAATTTTCTAATGTTGATTTCCCTTCAGAAAAGGCTAGCTTGCTCAAACTGGAGCTGGCTTCAGCAAACTTTACCAGGTCTTCTAGGATGACATTTCTAACGAGAGATAATGAGAAATACAAATTCTGGCCAGCAGCCCAGCAAAGAAGGCTGACTGTAACTGGAGAGCTATGGCACAACGCTGCAAACCAGGAAAACCCAGAACAGGTTTTGCTCACACAGGATGAGGAGGATTGCCCTGAATTAAGCAAAGTAAGAGTGCTTGTTGTTTGAGAGGACTGGCCTGACAGCTAGGACGGGGGCTTGTAGGTTTAGTAGGTCTTTTGTGTGAAATTAAGAGATGTCTATTTCAGTAGAGAGGGACCTTTAAAAGTCACCTAGTCCAACTCCCCTGCAAAGAACAGGGACATCTACAGCTAGCTCAGGCTGCTCAGAGCTCAGTCCATCCCAACTTTGAATGTCTCCAGGGACAGGAGATTGTCCTACCTTTGTACTTCATTTCAGGCACTGTGAGGCTGTCTGTCTGTGACCTGCCTGCTGAAAGCCTCACAAAAGCATTAAAGCAGCCAGAAATACTGCATTTAGAGAGCAGATGTGTTTCAGCCCCATTCTCTGATAACTATCTTGGCTTGGGCTGAGAGAGGAGTGGCAGGGAGCAGTTACTCTACCTCCGTTCACTACCCCAAGGAAATTCCCTACTGGATCATCAGGACAGTTTTATGGTCATTGGTACCACAGATCAAATGTACAGTGAGTGATTAACTTCAATTTTGAATAAGCTGTTATTTGTTATTTTTGATCTCTGGAGAGATGTTGTGTATACAATAAGTTATAAAAAATCTGGCCTCTCACTTATAAAAACAAATACCAACTGTCCCGCTATCATTGTGGAGCAATAAATCTCCCCTGGCCTTGGAAAAATACATCACTTGTGGACTTTCACCCACTTTATACCTTATTTGCAAAACAGACACTTATTTTGATTCCTCATAATTACAAATGATGACAAAAACTGAATAAAGCTACAGTAGTGGGTATTTGTAGTCCAAAATTTAAAAATTGTAGTGAAGATAGACTGCCTTCCTTTGGATTTTTCTGGGTAGAGGTTAAAAAAACATCAAATCTACCACTACCAAGTCCAGTGCTAGGGGTGGATATTATTAACTCCTTTTTTTTTTTTTTTTCTAGGAAAGCCACTGAACTATGCCCCAATGCACATGATTTTATGAACGTTAGAAAGAGCCATGTGGTGTTCATATAGTGTTTAATCTTGATGAAGTCTCAGCGCCCAAGGTTTTATGATTAATGGCAGAGGAGGAACATTCGAGTGACAGTTAGGGCTCTGCCAGTTTGTACTGTATATACAGCTGTTGCTGCACAGGGGAGGGAAACGTAGGGTCTGGCTGTCTGTTCCAAACAAAAAGAAATGGCACATGCTATTACTTCCAGATCATTGCAGTCCCTGCACCACCATCTGCTGGGGGTCAGAGCAGTTGTCCGGGTCGGCGTCAGTCATGCACAAACTCAATGCCTTCCACTGAGCTGCGCCCAGCAGTACATATTTACAAGAACAATAAAGCAAACCTGCTCCCCGGACACAGGCACCACAATGCTCCATCACATTTCCAACAAAGGGGCACAACGAAAGTTGATATGCATTACAAAGGGGGTTCTCAGAGATCACAGCTTTGTGATTTCAGGCTGTAACACAAATTGAAGGGAAGAAAAACTGTCACCAATAAGCTCAAACCTAGGGATCACTGTATTTATAATTGATGTAGCATCTCTAAAAGGGTGCCTGGCTTTCCACATTTCCCCTTTTCCTATTTACAAAGTCCTACGTAAAGGATAGTTAAATGGGGAAAGCTCTGACAATAAATGCTAAACACTTCGATATATTATTCTGTAGTGGCAGCCAATTGGGCTTCCACCAAGCCCAACTTGCCCGTCTGCATCTTCTTAGCAGGCTATGCCGTGCGCTGGGGTGAGGGACAGAAAACCCTGAGCTGAGGTAAGCCAAGCAGTTCCTGGAAACAGGACTGGCACAGCTGTGTCAGTATGATGTTGAAACTGAATGAGCAGTTTTAGCATCTCTTTAGCCCAAAAAACTAGTGAGTAATTCATTTCTTCTGCTAAGAGTGGCTGCTTCAACAGTGATAGTGTGACAGCCCCGCGCAAGGGTGTGGGGTACAGCTAGCCCCTCATAGTGCTTTCCTGAACCCACGACTGACCACAGACAGGAGACCTTTGGCTTATGCAGTTGGAAGTGAGTCTGCTTGCTGTGCGCTAGGGCACAGTGCAGAGGTATAGAGATAAAGCACAACTTCTCTCTTCAACTTAGGCTAGCTTGGTGCTGGGCTAAGTCCCGTATTCTTGTATTTTATCCAAGGGGAAGCAGTGCAGCAATGGAGCTCAGAGCAAAGACATCAGCATTGCTTGTAACAAACTCAGCAGTATTCAGCTGAACTTGTTGTTACTGCTCATGCGGTATATCCATACTGCTAAAGCAGACAACAGTGCCAACACAGGGGAAGAAAAGTGGGCAGCAGTCCTGGAAAGCTGTGAAGAGAGCAGGTGGAACTGGACCCAGAGCATTTTTAAGTGAGGCTCATGGCCAAATAACTGCAAACTGTGCCGTACGAGCAAAATCACAGTAAGTACTGCTGTGCTCTCTGCCTCACATAGCTGCAGTGTCTGTCACAGCACTACCACATACATAATATTTGATATTTCATCTGATAATTAGCATTAATTTTAGCATGAGCAAACCCAATCTTGTTAGGTCCTATCCTTGGTTGTTCTCATATTTACAAAGCTCCACTCTGGGTATTTTTGCATTAAGACTCTTGAGTCCATGTAGCATTTGACAGCATCTTGGATGCACGCACTTCACCTGAAACGTAACACGTAGCAGGAGACCTCCAAGTAGCTGCACCTACATGCTTCCAAACTCCACCTCCTCAGCCTTCCTGGCACCAGGACACCCCGCTGCCAGAGCAGCAGAGCTGGTTCTGGAGCCTGCAAGGAATGTGGAACAGCACTGCTGTGCTCCTTTGCAAGACGTCATTAGACTCAACTGCGTATTTGTATTTGCAGGGCACTTACTCTGAGCTGTTCAGCACTGAGCTGAACTGCCCTGGTTCATACTGCAATGAGGCAGTCTTTCAGTGTGGGATCAGAACCAAAGGAAGGATTGTTTTTAATGATCTAGTGCCACAGCCTGAGAATGAAGAAATAAGATGCAGGACAGCAGTCAATGTACATTTTAGGTGTCATAGTGGATGCAAAGTGTAAATGACTTGATGCCTGTAGTTTTGGAGAGAGATTCTCTGAACAGTCTTTTAACCTGTAGAAAATGGATATAAATCTGCCCTAAATGTATAGGGACTGAAAGTCATTCCCATCAGTAATCCAAGAGAAATATCTTTTTTTCTGTGCCTAGTCCACAATAGCAGGTGCTGCATGGTGGCAGTCATACCTTTCAGCTCTTGCTTGCACCTCTGTTGGCAGCTTTATTCCTGCATCCACTGTCTACATTAGCACAGGCAGCAGCCTGGGTTTCTCAGCCTGCAAGTCATCCTTCTGGACAGAGGTCAAACATATCCTTCAGACAATCCTGGAGTAATTTAGAACTGTTTTTGTGTATTCTTGCACATAAAAAAGGGACTTCAGCATTCAGAAGATATCTTACAACTCCTATGTTTAGTAGCAAATGGAAAACGCAAGAACAGATACATTCTGGCCTAGTGAAATACTTTTTTTCTTATAAAAACAAAGCTTTTACCAAATGAACAACTAAATTGGTACTCTTATGGCATGTTCCTGCTAAACCATGCTCTTTGATGAAGCTGGTGCAGTAATCTCCCCTCCAGCATATTGTGGCATACCTAAAAAGAAATGGTGCTCTGGATGAACCCTATTCTCAACTTCTATTTCATAAATCTGTCATTGTGTGAACTAGAGAGTTTAGTTTATTTCTCTTCATTGCCTAGATGAAAGGAACTAATGTAATGCCTGATCCTGTGGGTACCCAGTTAGACACTACAGCTTAAGAGGCAAATGCTGAAATCACACAGCATCCATTGGCTGCACTGGAAACTTTTTGTTTAGATACTTAGGAAATGAGCTGTTGAGAAAATTTTTGCTAAAATAACAGTGGGGTTTTTATGCTTTTTTAAAAAAATTATTATTATTTATTATATTGCCTCTCTCATATATTGCCTCATCAACATCACCCTTCATCTCTGAGGCTGTACATAGTGTTTTTATAGAGAGTAGTTCTGTGAGTTACCAGACTGCAGGGCAATTCAACTTCAGTCCAGATCAGGAACAATGAGATATCTGTTGAATTGGCCAGAACACAAAATACAGTGCTTATGCCAGCTTTATTCTTTATGCTGTCTCAATGACAGATATGGGAGAAATGGTGATATTTGATCAAACCTGAATTGCACAGGTGCAATGTTTTGCCTTATTGAACAAAAATAATCCAGTATCGCAATCTGTACCAGTTGAGGAAATTGCACCAAGAGGCAGTGACATCTCTGGTCCACTGCCTGGTGGAGCCTTGGCCTGACTTTTTACCCCCAAACCACTTAGATACCATTACTTACATATCTGTCTTGAACTCATTTATAAATTTAATAACCTATCTTCTTCCAAATCTTTTCTCTGAATTGTTTCCGCAACACTGTCTGCAAGAAGCTTCTAATGCCTAATGGCTAGATAAATGGCCATTAGGAAATAATGGATTCATTAAATATAATTATGTAGTTTTATGAAGCAATAGTTTAGTGATTTGCAGCAAGCCTAGGGGATACATACGATTATTGTGGACTTCTGGTGCTTTTGTCCTCCGGCCCTTCTCACTGCCTGCTCTACCCACTTCCAGCATTGTATTTCAGCCCCTTGAATTTCCCTGATTGCAAATTGAGTAATAATTCCAAAGCACAGAATACAGGGAATTCCCCAAACATATTGAAGATGTTTAAAATTTCAGATGGGAGAAAAATATATTCAAAGCTTTTAATATTTAAGTATATTTCTCTCCATTGTTCATAGTTATAGAAATCTTCTGAAAAAAATTGCCGATTGTCTTGTTTTAATCAACTTAGTAAACTTTTGTTTTGTCCTTTATGTTAATTACAAAAGGCGTTATTACATTTCCTTTGCACCTTTTAAGCCACTGCACTGTTAATGGCCATGTATGCCCTCACAGAGCTGCAGAGCTCTTCCTGCTCATCCACTGCTTAAACAGGGCTAGAAAAGCAGCACAACAGAAAAACGTTGTCTTAAAGGTCCTGTAGCTGGAGTAGTGAACTGGAAAGAGACGTGGCAGAGAGAAATTGTAGATGGAGTAAAGGGGGAAAAAAAAGGATGGGGGAGGGGGGGGGAATGGAAAGGCAAAGGGAGTGATTGTTTGCTTCAATAAATAGAGAGGGATAGCTGAGCAGGCAGCATGGAATTACTCCCGATCTCTGTTCTGGCACTTGTGGATCTTTTGAAAACAGGCCAGAAGGACATGCTGAATTTGTTGCTCCCGTGTGCCAGCCTTTTCTGCAGCAGCGAGAGAAACCAATCAGTGCTGCTTCTAAAGCAGCTGGAGACTGAGAGAACTGCGGTCCCCCGCTGCCTGGCAGGCTGCAGCACAGGGTCTTCTCGCTTTCCAGCCACTACAGAGGCTCCATTGACAAAATGTGTGCTGCATTTGAAGGAGCACAATGTGACGATGAAAGAACCTTAGAGAGACAAAACAAGGAAGGGGGAGAAAAGAGGGGAGGAGGGAGAATTAAATGGGACTGTGAGAGCAAGCTAAAGGCAGGGTGACAGAATCAAAAGGAGAATGTGCTAATCTGCAAAAGTGGTGGTAAAAATAAATCATAATCATCACATTCAACACCTCTTGACATGCTTTGTCAAAGCAGATGGTTGAGATAACAAGATCTGAGAAAACAAATACTTCACCAATGTTCACTCTCACTGATTTTGCAGGACACAGGCAGGCTTGTTTTTGTCCCCCAGTTTCACAAGTCATAGAATCATAGAATGGCCTGGATTGAAAAGGACCACAATGATCATCTAGTTTCAACCCCCCTGGGGCATCCACAACCTCCTTGGGCAACCTGTTCCAGTGTGTCACCACCCTCTGTGTGAAAACCTTTCTCCAAGTCCCCAACAGATTCGTACAGACATTGCAAACAGGAGAGCTCACGTTCTCATCCTTAGTTTCAGAGAGAAGGAGGAAGAGTTCAGATCTCTGTAAGCCAGGAGCTTGTGTGCATAACTGACAATCAAAATAACAAACTCAGAATTAGAACAAATGCTACCTGAAGCAGAGCCATATCCCCTTTCCTTTGTACTTCATTAAATCAGGAAACAGAAGGTATGGCAGAGTAAAAACTGGGGTACTGCTGACAGCTCAAATCACCATGGTGTGCCTGGCTGTGTTGTGGGGCATCTGAGAGGGGCACCCAAGAGCTTGTAGGATGTGTCTGCAGTAGTGTTTTTGCAATCTCCCACCTGCCTCTGTTTGCTGTTCTTATCCAGAAGGAAGGGCAAGCTGGGAGCACAGGAACTGAAATTTATAACCAAGCAACTGGACTGGAAGGAGCTCCCCTATATCCCCTCCTTACTCCTGACCTTTCAGCCCATGGGTCCTGCTCTAGCTACATCAAAGTTAATTTGTGAATCACATACTGAGCACAGGGTCTTCAGCATCAGCAGTTCCACTCTAGATAGCTGCAGTAAGTTGGGAATAACTTGGTAATACAGACTTGCAAAAGAGAATATTGATTGGGAGAGATCACTAGTGTCTACAGATTTTCTGGGAATTCTTGGTCCTTTCTGAGATGTCAGAGAAGTACACCACAACAACTGAGATGGAGAAATATGAATGTCATTGCTAATTTCAACAGGCATGTCAAAAACCCAATACAGGAAGAATCCTGTATTGCTTACATTGAAAGTGGCTAAGTTTGATTTATCTGCATGTCTGCCTGGTAAACATACTACTTTGATCACCTTAAATGAATTTTTCTTTCTAACCCAAGGAAGTCTTCTGCTCTGAAGACAGGAGTTTTGATAAAACAGCTTTTAAAAATTCTCAGTTATCATTCAGGTTCAAAATGAATATTTTCCCTTTGCTTTGTTAAGTTGGCATGTATTTTCAATCTTGGGAAATTACTCCTGTAAACTAGGTTACTGCATTGGTCAGTACAATAGTTTGTTTCTCCAAAGGGAATTTGATTTGAGCATTATTCATGGCATCTATACAACCTCCAGTTTTCAGATCAGTGATCAAGTTGTCTTTGTAGGAATGGCACATAGTATGGGATGAAACTGTTTTTTTGGAGAAGCTTTTACTAGCAAGTTACAGTGTGTCATAATTTTGAAAGAACCTCCAGGTTCTTTACAAGTTGCAAAGTTAGACCACTACCACGTGTCTACCCTCAGAAATCCCCCATTGCATTTGAGTTTAAAATGGGATAGTGTTTACTGCATTATTTCATCAGCTCAGTTCATGTATAGTAGATCATCTTTTTGAACTCAGCATTTCAGGATTTTTCTAACTGAACTGTAAGTTTATTTAAAGATATCTTGCTTCAGCTGGAAAAGCTTAGCTCTACCTTTTATAACGTAAGGGGAAGTGATAGCTGTGACTGCAGAAGAACTATCAGCACGATAAAAAAACATATAAACGTAACTCTCACAATACCATGCAAAAGCCTGTTTTGTGATTCTCTGGATTTATTTTCTCTTTTGCATATATCTCGTAGGCTTGCTGTGTCTACGTTAATGAGTGATTTATCATAACAGAAATAGATCACCATATTGAAGTAGTCTGTGCTAAGAATTCACGTGTTCAGTACAAGTCCATCAGGGGTTTGAACTTCAGGCTACCTTTGACTTGATCCCTTCAACTGACTGTTCTCACCACGTGAGTGGTTTAAAGCTCTCCAAAGGCCCACCTGCTGGTTTGGACTCTTACATCTCGTTGGAGTTTGGAGTGCATTTTCTGTCCATTGGACATTGCTGCTGGCCTGGCTTCCCCTGGAGAGAAGCTGAAGCTGCTGTTCACCAAAGCTGCTCTCTGAACTGAACAAATGCACTACAGATGGGGACAATGAGGGTTTTCTTAGAAAGTCACACTACTGCTCTGAACCAAAACATTAATGTATATAAAACCACATCTATTTTTGTGACTTTGGGAAGGTACTTATTATTTTTCTAATTAACCCAATAATTTTGCACAGTAATGCTTGTATACCTGCTTGTATGATTTCCTAGCCAACAAACTTGAGTAAGTTCTCTGTGTTTAATTGTGCAAAGACCAACAACAGCTACACTGAATCTCTATGTTAGCAGAGGAATCCTAACATATATACCTCACATACAACTTAACAAGCATAAGAAATATGAAAAATTGTTTTCCAAGCTGCATGATGAGATAACTTCAATGAAAGTTGAGAAACTGTTATTCCAAACCTTCTAAAAAGAAAAAGTTATGGGTTTACCAAATCGGGAAAAGGAGCATACTGTATTGTCTGTGATCAAAGGCAGGACTTCATGAGAACACAAAGATTGAAGAAAAAAAGACTGGAATCACGTAACCTTCATTTAAAGCAATGTGCTTGAAAATTCATTCACTCAAATACTAGGTATCAAAATATGTCAGTTCATTCTGTCTTCTCAAATCAAAAATAACCACAGTACTCATTGCTTCCCTTAGCAGACTAGCTTTCACTGTTGGTGTATCTCAGGAAAGGACATAGATCCAGTAACAAAGTGATGGTACTTGGAACATTTAAGCAGCTGATATTTTACACTTCATTCACATGAAAAGTTTGGTTTTGCTGCGAAGACCAACATTTCTGTTCCATCTTAGCTTTTATCATAGACTTCTGTTTTTGCCTAAATTCTGAACAATAAGTACAGCACATAAATATATTTCAGGGTCTGAACAAAAACCAGCATTTTCCTTTTGACTCACTTATTTTGATGTTTAACCTTGCAAAGTGAGCTGCACACTTCAGACTTTCATTAAAAGCAAAGTCTGCAACCTCTTTCCAAATTTGTCAAGGAAAAAGTAATCCCAAAGCATCAGTCAAAACCTGGAATGCATCTGATCTGAAGTCAGAAAAATTAGTTAACTTTTGTTTGTTCTTTCTTCTCTCTGCCAGAGGTGATTACAAGTAACGTCAGAAATGCAGACGCGATATACAACATCAATGTATTGACCATGAGATCAGAAGTCAGAACTCCCAAATAGTGATTTTAATTTTGTGAGTGATTTTTGGCTCTCAGCTCTCACCTGAGAAAAGGGATATTTATGCTTCAAAAATCAGAAGGAAAAGTTTAACACAATAGTTTACCGTTTGATTTTTAGTTTATTTGAAAGAATTATTGCTGCATTATTGTAGCCACATTCATCTGTGTAATTTCTCTTCTCTATTTGGATTGCCATAGCTCAGGCAATTTCCTAATGCAGCTCCTTGTACACAAGCACAAAATCCAGTTTCTGTTAATTCTTGTGTATGTGATCTTTGCATTTGCTCTCAACAAATGATCAGGCACATGCTGAGTGAATACATTTCCAAAAAGCCAACAGAGAGGAATGTGAAGTGAAGAGTGATTTGACTGAACTCCTAGAGTAATGCGCTGTGTTGGCTTAGCTCTAATACTCTCGAATTTCTTCCGCAGGGTTCTGATCCATAAACAGATTTGGTCACTTAAAACAGCAATTTGTCCTCATGTTTGAAGAAGGCATTGCTAGAACTCCATCTCAGCCTCTATTAATAGACAACATCTACATTTACACCACCAATTATACTCCCATCTGCTTACCTGCCTCCAAGGTTGCTTCACTAACTGCAAAAGGGAACACCAGCACTTAAAATCACAGGCACTGATGGAATTTGAGGCAAACACACTCAGCCGCCACAGAGATGTCTAAGCTCTGAGAGCTGCATCACTTTGACCTGGAAGCTCTTTTAGGACCTGTGTGGGTTTGTATTTGCTTTTCCTCAGCTGCATCTTTCAGCCTGCTGCTTACTGCTGTTGAGGCCCAGCTGATGCCAGTTTCAGCACAGCCACACCTGGGCTCATGAAGGGCTAGGTTTGGTATGAGTGACAGCAGCAGTAAATGTTTTTTTCTCTTTAAAAGGCAGAAGTTGGAATGACTGCTATCCACTTTATGTACTGGAATTTCCTCGTCCCCAGACCAGAGGCAAAATTTGGCTGGAGAGATGATAGATGTTGCTTCCTAGGGAGCAGGACATTGTTAGGCAGCTGTGGTTCCAAACTCCCAGCAGACATCATGCTAATTAAAACCTGCTTCTGGCATGTTATTTTGTGCTTTGCCTTGAAATGTCATTGTGGTTTAGGAAACTTACAGAGACAGCCATGCTCATCTTCTTTCCAAGTCTAAGAGGACTCAAATTTACATTTTCCATCTCCTATACTTCCTCTGCCTCAATACTCCTTCTCTCTCATTCTGGTCCTAGGAGAACAAAAGTATATTTGTTTATTGATTAGAATAAATTATTGTAAAGTTAAACACTTGATTTTTGCTGAACTAGAAGTTTCCTCATAGCCAGACACTACTGATAACTTCAAATTTGGTTTCAGTCTGGACTGGAAGCATTCAGATTTTGAATATTGAGTATTTTCTGATTTTCTTCCTTCCTAAATCCACCTCTTCCACCTCTGGCCTGCAACAAATTTAGAGTTGCAGGACTTACAACAACTCTATGTCTCAAACAGATGTCAGTCTTTTTTATTTCAGTCTCCAAAGAGCGCTTGCAGAATCCCTGAGCAATTGTTAATAGGTAACCTGATAAGTCATTGAAATCAATACTTCTTATCCTCAACCATTACATTCTCTACTACAAGTGAGTACACAGAGACAGATGGGGCAGGCTTTTACTGTAGCGTAGTCTATATAGATTAATTAGAAAACAGGCCCAGTGCAGCTGATGCCAAAAGAAAAAGTCCAAAGCATGAAAAAAAAAAAAAAAAGAATTACATCATTTCCTTGTATCTTCCCTGAGGACAAGGGATTGGAGAATATGAGTCAGTCTGAAAAAATGAAATGAAAACAGCCCAGCGTTTAGTGACTTTTCCTTGTTCTTACCTTATTGAGGAGACTAGGGAAGTGAAAACAAACAGCACAAGTCTTACCACACGCTAGGTTTTATAGTAAGAGTGAAGGTGTGCATGTGGATAGTTTGGCTGTACCATTTGCAACAAAGGTAGAGTGAACAGGAAAAAGAGGACTTGAATATGGGGAAGCGTGAACTTGTGAGCATAACATTTATATGGGCATATGCTGCCTGCTGCCAGCTACAAATAGGTAGGCTTTACAGCCAGTGGGTGAAATATTTTCAAAGCTCTTCAGAAAGAATAACACATTCCACAGGCCTTTCAGGTTCTCAAGCCTCTTTTTTATGCCCCTGCTTTCTGTCTGCAGTACAGAAGTGTTGGGAGGATGAGGTAGTGCAACTTTCTTTGTATAGGGACATTACCTTTTATCCACTTGTTTGTAACTTTGCCATTTACTCATCTTACTGTCTGACTGACATCATGGTATCAAATATGCCGGCAAATGACATTTAATAATGAAACCTATTTTTTCTGTGAGTGAGAATTATCTGGATATTCATTGTCAAAAATTAAGTGTCAAATAGCATTGTTCACTTCTGTTTAAACAATGCCAAAGATAATGAAGGCTTAGCTGCTTGAGTCGGATTCATTTGATGGCATTCCTGTAATTCCTTTAATATCAAGGATATTCACTGGGTCAGTGTCTCTAAAAAAGTAGTTACATGTATGTCTTTTTTATTTTTATGTGAATCCATTCTGAGTTGGAAGGGACCCACAAGGTTCATCGACTCCTGGCTCCACACATGAGCACATGTGGGAGTGTTGTCCAAACACTTCTTCAACTCTTGTAACTTTGGATCATGGCACCCAAAACCACACACAGCATTCTAGGTGTAGCCACATCAGCACCAAAAAAAAAAAAAAAACAAACCACCCTAATTTTCTATTTTATTCCTTGTAAATTTCTAAGCTTATCTTGCCTATAGTCTGCTTGTTCATGTCTTAATGTGATACATCTTTACTTTGTATCATTACTTTGCATAGTTTAGGGCAAAAACATCCTGAGGTTTATTTGATTGTATCACAGTCTTGGTTTTCATTTAAAAATAAGTCTCTTTGAAGAAGTACGTATGCCCATGCTTATGTCTGAGTGTGCAGTCTTGAACAATAGCTGTGAGTAATCATGATCTGCATCAAGAAGTGGAAGTAGAGATGTTGGAGCTCATTGACAGCTTTATGGAATGACTCTGTGCGCCAGGAGGAAAAAAATTGTGAAGACCCTATGAAACTCACTAAAACATTGGCTTTTGGAGTAATTTCTTGGGCCTCCTTGCCTCCATCAGCCTACGAGGGGCAAATGGGAATGAACTGTAGGACGGCCATGAGAAACCAGAACCGTGCAAGCTTCATGTCATGCTGTGCCTCGGGCAGAGGTTTGCAGTAATCTGACCCTGTCCTCAGCATCTCTTTCCCCGAACTGCAAATCATTCCATTATTATCATGCTGTTTTACCATCATACAAATGCAAATTTGCCCTATAACACAGCAAGTCATATCTCTGATGGAATAGATTTCGCCATCCCGTATCGTGTGTGTGCTTTATACTGCAGGTTCTACGTAAGCCCAAGAAAAACCCTCTGATGTGTACTACTGATTGTTTACATACGTTATCAGAGGAAAAAGAAAACACAACAGGAAAGGAAAGCTGGCAGCTCACGCTGCCAAGAAAGCTGGCAGAGGCTAGATTCACAGTCAGATCATTTCCAGTCAATAGGCTTTGTTTTCTTTTTAAAAACAAAACAGAACAGAACAGAACACCCTTCCTAGAAAGTTTCTGCACTATTATTTTTTCTCCATTCCAGTCAGTCCAGAAGAATACTTGCAGTGACAACTATGTTTGGAACCAAGGGATGAAGTGCTGGGAGATACTTCCAGGCAGAGTGTAGTGCATGGCTTGCCAGTAGGCACGGTAAGATATTGTGGATTATACAAGTTCAACACAAGTAATGCTGCTTGGAGCTACGATCACATCTTCCTGTGATAGAGGCCTCTTAATGATAATGAAATAATGGATATGCAATGCAAATATAAACCAATGCCAAAAGAAGAAGCTTAAGACCAAGGCACATTTCTTGCTTTCAGATCAGGTTCCACAATGGGATGAGAAGAGATGCATGCTGGAGGCCTAGGACTCCAGCAGCCTCAGAACTGTAGCAAGGGGAGCATTCTCCTGGTCAGCAAAGGCAGCTCTCACAGCTCTTCTGAAACCAAAATGTTAGATGGAATAGAAAGTAATGCAAGCTTAATGAAAGCCTAACTTGAACTGTGTCAGAAAACACAAATGTGTTTAAATCTGTCCTGTATCAGCTCATCTTCTTGTATCAGCCCCATTGTATGTATGGACAATACAGGAACCTTTACTAGGATGAAATAAAAGTTGCAAGCTCATATTAGCACCTCCAGTACTACAGTCCCTGCTAATCCAGGCTCAATCTTCACAAATTCTCGGATTTTGTTGTAAAATTTTTCTATAAGGAACATTTTTGGACTCAAGATTGCTTTTTTTTTTTTTTTTTTTTTTAATGCTGACTCATTTTTGAAGAGAAAATATTAACTGTACTTGAAGAGATGCAACATAAGAAAAAATCAAATTCAAACTTTTGTGTCAGCATGAGTATTAGACATTTGTATTAGCAGCAACCAGAGAGGAAGAAAAAAGAGACAGAAAAGAAGCCAAAATGCAATCACAGTACTAAAGGGCTCTAACATGAATTCTGTGTGAGAAGATTCAGTATTATTAGCATCAGCATTTCTTTTGACATCTTAGTCATCAGGAGCATGAGGATGGTGCAGTGGAAGTAGAGCACTGATAAATTCACTTCGTGCTCTGCGGTGGTGTCAGAATCCAAATGGAAAACCAAAACAGAAGGATTATCTCCTGGCATTGTAATGTGTAAACAGTGACTTTCTATTCCATTTCCAGTTATGAGACATTTAAGGACAGGAGCGCTTCAGGTTTTCTGTTAAATTCTACTCAGTCCTATCAAGTACAGATATTTTACTGAAAAAAAAATTCCTTTTGAAAAGACTACTTATTTTAAGAATATTTTCTAATTAGAAAAGGAAAAGAAAAATAACAATAATCTTAATCTTCTCAGAAATTGACGTAGAGGAGATCATGCTGTCTGCATGAGATACATCCAGGAGACTAAATTTGGAATTCTAGTTTTACTGTGTCATCCCTGTATAAAGGAAGACCAAAGATCACCTATTACACACTGAAATTGCTCACAGGTTACAGCATATGCAACTTCCCTCTGCTCTCCAAGGTGACTGGAGGCGTGGTCATTTCAGAGGCACTGGCTGGTAGATCACTTGCTCAAATGCACCAAGACAAGGCAGAAAGAGCTGTCAGTGATGCAGAGAAAACAAAGTCATGCTTATAGGCCAAAATGTCAAAGGGATTATAAAAACTGTAGCTGAAAATGGAACAAAAAAATGATGTTATTCGGTCAGAACTTGGTAGGAAACTGCAAGCTTCTGCCGTATTTTTCTCGTCAAAGGGACAGGTATTTTTTTCTCCTGAAGGCTGATGATTCTAGGACATTGTCACGCAGAAATGTCATACCTGGAGGTACTCCTTACCAATGACAGCAGAAAAGAAATAACTTTCAAATAAATAGATGTATATGCCCAAATCTTCATCAAGACCCAATCCCAATGTGAGCTACTTCAGATGACAACAATCATCTGTGCCTAACTCCCAAACTTACCCATATCTATGAATTTCTTTGGTGCTTGGGAGTAGGTGGAAAGATTGGATGAGCTAACTCTGGCTGAGGATATCCTGGTTCCCTATTGCAGGCTGACTAGGAATATTTTTGGGTTTTGCTCTTTTGCAAGAACTGTCTGACTCCTTTCCATGAGAAGAGTAGGAGTGGACCAACAGTTAATCATTTTACTGAAGAGCCTTTGCCCACCTTCATTTCACGCTCATGACTCCTGCAGATGCTGGCTCATAGCTAGCACATGGTAATGGCAACAGAACTCGTTTGCATTAGTTCCTTTAATTCACTGTTTCCCTTACAGACCTGAAAAGAGGTGAATCAAAAATAATTGCTTGCTTATAGAGTAATACTGACTTGTTCATTAAACCTTGCTGAGGCACTGGATGCAGGCACTTGAATGATCTGGAAAATATGAGAAGAACTTGGCTAGGGAACAAAAGCAGAGCTGATACGTGATAATGGCAAAAACAGAAGTCAAAGCTATATAATACAGGCAAATTCATATTGAATGCCTCTTTGTCTTGCTTTAAAGAAACACAGAGAAGCACTCAGGATGTGCAGATAAGTAGCAGCGTTCCTTACAGCAAAGCTGAAGGAAAGAAGGAAATGCTTCAAGGGTTGGTGCCTGGTTGTATGGAATATTGCTAGGCTGAAAGCAGTCAGCGGGAGTTCATCGTGATAGTCCCTCAAACTACTTTATCGCATCAATATGCAGTAATCAGTAAGAAGCAGCCACAGTACTTTCCCATTGCTTTGTGCTCTGTGAGCGCATGGTGAGATAGGGAGAGGGACTAATGTGGAGTTTGGATCAGTAAAGAGTACCGCATTGAATAGTAAGCTCAGTCTGCATTTAAAAAGTGTGGAAAGGGAACAAAAAAAAGGGAACTATGATGGCATGTAAAATTCAGCTCTTCCTCTTGCCTACCAATTAGTTCTGATAAGTCATAAGAGAAGCGTTTTCACGTACAGGGTGAAAGAAATAAAGACAAGTCAGTAAACTTATCAATGTTACATTCTGAAATTTCTTTGCATCTGCCACCACTGCTACATTACCGGGGGGGAGGGCCTCCAGCCTACTTCATAGGCTAATTAGCTAACTTGGTGAAGGCAAAATGTCTCCCTCTCACAGAAAGAAGTAACCAAGTACTATACCTTAAGAGAAAATTATATTGGTTGCTTTCAAAGACAATAATATTGGATTAGCCTTCAAGCAAGATCCACAAGAGTGTAGTTTCAGCATCTGATTTCTGTTTTTACAAATTTGTGTATCTGTGTCTTGAACTGAATCACTTTATTTCACCGTGATGTTTCATGATGTTTTTGATAGAGAGCTTTTACCCTTTACAGCGTAAGGGAACTGCTCTATCATCTTAAAAAATGTGTTGTATGCCAACATAGTCTGCAGTTCAGATTCAGTAGTGCGGTATTTCTTCAGAATATACTCCACTCCCAGCTCAAGATTGTCCTTTGAACAGTGGAAACAAAAAAAGGACTAGAGTGGTAGTACCATTAGTGGCAAAATGACGCAGTGACATTTCTGATTCAGACAAGTTCTTATACTGACATCCTTCTACTAGTTCACTTTCAGGTGACACAGGACACTTCATTAGCTGTTAACATGCTGTGACCCAGATATTAGAAAAAAAATCCCAGTCTTGGCCTCAGTGAGATAATTAGGATCAGTAGAAAAAATTCTCAGCCTATTTTGTCGAGTTAAAACCCATAAGATTGCATCTACTGCACTTTACTTTCCTTTTACACTTCACATCCTTGTAGCCAGGATGGAAGCACTGCTTCAGAAGGCAGCTAGTTAAGTTCCAAAAAAAAGTTACAAAATTTTTCTACGAATTTGTCAAACCTGAAGAGTTCCCTCCTGTGATGCAGCCACATCACCATACAGTTTCTGTCTGGGAGCCTGCAGCTTCAGAACATCCCTACACAAGCAGTCCTGCATATTATTTGGAATCCTACTTAAGCCAAGAGCAAGGAAGCCATGAAAGCCCTGGCTTTAACTTCATTTTGGCCTACACCTCTATCACAGTCAGCTTGCAATCCCAGCTTAAGCCAAAACCTGCCTGCCTGCCAGGCATCCTGCCATGGAGGAGGCTGCAGAGGTTTGCTGCTGATTCAGTCCAATGTGGGCCGAGGGTCGCAGGGTTTCCAGGATCCCAGTCCAGCTGGCTTGCTGGACCCCACAACCTGCCTGCAGACCAGAAGCCATGGCAGATGCTAATGTGAATCCTGTTGATTGAACTACTGCTTACCCTCAGCTGGCAGAGACTTTCTCAAAACTGCTGCTGTGATCCTTGCAGATCACCTTCCAATTTGGAAATTTTGTATATGCGTTGTTTCCTTTTTTTTCCCCACTCTGCCTGCTCAACAGAAAATCTCGTAGAATTTTCCTCCCACTCTAATGTGCACATAAACAAATTTTAAAATGCCAACATTTCACCTCTTCAGATATTCTGGTGTTTGCCGATCTGTAGTGTAAGTGTGGGTATTTAAACCCCAACAAGGATAGAATACATTCAAATGGAGAAACTCTTCCAAAATTCAGCAGATTGCACAGGGTTACCCTAAGAGATGGAATGGTAGAGCTGTAGAAAGATCATCCTGTGAAGGGATTGTAGTCGGTTTCCTCTTTTTTTTTTTTTCCTTTCTTTTTCTTTTCCACAGTCTTTAATCTAAACAAAAATAGTGAACAATGCTGAACAAGAATTGGGAATTCACTGAGGTAATTTTTTCTCCCTGCAACTCTGGTAAAGTCACTGCCCAGCTGTAGGATTATCAATAATTTGGAAAGATGTAATTTTTAATGCTCCATGTGGGTTGTTTTGTAAAATATCTCCTTCTAAGGCAGGCAGGTGAGTGCCCAATTGCACGTAAAAGAAAAGTCACTGTTGATGCATAAGGAAAAGTGTATGGTTTCCTAAGTTTCGAACTTCCTGTGCTCATGCAGCCAAACAATGTGGAATTGTGTTGAGAAGGAAAGCGAGTTCTCAGTGGTACCTGACTGAGTTTAGGATTATACTGTCACTTAAGGATGTACCTAAATGTCGTTGCAGAAGGCTTCAAAGCTGCCATTTGCCTGAACATCTTGTACTGCATTAGCGCTACTTTTATCTGCAGTTAAATACTTGTATTTTTAGAAGCTTTACTTCTTGAGTACTGGGTTTTCCAAACCAGGAAGACTCTGTGGTCACTGTGTGGGTTCAGATGGATAGAAGAAAAGGAGCAAAGCATCACTGCTTTGTAACTACCCTACCTCTGTGCAGTGCTTCTGAAAAAAAATTAAAAATAGTTTCCTGTTTTAGCAGAAAACTTCCTGTTATTCATATATCCTCTCTATCACCTAATGTGAGGTGTCAAGTTTATAAACAAAACGCAATGCAACACACAAGTTTTATACCTTCAAGAAGATGAATCAATTCCAATTTACATTGCCTTGTTTGTAGGGGCTACGCAAGGAGTGGCCTGAAGAGAAAAGAAAAACGAGGAAGTCTCTGGATTACTGTTTTCCACTAGAAGTTCTCATTATTTTTATATTAAAAGTCTTTTTGTGAGAGGTGAGAAAATTCTATCCTGTAATAAACCTTCATCGTGCTGTATGCACTTTCAGTGCTGTTTTGCCAACAGCTGAGCCTTCATGAAGAGGGTCTTTAGTGCTGCATGTATTTAAGGCTTAAGACTACAAACAAGACATGGTAGAATAGGATTTCTTTTGTGTTTGTTAAGGTGGATAGTGATAGGACAAGGGGGAGACAGGTTTAGAGAGGTTTAGGTTAGATATTAGGAGGAAGTTTTTCACACAGAGGGAACAGGAGGTTGTGGATGCCCCATCCCTGGAGGCATTCAAGGCCAGGCTGGATGTGGCTCTGGGCAGCCTGGTCTGGTGGTTGGCGACCCTGCACATTTGAAACTAGATGGTCATTGTGGTCCTTTTAAACCCAGGCCATTCTATGAGTCTGTGAAGGTGGAACAGAGCAGTGTGCTACAGCAGAGTGGTGTGTGGCATTGCAAGATTATGGTGCTAAAAATTAGGAGATTGCATTATTTTTCTGCCTCTTTAATATTTTAATTTTCTTGGCAAGTGTGTCTTCATTACATACCACGCTTTCCAATCCTGTATCATAGATGAGAAGCTTTTACTGGGTGTTGGTAGTCAGAGGGCAGAAAATATAATGTTGAATCCTCTTTACTGCACAGCTCCTTGCTACAGACTGCAACTGAATTTCCAAAACAGAAAGCATGGAAATGGGGATCTGGCTCCACAGCACTGTGCTGTGTTACATACAGGTGCTGATCCCAGGAATCCAGAATCCTGAGAGTCAGCAGGTGTCTGTGTTGTGGTTTTTCTGTAGGGAATAAAGTTATAAACCCCAAAGAAGGTGTTTATCCTCAGTCTTCACTACAACTGTAAGAGGTTTTCTTCTGTCAGCAGCAGCTGTGCACAGGTTAATAGCATTTTAAGGCATAAACAAGGAGGGCATAAAAAAGCCATGTAACAAGCACAGGCTTTCTGCAAAACTCTCTGTCGTCTTTCCCCTCTCCTGTGGCAGCAATAGATGGAACAAATCCTTCCCGCTTACAGAGGTACACAGGCTTCTCTGCAGGTCGTTTTCATTGCCTATTCTCAGAGTCTTGGCTTTTGCAGTTACACTAGTTTAATTTTTCAGATCTGCTAGGATTTGGGCTGCAGATATTCTTTTGCATTTTCTATTTTATTGCAGACTTCTTACATAGTTACTGATTAGCAGCCACTTTATGGTACTCAAGTATTGATTTTTGTCATGGGTTGCTAGTTTTCTTAGGATTTTATTTTCATAGCAGTAAAAGGCATTGAAATGCCATTATTGAAATGAGTTTAAAAGTTTAGCATTGACAAGCATTGGTTTTGTTCACAATAACTTTCAATTTTCTCACTTTAAAACACAAACAACCAGAACTGTTATAACAAGAGTGTCATAACAAGTCCCAGATCTCTTCATTGTTTTCCAGCCTGCTTTTAATTGTCTGAGTGTAACAAAAGTAAATTCAAAAGTTTTTAATTAGCAGCATTTAAAAATCTCAGAGTATCTGGAACTAATAAAGCTTCTACTGAATAGTAGTAGTTCTACAAAGAAAGACCATTACAAAATACGTTAGTTTGTGGCCACTGCACTATACAGTGTTAAGTTTTGACCTGAGCTGACTGCATTCAGAACTAAAGAAAATAATGCATGAGAGAGAAAAAAAAGAGTATGCTAGATGGGATCAGTGAAATAGAGGAGCCTGACAATATAAGAGCAGCAAAGAAAGAAATTGCAATCGTATTGCTGTAGAGCAGGACATAAACAGAGGCACCAAACTGATGGAGTATGTACACTTTCAATAATGTGTGTGAATGAAAGAATCAGAAATTCAAAATTGAAAAAGAGATGAAAAAAAAATCAATTTGAATTTGGGTAGACACCTGGCATTAAATAACTTAAAATCAAGTGAAAGTTGTTGTGTGGCTGGGCAGAGAGAAGGGAAGATTACAGAAAACATTAAAATGAAACAGCTGAGTTTTCTTACTACAGCGACAGAATTAAGGCATAAAACGAAAGAATACTCAGGGAGAATTTGAACCTAGTAATCATTAGATCAATAAAAAAGAATTCGTTTAGGACAACTGGGAACTTAAGAATGTGAAAGCAAGCACAAAAGTGATGTTTTGGCCAAGAACTTCTGGACAGGGAAAATCATTTTTTTTCTAATGTCAGCAGAAAACTTTGTCTAAATGTCAGCAGCAAGAAGAAAATGTGAAATCATCAGCAAAAAGAAACATTTATCATTCCTGAACTTCCATGTCACCTATGGCAACTTCTGGGAACAAGATTTTCCACAGGGAATATTATGAATAGTTACTGGCAATAGATTTCAAATATTTTTAAACATCTCCCTGAAAACAAAATATGTCATTGAACGTCCACTCCAGAATGGCTTTCTTTATCAGAGGAGGAAAATAAAAAAGAATGGTACACCTACTTTTGAGCAAGATTCAGGAAGATTTGAAAAAAAAAAAAAGATGACCGGGTAGGCTTATCTGGTTTTCCTATAAAGAAGAAGTTCATCCTAAAAAGCTGAACAAATGAATCCAATGTAGTCTTAAAAATGGTTGTTCATCACGGCAAAGCAGTTCTGTAAGAGCCCCTTAGAGAATCCTGAATCAAATAAAAACAGGTAGACAGCTGAGGACAGGTTAACAGCAGTGATACAAGGAACTCCTCCCACTGGTGCGCATACCCTTTGGTGTGTGTCTCCAATCCATCGCTGCTTCACAGGTCTTACAGGGTCCAATGGGATCATAGTACCTTGCTACCATAGGGGCTTAAAATGCTACCAGCACCTCCTCAGAGCTGCCCATGGGTGAAACTTTTAAGAAGAGGACAACAGAATGAAAAACACTTCATCTACAGTGAAGCATTTTCCACCCCAGCAGAAGGCCAGGGTTGCCTCCTGCCAGCCAGGCCAGGCAAGGAGCCGCTCACCTGCTGTTAAATACCCATCCTGACTCTTCAGGGTCTCATCCTTCTGGCTAATATTTCTTCATTTTATGTGATTGGTCAGAGTTCTGACACGGGATTGACCAAAAGTACCTGTGCTCTTGTTTGGAGAGCTGGCTATGGTGAGGCAGAGAAGGCGGCAACACTGACAAGTGTCCTTATCTACATTTGCCATCAAACCAGTGCAAGTTACTCTTAATGAGGAAAAGACATTTTACCCACGGATCAGGGGTAAGTATTTTCTGCCAAATATCCGTATCCGAGAAGGATGCGTTTTCAAGCTACACTTAGAAGTCAGAATGATGGATTTTAAGAACCCAGTACATAGAGACAAGGGGTTTTCTTTGGGAATATCTTCTGGTTTGTTTTTTGTTTGTTTTTTGTTTTTTTAATGAATTGTGCAAAGTGCTGCACAAGATGTATATCTTACCACAGAATCTGTGCCAGAACCATTAAACCCAAAAGATAAATTATGGCATAGTTTAAGTCCACAACAATACACAATTTCTGGGAAAACTAGAATTTTCTTCTATGAGAGTTCACCAGAATACAGCACAGATTCTTGCATTTTTTTTTCCATGTGGAAGAAAACCTCAAATAAACCTCAAGGGCTCCTAGAATACCTAAAAATACAATACCCTTTTGGTATTTTTGTACCAAATTCCCACTCTGTAATATGCTGGGCTTTTCATCTTACATCCTCATTATCAGATACTGGTTATTATACAAATACATATATATATCACATTTATATAACGTCACATCTTTGAAGGGGAAGACAACAAAAAGCTAATTTAAACTAATGCAATTTGTATTCATTTCGCTGTAATTGGAGACATTCATGTTTACAGAAAAATACCTCTGAGTATTTATATATATATATAACAAGTATATATATAAGAAGTATTTATATATATAAGAAGACATTTAAAAAATGGCAGTCCCCTGTCATACCCTGGGCTACCGATGTAACAGTCTCAGAATTCAAGCCACTGCTGTGTGCTGTGTCACAAGACAGAAACTTTAAGTCCTGTGCATGTAGAGGCACAAAAGAGGATGTGCTATGTCTCTTTGGAGGCTCTCATTGGCCACTGAAATAGCAAAAGAGAGAAGGAAGTACTGTTGCTGTTCAGCTCAGTAAATAACCAGAATTCTTCGCAAATAGGCACACTGGGGCTTTCTTAGGAGTTAACATCCAATCACCTCACGCCCAAGATAGGAAAGCCAAAATCTTAAATCTAAGCAAAAAGCAGGAGTGCCTCAAACAGAGCTCCACAGAAGTCTGTTGACCATCAGATGGCCACACTAGGGTTCCAGGAATTTAAAGGTTATGAAAATAAACCCAATTTTACCATTCGATGTCTAAACAGGACACTTCATTATTACCTAAAAGGCCTGTTAAACTAGATGTAAAACTAATATTTCAAGAATGCTCTGATGGTGCTATCTAGAACACAGACTGCCCCTCCAACCTTTCAAAAGCTCAACTTCCACTTGTTGAGGGTACTGAAGATTAGTTGAAAAGTTGGCTTTTCACAGTACAGCCTACCCTGAATGCGTGTAATTTAGAGCTCCTGTAGTGTCTTTCATAAATGAAGCCCAGATTCACCCTTGACAGGAACTGTGAAAATCTCTCACAAAAAGATAAATGTTTGCTCTACTTATTCTGGGTTTTCTTAGCTCTGGACCTATTACTGCCATGGAAAATTCAGGAACATTTGACCGATTCTGCTAATAAGCATCTTAAGGAAAAGGTAAATAAATCTCATGCCTATGCAATGATTCAATGGATTTATGATTATAAAACCTAAGCTCACGGAATTTTGAACACAACACAGTTTTTATTTTGCTGGATTAGAAGAGCAGACATTTTACCAACACACAGGAGATTCTGCAAACTTCATTTGATCATACTGCATAATTCTCCTTTCTTTGTGTCAGACTGAATTTCAGTGATTCAGAAAATCTGAAGTGCCATTTTTGGATACAAAATTTGTAAAATACTTTTTTATGTACACATATATCATACACACACCTATGCGCCTGCACCCATGTTCCTTTTGCTGTCATTTCACCATTAGATTCCACATAAAAACCAAGAAGGTTTTTTTGGATACTTTTCTAATGGCTTAGAATACTCACTGAGGCTGAAAACAGGCCAGAGTTTCTGGAAATCTAAATCCTCTTATTTTAATAGTTTTTTAAATCCTTGGCATTTAGCTTTGAACTTTTACCAAGAAAAGTTATATCTTATAAACAATGGCATTTGTTGATTGGATGAAGGACTAGATCAATATTGGTTTTGGCAACTTTTTTTGGCTGTGTTTTTCTGAAGAAATATGCTGGTTGTGGTGTTAAAAAGTTATGTCAGTTCCTTAACATGTGCCTCTTTTTCTTGGAGTGTTGCCTGAAATTTAGTTTCCAAAGTTACTTCCAGAAGTTAACCTAGAGGCTGGCCTCCTCTGCAAAGGAAGCTACACAAAAAAGAACTGGAATATAATCTACTGTTGCAAGCTATCACCATGCATGAAGTAAAACGATTCAAGATTAAAGACATATCATAAAACAATGTATTTTTGTTTCACAGAAGCACTGAACCATAGGCCCCAACTCTCATTTACACTGATTAAGTCTGATTTACGCTGTTCTTGCATTTTAAAAGGAGGTTGAATGTAAATAAGTAGAATGATAGCAATGAGGTTTTAGGCACTATGGGAGTAATCTGTCTGACACACAGCAAAATACAAGCCACATGATTTCCGTGAGTCTGTTCCTGATTCAAGCCCAGTACTATGAATGAACAAAAAACTATCTTTTAGGGAAAACATGCCATTTTGATTTCAAAGTTTCCACTGAGAGGAAATGCAAACTGACAAATTGCTACGATTACAATCAGAATTAACATTTTCATCTTATTTTGATTTGAATTTGTTTAGTTTCAGCTTCTGACTCTTTCAGCCTCTGATACAGCTGCTACAGGAAGGAGTCGCTTTGATTTAAAATGCCTGTCCTCAGAGCCAATGGCTCCTCTCAGTATGGGTTGAAGGATGAGCTAGCTGAACTCCAGAGCCAGATAAAATAGTCCTGCAACTGGTACAAAGGTACCAGCGTCAGCATAATCTCTCATGCTTTTATCATTCCCCTAGGTCTTGCTAAAATAGTTGCACCAATCTGGTGATTTAAAACGGTTGCCTAATTACCAGTTTAAATTTAATAGCGGTCCCATATCTATCTATCAGTCTCCCATACCTGCCCTTAGTTCACCTATCTGTCCTGGTTCTTAGCCCTCAGTTGTATTCCCAGAAAGCAATCACATTATATTCCAGACTTTCTTTTGCTGTGATAAATAAGACAAGCTCCTTCATTACTCTCAAAGAGCAGTTTTCACAATTCACTCAGGTGCCTGCTATACACTTATAAGTCTGAATTCTCAAATGTGAGCAAACAGATTTTCCACAGAGCATCTTACTAAGACTCTCAGTGAAAAACATTAATATTTTCCGATTTAAAAAAAGAAATTCTCTCACCTGATTCATGTTGAGATTAATTACGCCTTTTTACATTCAGGTCACTTTGTTCCTCTGCCTGACAAAAGCCTTTTCTTCTTTTTTTTTTTTTTTGTTGTTGTTATTGTAGTCTGATAAAGAAGGTCACTTTACAATAGAAATTCATGTTCTTTGACTCAGAGAACGGAGTTCATCTCCTCTGTCTTTAGACACTTTCAGAAAGTAATTTAGTCTCTCCTGAGAAAGGTGTCCTGAGCAGGTGGGATAAATGAGCAGTAAAAGCTCCCATCCCTGTATGTTAATTACAGATGGCTTTTGATAATGCTGTAGTGGGAAGTACAGCATCAATCGATTATACAAATAGAGCATTGTATTTTCTCTCCCATGAAAAAGAACAAAACCACTTATCGAACATTGCTGTATATTCTGCATTATTTCTAATTTTCCTCTAATAATGTCTAAATGGGTTATCTGTGGTCTCTTCTGGTCATTACTTTTAGCACTGATCTTATTTATAGAAATAGAAGAAACTATAGTTCATACGTTTATGATGTCTAGGAATCTCCTCTTCCCCCATCCTGCTCAGATTCAAGGATATTTTCTTCATTTTGAACTTAAAAATGATTATTTCTTAAGGCAATACAAAGCGGACAAAACAGCCCCATCCAGTGATAGATGAGGTAACTTTTGATTATGTATTTAGTAATTTTTCCATTAAGCTGTGCTTTATTAAATGGCTTCCCTTTCATTTTAGTGTAAAATTTATTTTTTAAAAAAAAAAAAAAAAAAAAAAAAAAGTGCTGTTTCAGGTTTTTTATTATTGTAAATTATTGCTAATGAAAAATAAGTTATGAATGCCAATCAATTATGATTTAAGGAAAACTGTTAATTGTGCAACTTAAACTGTTGCACTTCTAATAACCTACAAAGTTACATTCCTTCTTTTTCCCCACTATCACCGCAGTTCTATGTGATTACTTGTGTCAAACTAAAGTAGGCTTTGTGCACCATGTGGATAGTTATCCCTGTAAATATTCTGAATTACTTTTTCCATAAAGAATTCAAAACTATTCTACCAAAAAAAAAAAAAATTCAAAAAATGTACATCAAAATTATTGTATTCAGAAAAGGAAGACAGATAGTACAGGTGTATGAAAAAGTTTGATAGCATATATCAGCTTAGGCAAGTAGTGGAATTCAGATAGATTTAATTATGTGTTAGCTTTGACTAGTTAAATGTTACTCTGCCAAAAAGTAATAGAGAAAATTTAAGGGCAGTAAATATTCTGCAATTGATTTTTCTTAGTTTTCCTCGATATGGAGATTATAATTTTGGAAGCCTGCTTTTCTCCCCATTAGGACAACAAGTTCAAAGCAATCTATGAATCAAGCTGCTCATGGATTTGTTAGTACCTGCTAGAGAATTTCTTTAAAGATTTTGGAATGACATCGTCCATTCTGCAGTTCTTTCATTATTCCAGAAAAACTTTCCAGTCTACACTCAGTTATAAGTTTCATCACCAAATCTAATCATTTCTCCAGAAAAGGAGAACAAATGTTCTAAAAGCAAGTGGCCATTTTTCTTTACTTCACAAGAAAATTTTCAGACGCTTTTATAAGCCAGGCCCTTCCTGCAGTCACTGGAAGTGTGCTGTCTGAGTTTTGATCAGTGCTACTTTTGATAGCAGGATCTATTATCATTTGAAGTGGTATGTAGCAGATGCCAAATACTTCAGTCAGAGATCTGAAATGTTCTCATCCTCTTTTACCTGAAATGCTGATTCTGAATTATGATGAGAGTGGAGACAATTTCCTTATCTCTTCAGAATTAGTCTGACATTTGTGGGAGCAAACTGTATCCTGGCAAGTTGGTGACTCTGCCTATGACTCTAGATTGTCAAATTTGATCATTTGACCCAAAAAATAAAATTAAAAACTACTTTCTCCAAAGGCCAAAAAAAGATTTGTTACTCTTTTTAGTGCTTCTGGAGAAGCTCACAGCAGTTCACGTATCCTGTCAATGGTACAGCCATTTCATTGCCGGGTTTCCTGTGTACCTCCCCAGTGCATCTCCAAATTTAATGCAACAGCATGTCCTTGCCACTGCTGCTGGGCTACAGCCATGGCCACACCTCATCTTGCCAAGGTAGTGCCCTCACCTGACCCAGCAGCAGGAACAGTTCCCTCTACTTTCATCTCTGTCAGACCAAAATGAAGCTGTTGGACTTTATATGAAGGCCTTTCTTTTCTGTTGGGATTTTAGGAGAGGCCTCAGATCTCATTTACTCAGTTATATATTTTTCCATTGAATTGCAGAGCCCTTCTTCATCACGTTTTTTTCTTTTTCAAAGAGCATGATTTGCAGACTTTCCCCCAACTTAGTCATCCACCCAATATACAGAGCTCCTCGAATCTTTCTCTGTACATACTCCCATTGTTTACCCATTGTTACGGATCATCTTTGAGTTCACTCCAATTTATTTTTTTTTTAAGATAATTCTTGAATGGTAAAAGCAAAAACTGCAGTATTCTAGAAGGTCTTTGAAGCAACAAGCAAGAGCAGAAACTTGTAGCCAACTCGCTTGTCTTCTCAGGTTGATGTTATCCTTACTGATTCCCACCACTTAACTCCCCCCTCCTGGTCAGAGGCAGAGAGCAATCAATAAGATTATCAGTGATCTTCAAGATCCTTATCAAAGGCCTATGAACATGAAACATCAATTCCCCACCATGCAAAAGTTCTTTCAGCCTGTATATACACATGCCATTGAAGGGTCAGATGCCTGTGATTTCCTCACCAGCTCTCATGAAGGACTCACGGGCAAGAGGGACCAGTGTACACACTGGCTGCGTGCTTGAATCAGACACCTCAAGAGGAGCACTAGTCCAGAGAGACATTTAGACTTTCCTCAAAGGCCTAGAACTATAGCTATATGGTTCACAGAGAGAAAATACAGCTTCAGAGCAGTCTCCTCATCTTCCAGTATGAGAACTTTCAATATTAGTTACGAAGAGCAGGCAAAATATAATTCAATTCAATGAAAACAGACATAGTTATGCTTTATGGCACCAGACATAGATCATTTAATTAATTATTCAATTTTTACATGAAGTTCTCTTTTCTGGAAAATATATTGTTAAAAGACCTAATGTAAAGTAAGACAGAAGCAGAGTAACAGTGCAGAAAGGCTTAAGAGCGTGTTTAAATAGTACAATAAGCACTTACAAGACTTTCATTTGGCTTGTCTTACAGCATCAGCATGCGACGTTCTTGCAGTGCCCTGAATCACTGAGCCACAGAACTGCCTTACCCCATCCCTCTATAATTCCCGAGCAGAGGTTTCTGGGCCGAGCTATGGTATTTTCAGCTTGAAGTGGAAAAGGCAAGCTTTCCAGATCTTTCATGTGCAATATACTAACTCTACATAAAAGAGCAGACTTCCTCATTCATATATGGAGCAGGCTATATTCCTCTTTCACTATGACTGTCAGATCTGTGACACAACCTCACAAACCCACTGTAGAGAAATTCAAAAAGATTTTAGAGAAGTCATTTAACTTTTACTGAATACAAAATGCCAGAGACTTGCTTTTAATGACTGAAAGTTTTGTTTTATAAGTGATCTTAGTAAGAGAAGGAAAATGAGTCATGTGGAACATATACCGTGTATGAGGCATCTTACCCACAGAAAGGCAGAGGGAATGCAGAGAGATTTGCCTGGACTTCTAACAGCCTCAAAGAGCTTTTTCCTCTCTACCTTGCAGGACAGTATATTTCTTTGTTTATGTACAGAAGCAGTCATTATGTCTATCCAAACCTCAACCCGAGCAGGCGACTCAGCATATGACTTGTAAGACTGTTTTGAATGGCATTGCCAGTGTGGTGTTTGAAGCCTGCAGCTCACACAGCCCCAGCATTAGCAGCTATGACAGCTGTCTGTCTCCTCACCACTCCTCCGGGATTCTGTGCTCTTCAAACATGGATGTGACAGAGAGGAGCAAAAGAGCGTGAATGCAAGGCAATGGATAAGATTATGAAATCACATGGCCACTTGACAAAATTCACAGAGTTGTAAGAAAGACAGTTCTGAGATGCTAGACAGGTCTAGAGTCCTTTACAAGAAACACCCACATGCCTTTCTGTCTTGTGATATTTTCCCCTTTACATATGTGCCGGGCAGGAGGAGGTTATCGCTGCTCTCATTTTACATCCAAAGAACCCAGTGGTGTTAAAAGAACAGCAGGCACTGGTAAAACAACAGCCATGACAGTGCAGTTAGCCAGCCCTTCAGGAAGCAACCTCTGCCTTGCCAGTGTGATGATCCTGTTTCCAAAGACTGCTCACTTGTGGACTTTCTTTTAGTGTCTGAAATTTGGCCCTAGAAATTAGCATGATGTGAAAAGGTTGAGAGCTGGTGTGGTCACTGTATGTAAAAGTATCCAGTGGAACAAAATGGATCATCCTAAGTACCAAAGACATGCAAAAGTCAGGACAGAGCAAGTGACTGTACCCACATTTTTTGCCAAACTACCTTACTGACTCAACTGACTGTTGAACCATGCTTAGTTCTGCTGGTGGTGGTAGATAGTCTCGCTCCCATGAAAAAGCTTTAACTTGGGCTCTTGGGTATGTCAATGGTTCCACTGAAACTATACTGCTGATTTCATAAGCTATTTATTTCCTGTGAATACCTTGGAAAAATTCTTAGAAGAGACTTAAATGAAGATAGTATTGTAACTTGGCAACATCACTTCTAAATTCATTACTGCTCATTTTCTGTTTTCCTTTGTGGAGCTCTGGTGCCTGTCATCAGTAGTCAAGGGGAAACATGGGGCTGTTTTGTTTTATTCTGATTTTACAGAACTAAATCCCATTGGCTTCAGTGTTTGGCCCTAAAAAATTATTGAATTTCCCCTAGGAAGCTGCAACTTTAAAATATTCTGTGTTGATGCATTTTTAAGTCTGCCCAGATGTAATATGCTCACACGAATTAGCCTCACTTTTTGAGTACCCGGAACAGAAAGATTTCCTAATTAAAGAAGATATATTCTGTATTCATCTTTTCTATTGTGATTCAACCCATATGATCAGTTTATTTTTCTTAAGTCACGGATTGCAGAGCTCATTTAGCCATGGTGATTTAACATAGTGCCATGCTGTGTTTGTACAGAAACATTGCAAAAGGGAGATTCCAATGGGATTTTAACAACCCCTTTCCAACACAAGAATTTTGAATAAAATTACTTGGCCATAGGCAAAAGAATTTCCTTTTGGCAGTTTTTCTCTCCAAAGAAAACACAAAAAGTGGAAGTTAAATAGTGATGTTAATAGAGTTTTGTTGCAGTAAGAGAAAAAGTGGTATTCTCAACAGCATAGATACAGCAGCATCTGACAGACAGCTTTTCTGATGGACCTTCCCTTTATTCAGCCCCTTTCCTGAATTCAGGTCTTCACAGAGCTAATCCCTTGGTTGGACCTTGCCTGCCCATCCCATTTCCTTTTCTGAGAATCCCCTATATCAGATGAAGGAGGGCAGAGAGCAAGGAATGAGGTCAATGCTGAGATTTTACTATTTTAAGTGCTAGTTACTAAGGAAATGCTTGCAAATATTAGGGTTTGCTTTGTGTTAAGTTCTAATGGAAATAAAAAGATGAAGACTAAACAATTCTGTGAAAACGCCACAAGAAAAAAGAACCCAAAACAGCTACCCTTACTTCTACTTGGCTGCCATCTGAACAGTGTAGGAAGCACCAGAACACAGCAAGTCTGTCACACTTACTAGAGCCACGGAAAAAAATGTTTTCTTAGAAAACATGTCAGAAAAGTGCCCTATCTGCTACAGGTTTTCTGGTTTGCTTTCTTTTCCTGTGTTCTCTTTCCATTTCATCTTCCCCAGTGAAAGAAAAGAGCAGAAGGAGGACGTATTTTTCACTCTTAAAAAGAAAACTGAAAGAATGATTATTTTTTCCCAAGAGATGTACATTTTCCTACTGAAAAATAGTTCTTCATAAATAATACCAGTCAGTTCCTGCCACTATCCTCATTCATGACTACTGATGTGGCACTGATTATGACTTCACTGTCTGCAGTCGCATCATACCACACCACACCACACCACACCATACCATACTGGTTAATAAACCCGCAGCCTCATGTGCTGACTTGGGTTAAGTTTTCCTTGGAAGACAAAATCCCAGGTCTCCCTCTCTGTCTGCTGGCTTCAGTACTTCCAGATGACACAAGTCTCTGCCTGAATCCCATCAGAGGAGATCCCTAGGCAGGACGGATTTTGGCCATCTTCCCTTTACTAATATTCCTAAGTTTTCATCGAAACGTCTACATAAAATCAACTTTAAGTGGACATTGGCCAACTCTGTGAAACTGATGAGAAATGAATCTTTGAAAAATCCAAATTAACTGGGGGAAACAACTTGATTTCATCCGGTATTTTATGGATGTCTTTAAGATATTTAAATTGGTGAAGAGACATCTAAACAATTCAGGTGTCATTTTTTTTCTCTGACTGCAAAGTTATTACGCCCTCGATACAAATATCGGATTGGAAGTATGTTGTAACAGCATCCAGCACGCATGCTACCCTGCAAGAAATCCCACTGTAGAAAATCAATTTTTTCAAGGAAACTAAAAAACTGTATCAATTGGAATTATATATAATTTTATACTTACATTTTTAGTTGATTGAAACTTTAATTATCTTTGTGAAGAATTCATCTCAAATATGTTTCATATGAATGGGACGCCTTTGGATAACCTCTTTTTAGATTTTAAAATAGCAGACAACACAATCCCATCTCTCTTTGGAAATTTCCCAATTTTCCAGTATTCTCTAAATGTTTACTAAAATGATGCATCTAATGAGCATTGAGACTGTTCTTCTTTGCACCCCATTTTTTTCTGATTCCTCTTTCATTATCAGTTCTTAGTGTCTTATTTCTTTTACTATCACACAGGATGGGGACCTCTCATTTCTCACTTGCTAGCTCCTACATAACCCGTACATGAATAAGCCATCCCTTACTTTCAACTTATCTATACAAAGTAGTTAGGTTAAACTGAAGGGGGTCTTTTATCACCAATAACCTAATTGGTGTGCAATAGTCTGTTGCTTCCTTGGCTTGTGCAAGTGTAGGGTTAAAAAGTGAAGCTGGTCATAAAATGATCCAAGCACAAGACAACCTGACTGTACTGCAGTGCTGAGTGATCTAGCCAAGTAGATACATAGTTACACAGATACATTGCTGCGACAGGGCGATAAATATACCTTTGTTCGTAGGTAACCTGTAAACATACAAGCCTGTTCATTTGGAATTCAGTATTTGAAGATTTCCTCCCATATGCCCACCATATGTCAGACTAATGATCCAGCTCTAGAGAATGGCAAGGCACACCAAAGGCAGCTACGCAGTTCTGTGTCAGGCAGATAATGGTACAGTGCAGTGCTGTTTCCCATCCATCTGGGGCAATATGCATTCCTGTTCTGCTGCAAATATGGAACAGAATTATCTCTAAATAATCCATTTATTCTTTTGACTTCTCTTTATCATCTCTGCACATTGACTCGTAACTTAGTCTTGTTTCCTTTTACTTCTCCTTTACGCTGTACATGGAAAAAGCAGCAGTAGATTATTAAACAGTACTAATTTTAATTAACAATTCTCATGTTAATTTTCTGTTCCTAATTAACTATGCTTAGGAACTGCTTTCAGCTTTGGAGAGCTGGCTTGCAGTTGTTCTTGAATCATTTCATGCCCCATTCTAATAGCATAAGTTAACAAAATCATTGAGCACTCTTCATCTGTTAGGTGGAACTCCTATTTTAAGTCATCCTCTCCTGGGTGCAAGACTTTCTCTAATTAAAAGTTGGCTCTTATTTTTAGAATCTCAGAGTACTGCATTATATATCCAGCAAATACAAGTTGAAGGCATGTAAGATGATTTCTTCTTCTTAATGCTACCAAATTACATCCCCATGCACAGAAGGACTGATCAGTCTGCAAATGGTCATCACTAGTTTCTCTTTCAGAACCTGGCAGATGTGGGCCACATGTGTAGATGAGGCTCAGTGCTCGCTGGTCCATGATGCACTGTTCTGTCTGCAGTATACGGCAGCTTCTTGCCCTGACTGGACCAACCTTCTCCCCACAGGGCTCATGCTCCAGCCGTGGGACTCATCTCATGGCACTGCAGCTATACTAGTGCTTTCTGTTAGTGGTACACATGGCAGCACTTAGTAGAGCAAGAGAGCAGATTTGAAATGTGATTTAATATGAGTAACTGAACCAGAGGACATCGCAGAGAAGTGGAGCTGAAAGGGAAGCCAACATATTTCAGAGAACACAGACATGACTCAGAGTCACAGGACCATGAATGCTCAAAGTTCAAGTGTCTTAAACTAAATATGAAAGACTACCAGCTTTTCCATCCATCTCCTCATTTTGTCCTTCTTTGGTCCACTGTTTGTGGCAGTTTTTCCATCAACCACAGGGAACACGAGATGAACTGGAAAAGAAAAAAGTGACTTGCAAAACACTACTTTCCTGCTTTCTGACTGACGTATTATTTGCAACAAAGTGATCCTTTGCACACTGAAGAAGTCACACACCACACACTAGAGAGTGACCATTCCATTTCAGAGTTCGTTGCATTACTGAGGCAGTACAATAAAATCCAGAATTAAACTTTTAAGAACTTAAGACCGCTTCGAGAAGTATCACTTCTGATCAGAAGACTTCCTAGTCTATGTTCCAATTACAATGTAAATGGCTAATTAAAATTTGAACTTAAGCCTTTTTCCCTCCTTCTACATTCCCCCTTCTCCTAGCACTGCAATTTACAGAAGCAAAAAGAGGAAATCTAATAATTCCATTTTTCCAATTGTAGAACAATTTTTGCTTAGTGTTCCCTGCAGTGCTCTTCACTTAACATTCTCGTTTCTTATTCCATTTGCACATGGCAGAAGGAAGAAATGATTGTTACATGACCTCAGTGTGCCCATGACATCTTTTACCCAGACAGCAAATGAGGGCTGAGGACCCAGCTGAGTGGCTTTTTGCAAAGGCCCCAGGAGGTGCCCAGTGCCCAGGCTGACCTCAGCGTCACCCCACGATCACATGAATACTGGATAGCATCATATAACTGATCTTCCTGAGACTTCAGGATTCACTTACTTCTGATTGTTACAAATCTTTAAGGAGACAGGCACACAGTATACTAACGCTTCCATTTTGATTTCCATCAAGTGATCTCAATATATTTTTAAAGGCATTTTTGTGAGAGAAATACACTTTTAGAAACTCGTAGTTACCTGTACCAGAAGCCCTAAGACTGCTAGCATACCAGTGTTGTCGTCCTCTCTGATAGTAGACAACACCAGATTTTTTAGAAGATGATTAATAAATCTTTATAAAAGAATATTTTATCTATTTTTAAAGGAAACTATTAGTTGTTAAATCACTGCTCCAAAACATCTGATCTAGTGGGTGGCAACCCTGCCCATGGCAGTGGAGTTGGAACTAGATGATCTTTAAGGTCCCTTCCAGCTCAAGACATTCTGTTACTCTATAATTCTATGAAGATATATTGCTTGGACATATCACTGTCCAAATAACAAATGTCTCTTCTGCCTATTGTATGGGACAGTATATACTCATAAAAGATCGCAGTTAACAAGATTAAAGAGACTCAGAGAAAACAGGCTTAATGAATGAAGTGCTGTGTGAGATTACATCTGAGAAATGGTCCCAAACTGATGGGCAGGAAATCTCACCTACCTCATGAACAATAACAAGAAATCTTATTGCCCCTTTGTGACCATAATTTTACATCACAGAGGCTGGAAGGAAGGAGATTCACCTTCATGGCCAAAAATGCCCACCTTCTGCTAGTACCTTTATGACTTTATGACACTGTAGTACTTTAAGTCTCCTAATCCCAAAAGATTACAAGGACAGTCAGGGTCAGTGGAAAGGATACAAAAGATAACCCCCATTTCTACTACCTCCTGTTAGCTTCTGAATGAAATCCAGCATGTAAGGCTCACGCTCCTGTTCTCAGCCTCTGCCTTGTATCTCTCTTTTCCCATCTGCACTTTAGTTAATCTTTCTCTATTTCTGCCATCTGTTTAGTCAGTCTATTCTACACTTTCTTTTGCAACACTGCTGCAAGCCTGCAACCAGAAAGATAACTCAGAGCACTGGCTCTGATAGCCCAACACTAGAGTAAGCTTGCCAGGTCTCAGAGTGGCTGATAAGACTTTCAACTACGTTTTTCTTTCTGTTCTACCCCAGGAAATGGTGAGTGTGACATGCACAGCTTCCAGTAATCACAGTGGACACGGAAAGTTGGTTCCCCACACCTGGGAGAAAGCCAAGGCTGTTCTCGTATCTGGATTTCTCCATTCATTCTTCATCTGGAAAAGATATCCTGTCAATTTTTTGGTGAATTGGCATTACAAAGTTTGATTGCAACAACAAAGTGACACTTTCTAACAAGAAGATCTGCCAGAACACTCGTGATGTTTCATAGAAGAATGCCCAAATAAACTTCTATACAATTTGATATTGTGTAATTTTTTTGAAAGAAGCAGCCCTCTGATTTTTCCTCAATTCAGTTGCACTGAAGGAGGAACTCCAGTCTCAATGCTTAAGAACTGTGTCTTTTATCCTACAACTTTAAAGACAGAACAACTGTAGGGAAACCAACTGACAACACAACATTTAAGAAACCTGAACTGCACAACAAAACAAACACATAAATTAAAATTAGACTCAATTTTTTTTCTGTACCCTTGCACTTTTCTGCAGTATTACTTGCAATGTCTTATAGGCATTACTAAGCATGGAAAAAAAAATATTGCAAACAATTGAAAGTATAGATGAATTTTGAGCCAGAGACAATAAAACAAGGCTTTACTATAGCTGATCTGAGAAAGTTGTGGACCTGCCTCTGATAACTGAAAATGTACTCTCAGCTCTACCGGGACATGCTTTAAACCAGTGTAAAATGGAACAGCCACTAAGAATACGGCTCAACCCTTGATGCAGTTAATACTTCTCTTTCCCACCTTTGTACCTTGTCTGTACGGTCCTTTCCCACACAGACAAACAACAGGATAGCTTTAGCTCAGTCTGCTTCTTGGCATCGTTCCTTTGAGGCCTCCCAGGCACATGTGATGCAGCAGAGCTGGGGAAGGAGTATAAAACCTGGTAGCTTCCCCAGTCATGGTCACCGGAAGCTGCCAATTTCCCCAGCAAAGTTGGTCTATGGGGAGGCCTATTTTTTATGTCAATTACCCCTCTGTGTATTCAGTACAACAGAAAGGAAGCATATTGGGACCATCCTGAGAAAACCTATTTTCCTGAGATGTAGCAGATGGCCATGAGCTCTGTAAGAGGTGCTTGGCATTGGACAGCCCCAGGCTGTGTTTTATCAAAGGTAACCTGTCTGGCACACACAACAGCAGTGTCTGATGCACAGCACAACACTGCACTTCATTCTCCCAGCAGCATTTGGAAGATTCATTTAGTTATTATTTCACCAGCTATTGTGAGTGGGAGTCACTCCTCAGTGGAGAAAAACAGACTGCTTTATTGACTAAACAGTACTGTTCCTCTGAAAAAACACACACACAAGATGCAGATGAACTGTTAAGTGATTTCCAATAGTTTGAAATATTTCTATTCATGCTTGTACACATTTTTCATCAGAATACATTTTGCACTCATTAACAAAGATGCTATTCCATTTAAGTCAAATGGAGCTTCTCTGGTGTCTCTTAGCACAGATTTGAAGCCAAGATATGTATCTCACTCAGTTCATTAGACTCTCCTATATTGTAGATTAAGTAAGCAAGTATGTCACTAAATCTGTTCAGCATTAAAATGATACAAAATGTATTTTTCTTCTTCCAACCAAATAGTTTTCTTCAAATCTGAAACAGATGGAAACACAGTGAGTTATCTATGATGAGTTCATCTGGACTTCTGAATGGAATGTCCGACATTTGGTCACACATCTTGAGATGTGAATTAGGGTCTGAACAGGGAAATTTTTATCATCTTATGTTTACTCTTGTGGATAAGCTCATTAGCTTCAGTGGACAACAAGTAAAACAAATGACATGCACAGCAAGAACATGTGGGATAAGTTGCTGTATAAATTTTCTCAAGTGTAGTTCACACTCCCAAAGACAGTTGTACCCCAAAAGTCCAACAAACAGAGTACATGGAAACTCAGTATGAAAGTTAGTTAAAAATCTGGGGCAGATCCTTATTCTATGTCTTCCATTAAATCCACTTTTCTTGTCTGGAAGATGAATATTTCTGGGGACACTCTGACTTACAAGTCATTTATGGAACAAAACATACTGTTGTCATTTGACTAATTTAAAAAAAAAAAAAAAAAAAAAGCAGGAATGCAAAATATTCCTTTTCATATTCATGGAAAAAATATTAAGGGATTTTACAAATGTAGAGTGGCCAAGATTAAATTTCTTTGTTTACAGGATTAAAAACACTTTCAACGAGAACTCACTCCCACATAGCACTGCTAACAGGATCAGCCGCAGAATCATATTCCATTGTCAGATACTCTGAATACTGCAATGAAACTGCTGTTGTGCTGAAAAAGTCTTTGTCCTCTACTAGCCTAATCAGGCTGATCTTGCCTTACTGAAGCTCAGAAGAGCTTTGTCACTGATTTCTCTGATGCTAGAATTCTACCTCTGGTCAAGAGCCTGAATATGAAATCTGCTGAGCTCCTGGGTCCTCTGTAATGTAAACAAGACCTGTAAGTAGTTAGTAATTTCTCTACATCTGATTTTTAGACTGGTGAGGGCTGCTTCAGGCTAATTTTCCAGCATTCTTGATAAGATAAATTAGCATACTTGGAACTCCTCTCCATGAGAATTAAGCTGCCTCTAATTCTTAGACTGAACAGGTTTGATTCTCTACACTGCATTGAAGTAGGGCCAGAATACTTCTAATGTGCAACCCTCCTGATTCCCACAAGCAAGTTAGAAGTGTCTGTTCTGTGGCAATGAAGAACAGAAAATCTGCCTGAGAAAGTTTTAGCACACATCTGACTGAAACTGTCCTCAAACTTTATTATATTGTTTTTTTTTCTTGTTTGCTTTTAAACACTTTTTATCACAGTCCGAGAATTGGGATTCACTTTATTACCCAAACATCACAGAAATTCCATCAAAAAGAATTCTAAACAGAATGAGTTGACTTTGTTGCTCCTATGATTCCACTGCATTTCACTAAGCATTTTGTGTTTATTCTTTCTTGAACTGGGAAGGAGGACAGTGAAAATAGCTGTGTTTAAACAATCTTCAGGTTCATAGGACAACTTTCTTTCCTGGAGAACTCAGAGTTTTTGTGGTTTGCTTTTTAATCAAAATCAGAGACCCAAAATCTCATTTATACTGGCTAAATTTTACTTTATCCTTCTTGCCTAATATTTCTTCCTGGCAGGCCCCGCACCTTCAGCCATGTGTAGCCAAGAGAAATTACAAGGAATGGAGATTGAAATGGAATTTAAATGGTCTAAATCTGGGCCTTGATGTCTTTATTATGTGACTTTCTGGTTCGATATCCCTAAGTGTCAGAAAGTGACTTAAGGATTCATGGACCAAAATCTAGATTACTACTTGAACAGCAGATATTCTGAGACAATATTCTGAAACATAAATGAATTTGCACATGAATGCAAATGGGAATTTATTCAGTGAAAATTTCTCTGTAGGACTTAGCTGACATCAGAAAGGATGAAAAATAGCAGGATTTTAAAAAAAAAATGGGAAAAGGGAAAAAAAGAATTGTATTTACTGGAGCTGTGGGAGCTGTGGACATTCTCAGGATAATTAGTTACATATGTTTTAGTTGTGCTCTAGGGTAAAATAAGTTCTGGGATGAGGTAATAAATAAATTAAATGTGGTTTTGGAAATAGTTGTTCCTAACTACCCAAAATGTCCACTGCTAGAAAAAACTTGGATGCAGCCAGCTTTGGAAATCTGAAAGGACCACAGAAAAAAAATTTTATAAGAGCAACAATGCTGCAAAGAAGACACCACAGAAACTGAAGTCAGCACATCTTGAATGCTGCTGATTGATGCACTGAGCTAATCTAATTGATACATTTTGGTAAGTTTTGTTTGAATAAGCTAGGTAATTTGGAAATGAGATATATAATAATGTACCCCTATATGAAGTCATTGATTTTTGTAATACCAACTCAAATGCCAGCTGCATCTTTTGTTCATATGGCTGAATTCTATGAACACTGAATTGCTTTCCACCACCATCACTCTCTTTTATCCTTTTCACTTTTTAGGGTAGAAAATGAAAGTGCTATTTAGCTCCACTTATCATGCCATGTGCTAATTCACTGCTAGGTCCTGTTAATCGTGTTTGCTTTGCAGCACTTCTAGAGTAATCTTTTAAGTGTTGTGGATCAGATTCAGATTAGATTCTGTCCTGTCGCTGTGATGAAATGTAAAATCTGCCTGACCCTGTCATTAAGAGAAGACAGATTTTAAGACTTTCGCTATTCACTAGAGTTGTCCTTAGACCTAATTTCCATCTTCAGTGGATTTGTCAGCATGCTGCAACTTTGTCTTGTTGGGCAAAGAGCTAACAGTAAATTGACCCATGTTTCCCAAGGTTTTTATAAACTGTATAGTGATTTCCTTTCTCACAACACAGGTAATTAACCTCATAACATGTTGGTTTTGGGCCCCTCACTACAAGAAAGATATTGAGGCCCTGGACTGTGTTCAAAGAAGGGCAATGAAGCTGATGAGGGGTCTGGAGGGGTCTTAGGAGGATCGGCTGAGGGAGCTGGGATTGTTTAGTCTGGAGAAGAGGAGGCTCAGGGGAGACCTTATCAATCACTACAACTACCCGAGGTGTAACTAGCAATAGAACTAAAGGGAATGGCCTCAAGTTGCAGCAGGAGAGATTCAGGTTGGACGTTAGAAAATACTTCTCCAAGGGAGTGGTCAGGCACTGGAATGGGCTGTCCAGGAATGTGATGGAGCCACCGACCCTGGGAGTGTTCAAGGAACATTTAGATCTTGTACTGAGGGACATGATTTAGTGGGAAATATTGGTGATAGATGGACGGTTGGACTTAGAGGTGGACTTAGAGGACGGGTGATCTTAGAGGTCTTTTCCAACCTTGGCAATTCTATGATTCTATGATTCTAGGACTCTATGTTCATCAAGCTTTCCAGAGGATTTCATATGGATCCCACCACTTCAATAGCCTTAACGCTTAACAGTATTAATACTTATTCTACAGGGTCATTTTCTATCTATCTTGTTCCTTAAGTGACTACCTAAAGAAGAATTTTTCAGATAGACATTGTCCAGTTCCCCGGTTCCTGCCATTAATATAGACACAGAGAAGAAGCTGTGAAATCTACCCCATGAAGTTAACAGAAATGTACTCCTCTTCCCATATCTACGTATACCTAAATAAGGCCAATAACAGAATCCCGCTGAAGCATTTTATTCTGGAGTCAGGTTCTCACTCATCTAGTTAACTCACATGAAAGATGGAACCTCTCTTTGAGATGTCTGAGAAATAAAGGAAGTACCCAAGCAACATAAAAAATTTGGTAATTAACTGAAATCTTGAAGGCAAGGAGTATCTTTACAGACAAAAGATATGATGGGACTGTTCAAAACAGAAATTCTGGATTGTCAATGTGACAATAGTAAAGATGAATACTGCTGTACAAAACTAGCAGAGTTATACTTATCAGAGACAACAGACCTCACACAGAGTTTAATCAATCTTTGCTTGGCTACTTACCTCATCTGAAAAGCGTTTTGGCTGTGGTAGGACTTTATTTCAAGCTGACTAACTCTAAACCACAGCATTTACTCTCCTCTTGTCATGAAATCAAACACTATAATTTTACCTAGCATTATTTACCAAGGTTAGTCAAACCTCATGAACACACACCCAATAGAGGAGAAAGAGAAGATGGGATTTATGGAGAGCTGATAAGAATATATTTCTGATGCTAATTGTCAACCGCTGATAGGAACACTCTCATATATTACTTGGTGCTGAATCATTTTATCAGCACATTTTTCTAGAACCTCTTTATGAATATAGGTTAGATCAGGGCAGTGCTGTCCACTTCTTTATTATTACCGAAGCTTCCAATGCAAATCTGATAGTTTGCAAGTTCTAGTTTCATTTCCCCTGTGACAGTGTAGCAAACACTCCATTAGTCAGCACTCTATTAGAGCATGGAAGGATCAGGGACTCCCCCAGCACCACTCTGAGCAATAACATAGCACGAAATAGTTGCTCTAAGACCTAATTCTTTCTTCATCCTTGCTTAGTACACCGGTCAGACTAGTAATTATGATGTTAGCCACGATTCGCTCATTTGAATTTGCTTCCTGTACTTCATCAGTACTTCACTCACAAGGACTCTTCACTGATACTCTCACTTTTGAAGCCTCCGAGCTTCCATTCACTTTTCCCTTTTCTTCACTAATCACTTACGCCCAAATATCTAGGTATCCACACAAGAATATAACTGAAGAATTAAAAAGGAAGAAACTGTCCACTTAATATCACTCATGGATGCCTCACTGCTGAGTTTCTCAGCATTTTTCCTTGATGTGAAATTATTTGGAGTGGCTAAAGAAGTTTGAAAATCTGTATGAATATTCACTTTGGGCATGAAAGCTAATACAGGAAGCTTGTGCAAGTGACTTTACACCCAGTTAATGTGAACCACCATCTTACTGTACAGAATATCAGCTGAGTTTTTATTAAGGCACCCAGAACTTAAAAAAAAAAAAAAAAAAAAAAATTGTGTTCATTTTCCATTAGAAAGGTTTGTTCCAGAAGGTTTGCTGATGCTTTTGCCCAGAATCAGGCTTGCAGTAATACCTGTACCCAAATCCACATCCTACTCAATACCTCCAAATGACTTCTACCTGAAAGCAGAGCAAATTCATCAGACTCAAAGAACAGTGACCTACACATAAATCAGAAAGACTACACATCAGTGGGTAGATATGAAGCAATCTGGAAAATACTGCTGGTTGTCTGCCCTGTTCTTACACTCCTCTGAGTGTGCCTGGAGTTGGTCATTGTTGCTAGTGGGTTTTCCTCCAGAAGTTACAGGCTTTAGCCAATCTCAAAGGAAGCTGAACACCCTCTGCCCACAATCTCCAAGAGTGTGAGCAAAAGAAAAAGAAACTAGAGATAAAACACTGATGGGGGGGCAACAGATGAAAGAAAGAGATTGTGTTCATGGTCATAGGTTAGAAATGAAAAATCCTATTTGGACACCAAAAGAAACACCCTTCCAAGGGTCTCTGACAACAACCAAGGGACTGATAGATGTTGTGCAACAGCTCTCTGCTCAGAGACATAACAGGTGAGAGAATGAAAATAGGCTCCTGCACCTGGGGTCCACAACAAGCATCCCACCGAGGCTGTGAGAGAGCAGATGGAGCACAGCAGAGGAAACAGATGGGCAGGTCTCCTACAGTCTCACAGGACTTGGGTGGGAGCATGTAAATAAAAAGGCAAGGGGTAAACTGAAACCAAAACCTGAACAAGAGGTTTTGCAGGAGCTGTAAGAGGGACTGTCATGTGGTGAATTCAACACGCTTGTACCTCGTGGTCTTCCAGTTGCTACAGAGGGGACATGAGTCAAGGGACCAACAAGAATGGCACAGTAGCCCATGCCCTTGTTATACAAGCAACTGCATAGATTACCAAAGAAACATATTAAGTCTAAGAGGGTGTACGAGCAATTGTATTTTCACAGCTGAATTTATCTAAATATTCTATCCAAAGCTATTGAAAATAATCTTACAATAGTAGCCAATGTCTGTGTTCCACCAGCATATTTCTAAAACATTCAACAGTGTTATGGAAATATGAGATATTGTGAATAAGGTAATCTGAATGCTGCACATAAGCATAAGCACACCACAGCTGGTAACTAGAGTCACAAGAAGTTCTTTCATTAAACAACTTTATTAAGCAGTTTTCTATAGAATTGCACTTTACATTAACAGGAGGGAAATATCTTTTTTACATAACAGCGATGAAAGTGTAGTATTCATTCACTTCTTGCCAAAATGGTATGTCAACCTTTGTAGATTTTCATCCAAAACCCTGTGTTCTGAGCAGCAGCAGTTTGGAGCAATATGACGGGTAGAATTTAAACTAGGATTCATAATTACTACATATAGGGCTATAAATTTCATCGTTCTTAACATGTTAAAAGTTAATAATCACCTTGATTTTTTTACAATAGCAGAGGTAAGACCTCTAGCACAACTCATTTTTTGGCAAGCAGATGGCTGCTGCTGTAGTTGCACCATCACACTGGCATTCAGGAGATGAGGGTTTAGCCATACATTTCCTGTGTGACTTTGTATACATTGCTTAACTTCTGTTTCTCAATCCTTATCCATTAAATAGAATTATTTCCTTGTGTGACAGGAATGTGTATTAAAACAGATGTATTAATGAACAGGTACAATGTTGACACAAGCAATATATAATAGCAGTTAGGCAAATGTCAATATTAATTGAAATTAACACAGAAAGGTCTCCATATTCATACCTGTCATTTACTCCTAACTTCAGCTACACTTCTGCAGACCTATGCCAATAACTCACCAGGAAATTTTAAAGTTTTCTGCTGAATACCAAGTCATGCGAGAAAAGAATCCAACAAAATTTTGTCTTCTGCAATAATTTCTGCCAGTGGTAGAAAGACTGTTAAAAAATTTTCCAATATGAAATTCATATACGTTAGAAATGAAACTGTAAGTAATTGATAGATAGAAAATATGCAAACAGATTATAGCAATGCCTACTGTATGGCCTTTGATTAAAACAAGTCTCTGGTTATGTCCTGAATATATTGGAGCAAGTCTTTTCATGGAGGACAAGAAGAACGGGGAGGAGAAGTGTGAGGGATGATGCAAGATTGCACAATTGCTCCACGTGGAGTGAATCTGCTCAAGCACCAAGGAACTGTTTGAGGAAGCTGGGAAAAGGAGAAGGGTGTGCCTGGTGAAACCGTGTTCCTGGCAGCCATAACCACATGTTTAAAATAGCACTGAAAATACAGACTGGACCATTTTTGTTGGTTTTCAGTGCCGTAAGATTTCTACACAACTCTTTTAAAACAAGCATGTGTACAGAAGGAAAAACAGGAGACATCAGTGACATCACTGTCCTTAACATCCACACTCCTATCCTAGTAAGAAGGAACACTCAAATTCAAAAATCTATATATCGTCTGACTGAAGTATAATCTCTACTAATACACTGTGACAGAAAATGTTTAATTTTGCTTCTACAAAGAATGAAAGCACAGAAATAAATAGGGAAAATACTGATTCTCATTCACAGTAAAAAGAAAGATGTGGGTATATGCATCATATGTAAAAATAGGCTATGGTCAAAAGCAACATATTGTTCTGATAAAATGAGTTTCAGCTTTATGCATGAAAAAACAGTATTTAATTCTGGCAGAGAGAGAGAGTTTTCAGTGCTAAAGAAGTAACCAAGAAAGCCGTTCAAACCAAAATCAGTTACTTTGCTAAGGGTCTCTTTCTACCCAGTTATTTAAAGGGAGAGGAAGTACTCATGAAACTACCACAGTCACAGCTACTGTTCGAATTCGGCAGTGCTTCAGGTAACAGTAAAATTACAGAATGCAAACAAAGGAGATCCTCAAAGTGATCCATCTCAAAACAAGTCAAAAAATCACTGGGCCACTTCATGCTAGCCCCTCTTTTCACTCTTCAGTCCCACATCTAACAGATGCTGAGTCAGTTCTGAATAACCACACAAGAGATGTCATTTCTGCTTGCATAGCTTCTTTTGTTTTTTTCTTTTTTCCATCTGGACAAGCA
>JAOWBP010002392.1:48586232-48609686 GCA_028571105.1 Tragopan temminckii
TAATTTAAAAAAAAATAAAATGAACTAAAAAAAAAAAAAAAAAAAAAAAAAAAAAAAAAACCAACAACAAAACAACCACAACATATACACTCACATACAAAAAGTAATTCCCCCCAACCCTGCCTCACCCCTAAAGCTAAGTTGTAGCATATGAAGTACTAACAGTTGTCTAAGATATGTTGGCATATTGAGCAAGGACTAGCCAGCCTTGTCCAGAACACCATTTCTCATGTTAATTAAGTCAATCGAACTCTTTCTCTGTGAGAACAAATCACAGAATGTGCAGACAGCAAATAAAAGACGGTAAGATTGCATTTGAATAGCCACTTGACTTCAAAATCTTCTAATGACAGGGGACCAATAAGAAAATAATACCTATAAGGTTTTCACTGGAAGTGGTCAAACAGAGAAAGCACTGAACGAGGTACGTGCCCTACAGATCTTACACATCTGATTGAATGCTTAAGAGTGGCTGATGGGCCAAAACCAACATACCACTTTTCTGGTTTGATCAGGACATTATTAGGCCTATGTTCCTCCTTTCACCACTGCTTTCTCAGTGCTTCAAAGCTTTCTTACCAAACAGGTCTGGCTCCAAAAAGAATACCCACTCTAGAAAGTTTACTCACCTTACAGGAACAGAATATTCATTAATGTCTTAACCAGCAGCCCAACTACATGATGTTAGTTATCAATAACATGTAAATTCCAAACTGCCCACACTGATAGGAAATACATCATGGTTCAGAAATGGCTCATGACCAGTGAATCAGACAGACAGAAATTACTTTCTAAAAAGTATAGCACAATTACAACCTGCATAGTTACTTCAGTACCTAAATTAGATCATCAAGCCAAAGAGTTCAACAATGACGTTAGACTGAGGACCTGGAAGCTGCAAAGAGTTGTCAATATTTGGTACTAGTGAGATAAAGTTCATGGGAAAAAAGGCTCCATCTTGCAACAGATACTACTCACTTTTTTCATGACTTCCAAATGACACAATCCCATATACCTATGGCAAGGCTCAAGAAAATTGAGGAAAAAAAAACAAAACAGAGCCATGAAGTACAAAACAGTTGTATGGCTTTCAGTATTGGTAACAGAGAAGAACACGTTTGCCTGCCAAAAGTGGAAACAGCCAGTACTTCAGTCAGAGAGATTCACCTACCAAGCTCCTTGGAAAATAAGTAGTTTTTCCACTCCTCAGGAAGGAAAAACTATCCCCTGAAGATCTCTGCTGCTGCCATCTCATTCCTGGGCAAAACTATTTTAAAAAAAGCAGTCACCGTAACGTGCCAACAGTATACAACTGCCAGTTTTCTGAAGACCTTGCAGTCAGGGTTCACATCAGGACACAGAATAGAGATTGTCTTTATTGCCGCTCAGCCCATTACTACCATAAAAAAAAGTCTGATACTCCCATATACAGCCATATGCAGGGGTTTAATAAGCCAAAAATACCGCATATACAAAGTGGAGATCCTGCACAGTGGTACTTGCAATGTCTTGTTTGAAGCAAAGCTCAGAATGGTAGATAACAGCATCTTCTGTCCAAGTCTTTGCTCATGGGGCCCCAGGTTATATCCTTAATCTTTTTTAACAGCTGCACAAGATCACCGTTGAATACTCCCAGGTAGCTGAGGTATAGCTGATAGCAGTGCAAGAGATGCTTATTTTCAACAGCTATAGCTATTGCTATTTTTGAAAAGGCAGAACATCTACAGGAAATCAGTTCCTAGATGAAGTATGGTTCAAGCTGAGCTCAGGCAAGACTGAGTCACTGTTATTCAGACTGGGGAAAAAGATCTTAAATGCCTGAAAATACACTAGAAGCCTGCTGAGACGTCAAAGTTACGTGGCACTGACTGATATTCTGCTAAATGTGGATGCCCACATATAGAGAATCAGTTTCCTCCTCTGATCTGCTGGAAAGCTTATTCCTTACTCCTTTGTGAAGATCAACCTATGCCTTGGTAAAACCAACATTAGGCAGCCTCCATTTTACAACTTCAGAATAATTTACGAGCAAGTAATCCCATCTGTAGTGATCTGTTAGTGATAGGACAAGGGGAAAGGGCCTCAAGTTGCGCCAGGAGGGGTTCAGGTTGAATATTAGAAAAAAGTCTCCAAAAGAGTGGTCAGGCACCGACTGGAACAGGCTGCACGGGCAAGTGTTTGAGTCACCATCCCTGTAGGTGTTCAACAAAAGTGAAAATGTGGCACTAAGGAACATGGTTTAGTGGGTACTGGTGGTAGGTGGACAGTTGGACTAGATGATCTTAGAGGACTTTTCCAACCTTAATGATTCTATGATTCTATTATTTGCTGTAGATAAACAATCTTTAAGGTATAACAAATTTCATCTGTCCTCTTTCTCATCAACTCAGACAACTGTGAACATCCCCCTCTAGAGGCTTTGGAAGATGGTTTGAAAATTTGCTCCTACTTTCTCAAGCATTCAGTGGGTTAAACCACATAAAGGAAAACAAACACTTATCAACAAGATTCTGCAGCTGCTTTATCCCCTGGGAAAACACAACCACAATACAGCAAAGCCTTCCATCACATCATAGTCCTTGTCTTCAGCAAACCCCATACATCTTCCTGATCTTCAACAAACTCTACCTAAGCATGATTTGTAAATGAGCAATGTACATGAAACGACATGAAATCTAGAACACATTTAGCTAAGTTTTGAAGAAAGCATTTGCACAGCGTAGTGAAAGACAGTGATACCAATCCCATAAACAGGTAAATTCAATACTGAGGAGGAAAGAAGCCCAGGAACGGGAACCTAGGATGTGAGGCTAATAGTAACCAGAATAGGAAGATTTTTTTACAAAGGGAAAAGTTGAAGGAAGGCCTTTTTTTTTTTTTTTTTTTTTTAGAATACACAAATGAATACCCTAAATACTCAGGGGGTTTTTTTTAGTATAACAAGTAAAATGTAAAGTACTGGATAGTATCTCATCCTTTTTAAGATGGACCATCCTAAGAATAAAAATACAAAACTGACATACTGTGTATCTGGCCCATATTAATGGGACAATTTTCTGCCATTCTAGTAGTACAGAAAAGCTAGAATGGACCTTGGACGTATGTTCATGTTTTTGACAACTTGGAATGTAAATTGGCTTCCCTCACTTCCTATGAAGAAAGGTCAAGAGAGCTGGGCTTGTTCAGTGTGGAAAAGGCTCAGGGGAGACCTCACTGAGGTCTTCCAGTACTTCAGGAGGCTTATAAAAAAGATTGAGACTGAATTTTTATACAGGCAGTGATAGGAAAAGGGAGGATAGCTTTAAAATAAAAGAAAGGAAATTTAAATAAGATGCTGGGAGCAAATTCTTTACTTGGAGGGTGCTGAGGCACTGGCAAAAGCTGTGCAGAGAAGCTGTGGGTGCTCCCATCCATAGAGGCATTCAAAACCAGGCTGGATGGGGCCCTGGGCAACTTGATCTGGAGGGTGGAAACTGCCCACAGCATGAGGGTTGGAACTAGGTGGTCTTTAAGGTCCCTTCTGAGCCAAACCATTCTATGATTCAGTGATTCTTTCCTTTATTTTTCTCTTTAAAATAGTCCCCCAGCAGTTCTGAAGAGATACTTCTCTTGCATACTGTATACTAATCACCATTTGGGTGCTGTTTGGAATTAAGCACTGACTTCATTCCATGGAAAGTCTTTAAAAAATTGTGGAGGTGTGTGTGGGGGAAGTCATTTCCAAGTGACATTCCAAGCCCCTCCTTCTCACTGGCTCCTAGGAGTAATTACTCAGCTGGAAAATGAAACAACACTGCTATTTTAGTGGGGCTTAGGAACTTGGGCCTGGTTTCATGTTTCAGATTAATGCTTTCTGTGCCTTCTGGAAATTCAGAAGAGCAAAAAAGAAACTCTTCTGATAAAGCAGCATCTTATAGATACAAGGCATTCTGAAGACATTTGTAACTTGCTGTCTCTCTCCTATTTTGCTGTGTTCAGTTGAGACAGATATAACTATTTCCCCTCCTACTCAAATGAACTTCTAACCTGCATCTGTAAAGCCCCATCTGTTCTTCTTGACCCTCTGTCCCAGGTCTCTGGTCGCTCTGTGGTGAACACTCAGTATACTTTGTTGCAACACATATATAACAAATAAAACATACTAAACTGTTTAAAAACAAAGCACCAACATAAGCCATTTAAAGTCAACCTGAAAAATCTGGTCTTATGATATCTTATGAGCCTAGTCCTAGTAGAATAAGGCTGGCTAGAACCCCAGATCTTTAAAAAAGAAGTTGAAATATTTTCTGTAGCATATTCTTTAGTATTTCAATAGGCAAAGAGTAAGTCACTCAGTTATGATTTGTCCGTTTCTTATATTCCAATGTGCTTCTAGAAGATGGGCACACCAGGGTAGTGGTGAAATGCTGTGCAAGGGAAACTTCGACATAACATATCAATCTGAGGAACAAATCAAAACAAGGTACCAGTTTACAGAAGCAAGACATTCTGAGACCAGTTTGGAAACCAAGAGTTACTTCCAGATTGTGAGAGTAAAGTAAATAATAAAAGCTTCCAAAATCAACCGATCAAGGAATAATCAACAGCTAAGGAAAAAATGACTAGAACACTGACTCAGTAACATGCCTTTGACATGTAATAACAAATCAGAATGAAATAAACTATGTATTCACTGAATATCTGTATCCCAAGGTCCACAGTTTTAAAGGAGTATGAAAGGAAATAAATGTTGCTTTAATAGCAATCTGTTATCTGCTCTTTTATTTATATATTCTAAAAATGATTTAACATCTAACATAGGAATGGCCAGGTTTGCTCAGACACAAGATCAATTTAGACCAGAATGCTTTCTTTTAAGCACTGGGCAGGAAATGTTCCAGCAAAGGGTGCAAGACACCTCACCAAAAAAGCCAGATGTGGTATGCTCCAATGCTTTAGTTTCCACCCCGGCTCTCCATACACTCTCTTCTCTGTCACTTAATAAAAGATGAGGGTCCTTTTCAAAAGTCTGCATGCTCTTCAGTGTACCAACAATAACAATCCATACAGCTATAAATTCTTTCAGCAAAAGGAAGACAGATTATTAATAAAGCATGAGAAGAATGAATTCCCAAAGCTACGGGCAGGCCATTCACCTATAAATCCCGCATTCACCGTTGCCAGCAGTAACAGTTAATAGTGACAAGGCTGTGTAGCATCAGATCCCACTGTCTGCCCTCCACTGAGAATATTATTGACTGGGTGATTCTCTCTGTTTGTGAAATCTGGGAATGTGTTTAGTAGTGAAAAAGCAGACACACCTCAGATTTGCCATATGTGTAGAACAAGTACCTGGTTGACTCCATAAAGTTCAGCGTTCCTAAATATTCTGGCAACGTGTACTGCACTTACGTTTTAGTAAGGTAAGTGTACATTTTATTGGGAAAGCACAGAAGTGAAATATCAGTACTCCTGATATATGAAGGAATCTCAAAAGATTCCTTCATATTCAAGAATTCTAATAATTTTAAATGATTCATTGATCTCAAGTACGCTACCTAGACACGATCACAGAGATCATCTCTAAGTCAAAGCTTTGCATATTGGCATATTGCTTCTACTTGTGACAAGATACCCAAAGGTGGAAATTTTCACCCCCTGGTTCCTTTCCTGAGCAGAAATCGGACTCCCAAAAACCAAATAATGACTATCTTTTCTGTACAAAAAGCCATGATATGATAACTCATTCTGGCACAGCAACAATAAGATTTGGTTCCCATGCAAGTACATAAACACCTGCCTGTTCTTTTTGATTTCTCACATCCAGGTTATTCTTTCAAATGCCCTGATGGCTATCATAAGATAGCTGACAGCAGCGCTGACAGCTATCGTAAGAGGAAGCAAAAAAAGCTGTGCTTCTTCAGGTGAGCTTTTATATTCCCCTACCACAGGTGCCACAACTGTCTCCTAGTTCTTTGAACAGTCTAAAACATCACTGCCAACAAAGCAGCAGCATCACTTCCTCCTATGTATTGCTCTGTCTCCACACCAAGAAAAGAAATTCCTTTCAATCATAGCTATCTTGCAAGAGCTTCGAGTGGAAACATCAATGGGAAGCTCTTGCAAGAATGACTTCTGTGAACACTGAACGTTGATTTTAGCCTTTACTCAGGAGATGTCGTTATAGTCTGTCTACCTCCAGAATATGGTGGGACTTTGAACTTCATTCTACTTCCTGAAGTCATGCTGGACATGCCATAAACTGCTGCAACAGGAAGCTGTTCTGAGAAGTACAAAGCAGATTTCTAGAGAACAATACAACATAATGGGAAAGTGACTGGTGCAGGGACATAAAATGCAGGGACAGTTGAAGAATGGTGCCTGCTGTTCGCTGTTGCTTCTTGTGCTAGTATTATGAGCTTATTTCGCTAGCCCAAATTATAACAGTTAATTTATTTCTTTTTCAGCACAAGTAAGTTCACTTAGGAAGAGCATATATATATCTTCTGTAAAGCACAGAATTCCTGGATTTATTCCAGAAGAAAAAAATCACTTCCTTCCTTGAAGCATGATAAATTTCTTGGGATTCTCCAGTCCCATGCTCTAGATTAGAAAACTAAGGAACACACAAACACTCAGAACAAACAAAAAAGGGGATGTCAGATCACATAATTATTAATAAAACATTTAAATGAAAGCTGAGTCTGTCTGGGACAATTTCATCACATATTTGGTCAGTTAATTATGGCTTTTGATTGAACAAAATTTCGGCTTCCCACAACGTGCCAACACAATGATTTTTGTTCAAGATCACTGAAATTGGAGACAGTTTCTGCTGCAGTGTGTGAAAAAGAAGGAAATAAATTCTGAAAGATGGGGCAACATTATAAATACCTCTTTTAGGGAAACTACCCCTCATACCCACACTGTTTATCTGGCATTTTGGCTGACATGGGTGAATGAGAGTTTGAGGAATCAAAGCCAGAATTTTTCTAACACCAACCAAACATTATAGCTAGTAGAAGATCTGTATCCTAAAAGGTTAGCTCCATCCAAAAGAAATTTAGGAATTGAAAAACAAAAACCAAAATACTGAATTTTTCATGGAAACTTTCATAATAAATCTAACAGGAAAAAAAAATCAAATTAAATTTCACATATCCTCCTCTCTTTGCTCTGCTTTGAAACATAAGAAGTTCAGTAGAGTTTAGGGGATGTTCCTGCCTTCACTATTTTCATAGCTATTGTTTCACTTACTCAACAAACTTCCCTCCAATTGAAACTCTTCAGGAGCAACAAAGCATCCAGACTATGGTGTCATTAATAGTCCTGAGGTTACAGAGCAGGACAAAAACTCATCTTTGTACATAGAGAAAGCAGGATATAATAAAATTTTGTGGTACCCTTTCGTTAAGTAGTAAAAAAATAGGCTATAATAACAACTGTTCCCCCTCCCCCCTACTTTTAAAAGCAAATGAATTCTACTTTAAGCTCCATGGCAGAATTGTGACAACATTCAAATACTTATATTTAAAGAGGTCTCATTTTTTCACCTGCTGTATTCATTAGTCTACAAAGTTTTTATGCCCGGGTTTTTATTGATAATCACAGCCCTTGGATACAATGGCGGAAGATATCTGAGGATCAGTACAGACATGACCTTTCAAAAGTGGAAGCTGAGATAGGCTTATTGACAGAGCAGGACACACTCACATGGCAGGCTGATGAATTTTCAGTATCTTGGAATAATACCCCAATATGTTGGAATTTCTAGCAGTTGCCCTGTCTGCTTTTCTCCCATATTTTGTCACTCTTTTCTTGTCACCTGTATCTCCTTCCACTGTTTGTTTCCTTTACCTTGTCTTTCCTCATAAGCTCATAAACCTTTACTCTCAGATGGGTACAGCCTTGTTCCTTATAGTGCCTTTTCTTCAGTGTAAGGAGATTCATTGGTGTCAGCAATAGTTAATACATTCTAAACACCTACAAAAAAAAACTAATAATTTCTCACTCTGTGCTTACTGTGAAATGTAAATATGCAATGAAATGTAAATATTTCACACAGCCCATTGCCTGAGCACTATCATTTTTTCATATCCATTTCAATTCCTTGATGCAGGAATTCTACCTAAAAATTCTATTAATCCCTCGCTTGCTTCTTCTTATTTCACTCCAAAAAAGAAAACAACCTATTTCAAGAGACCCAGGATTCCTCACCACCCAGGAGTCATGACAAATTCAGCCCTAAGGAGGAGTGGTGGCTCCACATTAGCCAAAGTATACACTGAAATGATGTTCTGTTGCTTATGGTTTCCAAAGAAGTGTCATGTGGCAAAGATGTCACTTGGTACTTGATTGTTTAATTAAACCATCAGGGTTAGCAGACATTAATTATCTTGCAGTCCAAAAAACATTAATCCCTTCCCAAAGTGACATCATTGAAGTATGACAAATGCATATCCTTTCACTTTTCTGACTGGAAAACTAATGCAAAATATCTCACCAACCATACAGTCTTTTCTATAGCAGTATTGGTGCTTGGGTGGAAAACACTGCGCAAATGAAGAATAACGCCATGAGCATAGAGGAAGAATTGCGTCTCTGAATTTGACTGAAGCCATTTCTTATCATGTTATCTTTTCCCCAGTGGCTGTTAAGTAACAGGTTACCCTCAGTTCCTATTTATCTTTCAGAAACTAACTTCCCTTTGAGATCATTTCACTTGTTCATAGATGTTGGCTTCCCTGTGAAGTAATGTCACTCAGGGAGTGACTTTTCAGATGCTGAGTACTTGCAGTTCTCCTTGATTTTACCTAGAGGCATAACAGCTATAACCCAGCTGCAGGAAGACAGAGTGGCCACCACAGAGTCCTGCAGCTCATCTAGCCACCACCACCAAGAGCCACTTTAACTGGTTTTGCCTTACATGCTCTTAAGAAAAAAAAATTCCATTTAAAGGTACTCTGCTGATTTTTAAAATTACTCTTGTTTATGGGAAGAATTTTATTTAAACGGGCATAAATATTTTTATTATAGTCCAAGGTCCAAGCTGATGCTTAGGTTTTGTGCTCACCTTTAACAAATGTTTTGTTTACTGTCTGGCCAGAAGATGGTTTTGTCTGGCTGCACTCAAGGGATATCACCATTTGTAAAGTATCTCTAGCTATCCAGGAAAAAGACCAGACTGCAGCAGTCACTCTCTTCTGGAAGAAGCATTAAGATCTGGTATTCTATTAAGTTCCAAGTTTATGAACTGGAGAAGGCAGTCAGGGAAGGTCTCCGTTTGGAGCAGGACCTGCATGAAGCAAGCAGGTGTGTTCAGCTGGAGGTCCATGGCCTGTGCATGCTACTGCTGGTGAGATCCCGAGAGTCCTGCCAGCCCTGTCTCTGACAGCACCCTGGAGCTTCCCCACCCTATCTGTGGCTGCCAGGCCCTGCCCTGCTACCTCGTGGGGAGCCCCTTTGCACCAGCCCCAGAGACCTGCCAGCCATCACTGCATCCCATAAGTATTAAGCAGCACCACCATCAAAAATACCCAGAAGGGGAGCTCTTGCCAACAGCCTGTCAGACAACAAAAGCATCCTGGCACCACTTTAGCTGAGCAGAACAGCTCTTGGAGCTGCTCTAAAGCATTGACAGCTACCAGCACAGCTTTCATTTATTTCTGTGAATGACCTTATGTGAAGTAATTACTATGCAAGCGGTACATTTCATTGCAGCCAGCTGAGCTTTAGTCTTTACATGGAAACTGGCTGGATGGGAAGAGTGTTTTCAGAGCAGTTGCTTTGTCATAAGTGGCCATATCAGAGGCCATGGTCCACTGCACGTGGGCCAGCATGAGATCAGCAGGCATCATCTGACCCAGAGTAAAGGTCTAGTTTGGGAGCAACACCTCTTGCTATGGCTGACTCTATGACATGTAGTGAGGTTGTGAGAGCACAGCTAACTCCGAAGAGTAATGCAAAACTGTCAGACATGCTACTCTAGAAAAAAAAAAAAAAAACAAAACAAAAAAAAAAAAAAAGAGAGACCCTTTACAAATGTACAGATGTTAAAGTCAGATCCAGGAGCTATATTCAGTGGTGTTTAGAGATGGCTGCTCTTAGAGTAGACAGGCCAGAGAGAGACAAAAATGAGAACCAGTCTAGGACTGCTGGTTTCAACACTATCCCAGCCTCACCCACAGCATCCATTCCCAATGAGTACTGCAGCTTCTGGCAGCAGTTTAGAGGTACTGCACAGCTCCTCAGTGGGATGTTTGGGAACAAGAAATTATGTGTGAAGCAGAGGAAGCAGGAGACAGAAAAAATAAAGAGAAATCCTTAGTCACACAGTTAGCAAGGGGTAAACGAAAGCAGGACAATAAGTATGGATTTTTGTCTTGATATCTGAGCACAGGGATTTCTCCCCTTCCATCTGGAAGCGAGAGCTCAGCCATGCATTGCAGGAAATCAGCATAGAGCTTTATATCTGTCAGACTCACCTCCTCATAGTATGCTTTGTACCACAAATCTGTACTGCTCTCCAGAACATTGTCTTTTCTTTACATGAGTGGCAGATAACATAATGCCATGGGTGCCACTTACTATCATAGTATTTCAGCCCCCACCTCTACCTTTCTGATACAGAGTCATGGGGAGAAGAAAGGGAAAATACCACAAATCAAACCATTATCCAGCAGTTCTGCTGCATACGTCAGTTCAGAAGGTCAGGACAGGATTTCCTCACCTGCACTATGCCATTTTCTCCTCGTCTACATCTGAAGGTTTGTCTCAAGTTTCAACCCTATGATTTCAGCCTGCAAGTTTACCTTCACTTGTGCCTTGTTCATTACTTCCAACATGACCTTTTTTACTTTGCCTGCATATATGGCTTACTGAGGTCATATGTCATTTATCTCTACTGAGCTTCTTACTCAAGTTTGCGTTATCCATGACACAGACAGGTTTCTTCCATGTGCTTCTTAATTACAAACTAATAGTTCTCTACCTAGGAAGCCACTACACAGATTCATGCAGGGTTTTTCACAAGGTACATTGCAGACAGATGTTCCAGTGCTGCAGGCTGAATGGAGGCTGTGTAGCCATGTTAGAGAAGTGTTAAGCCACAGCTGCATGTTTATTAGTTAGGCTCTGCACCCTGCTAACTGCAGTCACAGCTCAGAGCACAAGCAGTGGGAACTAATATCTGCTGGTGAACAACCGCATAGCTATACGCATAGGAAGTGAATAATAATAATAAGAAAACCCACATACCAAAATTTGCTGGAATGAAGACATCTGACAAATTTTACTTTGTTGAAGACCACGAAGTTCGAAGATGACAACTTTATGAAATCCAGCAATGAGGAAGTAAATATGCATCACTATAATAAAGTAGTTAATCATAGCTGAATCAAAGGTCCTGCTTCAAATGAACAGAATAAGGTAATAAAGACTGTCTGTGGAAAGTGAAACAGCACAAAGAAGCAATCAGAGGAGTTACCAATATACGTGATTTTTGGATGAAAATCTAATTTACATTAGTGGGGGGAAAAAGTGGTTTTATGGACAGTAGCAGCTGTAGGTCAAAACAGGCCGATGTTTATCCTCTGCTTTATGGGTCTGAGTCATATTATGTACAATAAGTCTCAGGTGCAGAGAAAAATCCAGTGTCAAAGGATTCCAGGACAAGGTACTTCCAAGCTCTCGGAGCCTTCCTGGCTACTGCCATGCTATCATACCCTCAGAGGAACACTGGTTGTTCATCTTCCTCCTCTTCTCTTCCCTCTCATGTTTCCCAGCATTTGGCACTGCCATTACTGATTATGATATGTTTACTGTTCAGGTAACCTAAGTTACTCCTCCATGGCTGGTAACCATCTTCTCCTCATCCTAACTAAGATGCAACTTTCCAACAAATGAAAAGTGTGCACATGTCATCCAAACTACTCAAAATCCTCCAATTCACCATTCCTAAAGAGGTGCTTCAAGGTAGGCAACTTTAATTTGCCCTAAAGTAGGAAAAAATTAGATTTAAAAAAATATTTTATTCTGTCTTAAGTAAAAGAAAGAAGAGTGGAAGTTAAGTTTAAGTTCTTAACTATGAGAGTGGTGAGGTGCTGGAACAGGCTGCCCAGAGAGGCTGGGGATGCCCCATCCCTAGAGGTGTTCAAGGCGAGGTTGGATGGGGCCCTGGGCATCCTGATCTAGTATTAAATGGGGAGCTTGGTGGCCCCGCATGTGGCAGGGGGGTTGGAGATTCATGACCCTTGACATCCCTTCCAACCCTGGCCATTCTGTGATTCTGTGTAAGGATAGAATAACAGAAGACTAATGTGTGCACCATCTTATTTATACTTGGCACTGCTGTAAGACTTAACTGCTGCTGAACTTTCCAGGTCACTCATCATCTGGGAAAAGAGTACTATCTGAATTCCTTTCATGTTCTGCCTCTGCCTTTTAGCTTTAAGGTTGATGCTTTTAAACCTTAAAGTCCTTTTCTCCTAGCTTTCCTCCTCAGGGTCTCCTTCCCCTTGCAGGCTCACCTGTAATGCACATCAGGAAGTGGTGATCAGCCCACAAGTCTCAATATCTGAATTACTTGCCAGGCATCAGTGAGTATCTGCCTACACACAACTACACATCTGCAGGAAGGAAGGGGTAAAACCCATCTTAGATTGAAATCAACACCAGCCCAGCACACTATGTGTTGCAAGTAAGAAGGCCAAAGTATATATAGCACACCAAGAAACTTCTGCCTTATTGCTTAGCTGTACATGGCAACTTAGGAGCAAATCCATGGTAAAAAATCAGCCTAAAAGTTTTATAAATTGATACCACAAAATGGGTTTCATTTTGACAGCCTTAGTTCTCCAGAGCAAGAGGGAGGGAAGCAAAGGATCATAGATCGGAAGGTGCTTAGAGATTCATTCCAGGCCTATCTGCTCACCTTATGACTACTTTTAGTATTTAAGACAGGCTTGGAAATCTACGTTATTTCTCCTTTCTATATTATATTTGAAAATTTACATCCCTTCTCAATTTGGCACTTTGTCATAGGTATATTTTGGGCTCCTATTCTCTAAAAAAAATAAAAAATAAAAAAAAAAAATAAAAAAAATAGAAGAACAAATTGCATATCCTAAGCATTGTTCAATCCCTCCTGGGGTCAAAACAGTCTTGCAGAGCAAGCTATTGCTGAGAGGGCTACGTGATGTGCCGACTCCATCTGCCCTGGTGTGCAGCACTGGGCCAGCAGCATGCTGAGCCGCGGCTCTGTTCCATGGAGACACTTTCCACGTTTATTGTTCTTGATTAGAAAAACATTCAGATTTTTTGAACTGACATTTAAGACTGAATAAAGTTCCAGTTTGGTTTTATCAAGGCAAACTTTAAAATAGATTGTCTATTAGCTTTTGTAATATATTTCTTTTATGAGCGTGAGTGGGAAGAGCATTAAAAAAAGTCATAAATCAGATGCATACTTCTGGTGAGTGCAGGAAATCATTTAACCTTTGTGTTTTGTATAAATAGGAATAAATGTGGATTTGTTCATATTGTCTACATTTTCTGAAACACCACCAGAGGTGGAATTTCCAGAAGGAAAATGATCAGGAGAAGAAAACAAAAGGAAAATAAAGCAAAAAACCTCCCCCAAAATACGGTGATGCCTAAAGCACTAGTTGCAAACCACTGCCTCCTGCCCATTTAGGACAGGAGAAGAGATGAAAAAGTCCAGCATTTTTACCTTCATTTATTTGTTACAGGGTTTGGAGGGGAGAAATAAAGTAAAAAATCCACACCACACTACTGTACTGAGACTTGAGACAATTCTCTTAACACCAATAGCATGCAAGCATGTCCATTGGAAAATAATCTGCCCTCAGTGGCTAACTCCCAGCAGAAAGCTTGGCGACAGGCCAACATGTAAATATCCATTTGTATATGCAGGAAATCATTTTCAGCAAAACCTGAGCTGGTCAAGCAAGCTGGGAGGTTCTGAGCAGTATACTGTGCATATATTCTTATTGGAATGGGTTAAAAGGTGCTCACAGCAGCACGTTATGGATGACACCAGCGAGACTTTAAGCATGCAACATAATGTTAGAGCAATTAATAAGGGCAGTTGCTAACAGTTGCACAACGGAGGAGTGTTTTAAAATTCCTGTGCTCTTTAACAATGATGTGGAGAGACGCTATGAAGGGGGAAAAAAAAAAGCCTGGCATGGAAGGGACATTCCTTCAGTTCCTCTCAAAAGTTTGAAAAACCTCTGGATAGGAAAATACTATTGAGCAGCCAATTTTTTCCACATTTGGCTAAGCGCAATGCCCAAAATACACAGAACACTACTTCACTTTGAAAGGATTGCAATACTCCTATCTGAGTCATCTGAAAGCAAATAAAATGAGACCTAAACAAATAAACCTAATTGTGCGTGGAAACAAATCCAGCTTTCCAGCTTGGCCATGGCTTTGTTTTTGTTAGTTTAAAGCCTGCATATGCAGTTTTAGTGGCATCAGGAGTTATACAAATATTGACAACAAATTGCCAAATGTTGTTTTTTTCCCTTCAGTGCACAGTGTGAAGAAGCTGGGGGAATGCTTCTAGGAACCTTCCCTTGTGCACTGAACCAAACTGCAGCTTGATGGGATCTGCTCCAGCCTCTTCTCTGAAGGGCAGACACTGATGAGACCAAGCTTGCTGATTATTATCCTCAAAGACTTTTATTTTCCACTCGTGAACCCTGTTGAACACAAATGCAGGCTTTCGAAACGTAGCTCAAATGTTTGCACCATAGCCAGGGCATTGTCACATGCTCTGTCCTCCACCCCGTGATTTGTTGCTAGTTTGTGTCATCCTTAACCTGCTGCTGGTGGTTCGGCCAGGAGAGAAACAAACAACAATGACAAGTGAGAAAACCAAGCTGCTCTCCAACACTCTGACATCTTTTCTTTAAAATGCTGTTGCCATTTGCAGGTTGTCTGCCACAAGGTAGCCATCACACCCACAAAGTCCAGGTGCCATCTGCCAAACGAGATAGCAGATTTTGATCAAGTTGGACTGAATCATTTGCAGCTCCCAAGGAAGAAGGAGAATATGTTAAATCTTGATCTGTTGTAAGCCAAAAATATATTTACTTCTGACTTGTAGATTAAGCCCAGATTTTCCTCTTGTACAGATCCAGTGAAGCAACACATTTTTTTTCTTTGCCCCATGTTGACAACACACCTACAACTTCTATTATTCTAAGTGCCTCAGAAACAAGATTTCCATTTTGCAAAATAATAAAGTTTCAATCCCAGATGAAAAAATTAAAAAATTCAAAGAGTTTAAGAATTAAAGGAAGACCCTAATAGTGTTTACACAAAGAAATCACAGAAAACAGACTGATGTATCTTCCCTAAGAACTCAAAAGCCCAACAGTTACGACACTTGTTACAACACTATGGAGATTAATTTGTATTCCTGTTCCTTCTAGTTCACCCTGAGAACTTAGATTTGGGCCTTGTACGTCTTGAATATCATCCTAACTACTGGGTTATTAGATACCCTGCAATTAAACTCTTTCTCTCTTTTTTCATCAGAAGCTACACGCTAAGTAGAAAAAACTGCCAGGCTTTCATCACATGTACTAAATGTCCATGAAGTTTTAAGTTATAGTTATAACATCTTCTTGCAAAAAAAAACCCACAGAGGTCTAGACTAACTGTATGTTTCTTATCTTTCACTATTATAACATCCACTCCTCAGATACTATGGCGCAATATATTCAGTAAGACACGAATGCAGAAGTATCGACACAGTAGTAGTGTAATTCTTATCATGGTGCAAGTGCCCCTAAGCACATGTACCACAAAGGGTGAATCATTAAATCAGTGGAAGGCATAGTGGAAAGGCATGAGATTTGTGTGGCATGAGATTCTGAGTGGATTTGTGAGAAAGTGGAGGAAAAAAATATCCTCTCTATTTCACTAACTCTGGAGCTTCATAAAAAAAAATAGCAGCACAATGCTTGGGACTGTTCAAGCTGTGAGCAAACACAGAAATATGACAAGGCATCAAGGCATGTTGCGTTACTTGATATTCAGACAGCTGCTGTGATGGCAGTTTCAGTCCACCAACTGGTGCAACGAAACAAATCCGATATGTAAAAGCTAGATTTTCACCATAATATTTCATTAATATTACATGCATGCAAGTCAAGAAACTCAGACTACTAATCCCTTCAGCTACCCCAGTTCAGCCCTTGAGGACAAAGCAACAGCGCAGCTGCACAGATAGGGTCTCCGAAGGCATTCGAGGTTTCTGTTTGCTGGCTGGAGCATGCAAAATTTCTCCAAAAATGTGCTAGTGTGTTTTCTTTGAAATTTTTTGAAGGGGGAAAATACCCATTGCTTTTCAGGGGAATGCAAGTATGAAATGACGGCATGCCAGCATATGAAGATCCCCAGATATAGCAAAATTTGTATGAACACCTACTAGTGGAAAGTCCCCCGCTGTGCAATAGACCTCAGCAATATGCTTTCAGTCAGAGGAGGAGATGAAAGCTGAATCTTCCATCCTAGATTGCAAACTGGGGACTGGCCAACTTCCACAGTGTATGCCACCCTTGAAACCCATCAGCACAGGGGATGGATTGCTATAAGGAATGATAACAATCAGCAAAATCACCACTAGAGTGGAAGAATGACATAATTCCTAGCAAAACAAGTTTTGTCCAGTTGAGCAAAGCACCTTTTCCTCATGGAGAGGTCCTTTAAACCCTCATTCAAATTTGAAGTCAGATGAAAGCACCTGAAGCTATCCATAAAATATTTCTAGCTAGCGGATTACTGGACAAAGGGCACCTCACCAGCCTGCTCTATCCCCATCTTTTCTCTGTCTTTTTCCTCACACACACATGTACTTTTACTGGGGCTGAGCTGCTTCGTGGGTACAGAGGCAAGCCAATTAAAATCAAATAAAAGCTATAAATATCACACATAGGAAGGAGAAAGCCCTCCCAGCGTTAACAGCTGTCACCACCAACCTGACCTGCAAAGGGCCAGGGCTGTCCTCCCATCATGCTGGCTACCTCACAGCCCCAGCACAGAGCCCAGCATTCTTATGGGAAGCACCAGTCTCTCACCACAGCACATGCATGCTCCCAAGCATTACAAGGCAAACTGCCATATTCCACTTTTGCTGCCAGGATGGGTGCTCACGCCAGTGTCTGCTCTTCTTTGTGCAATACTGGGTGTGTACCAAGTGCTGCATAGCACATGCAGAGATAGACGTCCTATGCAGAAGCCATGCTAGCAATCTGTGATAAAGCTTCATTTAGCAGTAACGTTACCATACAGAGCCCCTAATCTGCATTTCATTTAGAACTTTTGAATTATTACAAGGATAAATGAGAAAAATGTGCTGCTCCATTCATGAAAAAGCAGGAAAAGCACCTACTAGCAAGCATGTGTGCTTTATCTGGAGATTTCTACCTGTATGTTTTCGCTTCAGATATGCCACAGTAACCATTTCTCATCACTTTTGTTGTTATATTTAAGCAGCTTTTACTTTTCCCTCTTAACTTTCTAGTCCACTTGGACGCTTAATATCTGATCTTCTCCTGCTAATTATCTGAGTGCGATTTCTGAGGTACTGTGTCAAGTTATTTACCTTGCTGAAGTGACATATGTTCTTCCCTCCTTCCCCATCCGCCCCCTGTCTGTCTGGTTTCCCCCATCCAGTCTGGCTGAAGTGACAAACCCACTCACCCTGCCAAACACTTGTTTTTACAAGGTATTTTTATACCACCACCTCTTCCCTGCATCTCCCCCACCCACCCACCACCAACATATGCTGTGGTGGGAGGACATTCTGGTTTCACATCATTTGCAATGTTGAGGTGACAAATTTCCCCTCCTTCAAGTCATTTTTTTCAAGACTTGGTTTATAAAATGCATATGGCACAGGGCTACTTTCTAATTTTTTCTACAATACGGATGGAGATGTGCTTCATTGCTTAGAGGGAATCAGTGGAAGAGAAAGCAAAAACCATTGGATATATTGCATTTCTTAAAACTTACTCTCTCTGTAAAAAGATTCAAAAATATGCAGAAAGAATTTTGCCTAGATTGATAGGTTCCTTGTACTCATTCCCAGGAAGATGGGGATGATGGAGATTTCCAAGAAAGTAGTTAAATTTAACCACTCTACTGACTTCATTAGTTTATCATGGCCTGTTTTTCCCTATATTAAAATGCACATGCAGTCACAGCAAAAACAACTTCAAGTGCTCTAAGCATCAGGCTTAGAACCACGAAAAACATGACTGTGGCTTTCATCGTACCAAATGAGGTGTACGTGTACTCAGCAGCAATTCTGGTGTGGTGGAGAAATGCCTAAGCCAGCTTTAAATTAGGCAGGAGCAATCTAGTTAAAACAGCACAGAGCCCAGTTTGGGCTCAGTCACTCTAAATATTTACCCTTCACTGAGCTCGAGGTTGCAGCGGTATGCACACTACCACAAACAGAGAACTTCCAGTCCCTACACTCACCACTGTACAGCTAGGTCTGATGTGCTATATAACCTGGTAATTCTACCAACATATATGTATGAAATGGACCACATTAAGATTGTTTATAATAAGACTGAATTTATATGATAGAACAACTGGAAAACAATTTTCATACAGAGCTATATGTACCAATAGGATTTTCGAAGCAGGATGAGGTCTATGATCTGTCTTAGCACCAAATTGAATATTGTTCCAGGATGGCAGCTGCATTTCAACTCCTGTTTTATGCAGTATTTAAATACTGCATAATGCTATAGAAGACAACCAAAAAACTATGTGCCAGTAATGCATCTCTGTTAATGTAATTTTGTGATTTTGTCTCGTACAAAAAGGGCAAAAATATAAATTTGAAAAACAAAACAGGGTGTGTCAGCTCCCTGCCAGCAGCTGAGCAGCAAAAAGGGAAAGTACTAAGCAGTGAAATTTATTTATGCTATGTGGCAACAGACTCAAGACAACAAATTATTAGCAGAAGGAGCCAGTCACAATGCATGCAAGGCTTCCCTCAAACCAAACAGACACGGCTGTCATTGTGGGCAACCAGAGAGAGCAGGGAGAACAAAAGAGAGAGGAAAAACCCTCTCTGCAGACCAAATGCGTCTTGTAGTTAGGGGACTTTGAGCAGAAAGTGGGCAGGGCCTTCTGTTTCTCTTGGGTTCCAGCAAGGTCATCTGGGGGAACTGGCCACAGAAAACTGCCAATAGTGAGCTGAGCAAAGGAGAAGGGAACAGTGTGAGCTTCTCAGTAAAACAAGTAGGAAAGTTGGAAGGAGAAAGTTGTTTGTCCATCTCATGGAACTTTCAGAGATTGCCCCTTTTGCGTGTTGTGGGAAAGGGTTGCTAGAGGGCCACCAGACCATCACAGAGGAGCCATCCACCAGAAATAAGGCAGTACATCAGGGAGGAAGAGCCATCCCCCCGTCACCCCACAGCTGTCAGTCTCCAAGGCAGTGGTGAAACTACTGTGGGAAGTGCAGCCCAGCTGGTTCCCACCTCACTGCTAACCCCTTGGCACTTAACCAGAACCAGGTGATATTTATTTGGCAGCACATTCTGCACTAGAAAAACAATTTGAAGTCCCTGCATTAACACTCTGCTGCGGACTGAAGATACAGTCCTCTTCTGTATGTCCCTGAAGGTTGACAAGTAACCTCAGAATAAGCATCCAAAGGCATCTGTTGGTCCACGAGGAAGATATAAGATTAAGCCTAAAACTGTAAGCACCTGAAGACACTACTTCTCTTCCTTCTGGATTGCTGGATATTCCTCTGCATTAGACATTAGCTGAACATTCAGTCAGAACATAGATATGACACAACCTAGCCTGAACTTATCTCTAATTGCAATAATCTACTCAGTGTTTCACTTTTATTTTAATATTCCACCCCCCACACACACACACCCTCAGAAGAAGCAGTAGAAAAGAGAGATGCATCTTTGTGACTTGTCTTTTGTCTTCTGCTCGGGTTTTAGGTTTTTTCCTCTTAAAAATAGGACAATTGTGCCCCTGTGCTGAAATGACAACCCCTCTCATGCTCCTACCTGAGCCAGCTGCACAGTAACCAGCTCAGGTCCCACACATCACATAGCTGCATCAACATGAGCTCAGCACCACCTGTAGAGGCCATATATGCAGCTAAGGAAATGGTCAAATACCAAAATCAGTGTGGGCTATGTGGATGGTGGTATTCAAGGCAGGTAATAAAAGTCTGTCTCAAATAGATCTGCGAACACTGGTGTTGGCTTACATTTGTTAACACTTTCAAAACGTTCCAAGATTTTGGGTGAAAAAATGCTGTATCAGCACAAAAGCATTCCTGCAGCAGTAAACACACTTGGCTGGACTGGTGCCTTGTCTTGATTTGCCTCAAGTAAATATGGTCATTTATTGCATGTTTCACCTTCTCAGGGAACATCTGCTGTCTGTGAAGAGCCAAATAGCAGACAAACTCTCAATCCTCCTGAGAGACCTCTGGCTAGCAGCTTGCATAGCTTTCCTCAGAGGCCAGCATGTCACTGAGCAGTTGGCTTGCTATAAACCACTGCATGCTGTAGGTGTTCCCAGCTGCCTCATGCCAATTTGTGCCACAGACCAAGTTCCTGAGGAACCCATGCAGTCTGAGCCATGCTTTTATACCTACCATGGGAGCAGTGTGTTTCTTATAAAACTGTTCTTTCCATCAGCAAGGCAGCAAATGAAGAGAAAAAGTACTAAATCTAAAGGGAATATGAAGAGTGAAATGTGAAAGTGAGCATGTTCAGCGATAGCAGCACTGCTCATCTTAGTGGGAGAACATTTCTTCAGGAGCAGGGAAGGACATGAAGGAAATAATTAGAAGACAATGAGGACAGTGGTGAAATTAGAGGACAGCAGATGGCCAAGATGCACTCGGTGAAAAAAATGCAAATGCCAGCTGAAACCACACAGAGCAATTTAAATTTCATCCAAAACATAGCAATCCAATGAAAACATTCAAAGGCTAACGTAGATATGGCAGAAGTCAGAGGAATTTTTCCTGTAGGACCGAATGGAAAGTAAAGAAGGACTGCAGCAGGCTATAGAAATTTGGCTGTGAGAGTCTTTCTCTGAGCCAGGTTGCACACCATGGAGGAATAAGTGCTAGAGTCTCAGGGCATCATGAGATTGAAAAGAAGGAGAAAGTCAAGCACTCTTTAAGTCACATGTGGAAAAGTTAACAGAAATTGCTCTTTAGAAACACAGAGAAGGCTAGGACAATGCCCAGATTCAGTACAGTAAACTGAAGGATAGCCAAAATCTCATCACTTTAGACCTTTGTAGAGTTTGGTTACTTTCACTGCCTGCAAAGGTGCTGCTCTCAGCTTACACCAGCTTCAGCCTTGTCTCCTCCCATACTCAGTACTACCCATCTCCATTGCAGCTTCGAACAAGAGCAAAAAGTCATGGCTAATCCAGCTAGGAATTCCTCAGCCAGGAATTTTCTCCCATTCAAAAAAAATTTTGTATATCATAAATGGATAATAACAGATGGTAACATATAGACACACATGTGCTCAACTAGTCAGTGCCCAGTAAAGTTTTCCCCAGCATGACTGAGAAAGTAGGCTTACACCTATTACCTGATTCAGTGTTTGAAATTTTCAGGACAGGCTTTTAAAAAAATAATGATATTTTAAAAAAAAAAAAAGAAATCTTTAGCCCAGCTGTTCTGTTTTATATGAACATACTGCATTTGTCTGACCTATCCAGTTCAGTATAGATACAGGTTTCTTTGCACTTCCAACCAAATATCTCAGGAAGTATGCTCTACTTCACTCTAAAATAAGATAAATGCAGACTTACTTTTTTTTCAAGGCTGAACAGTGGGATCTGCTTCCTCAATGGCAGGATATACCCAACTAGCTGAACAATTCTATCTTGTCCGCGTGACAAGCAGAAGCTTCCCACTGTAACTAGTCTCTGCACCTGGAGATCCTCCTACCCCACACAAGGCCAACTTCACTGGAATTATTTGCTTCTGTGAGAGACAGTAAATGGTCCTTGCACCTGCGCCATATTGACTGCAAGAATACAATCAGTTTCAGGACCTGTACTACCAAGCTGAGCAAGAAGAAGCGTGGCTAGAGCATAGCATGCATATGAAGATAAAGTGTAGAAGAAAATACAGGTGCTAGAGAGAAAGTAAGTGCATTCAGGAACTTATTTTGTGGGTCAGCCTCTCTCATCACATGAAGTACGAGTGGGAAGCTAGAAACGTGGGCAGAAAGGTTGTCTAAGATGAACTACTGTGGTCATTCATATAGGCCATGCAAACCTGGTACAGTGGTAAACCTATAAAAGTGGCAACAGTTTTTGATGGAGAACTGGAGACAGTAACCTAAAGTAAAAAGGGTAGGTGATCTTGTAATTATTACACTCTACAGTCACTTGGAAGACTACCAGAGGCTAAAACTTCGATCCTTTGCATCCTCATGAGTGTTGTAAACACCCAACTATTGGCTAGTTTTGGGGAGGGAACACTCATTACCGTATCTTCTCACAATTAAACTTTCAAAAGATTTGTTTCCATCCCTGTGTAAAAAGAAATATCATTTTAAATCTCAGAATTTCAAGGAATAGAACAATTGTTTACGACACATGTTTGTAAAGAAAATAGTCCAGTTGCGTCAAAGTACGTAATTTACCCTTACAGTACAAAGGTAAAGAGAGTTCGAACTAGACTTTTGAACTAAGGGCCAGCGAGGGCTACATTTTAACCTTGCATTCTGAGAAATCTTGATTGTAACTCTAAGGAGGTTCACTTGCCCCATCTACTGGTCAGTGGGAAGGCTGGGTTTATGCAACTCAGAAACGCACCACTACCAAGGCCCTGATTCATTCTCATTCTCAAGTTCCTATCTCTAACTTTAAAGAGATGATGAAATGCCAGTGACAGAAGTTTTTCAGAAGACATATACGTGCTTTACCTTGAGCTTCAGACTGGCTATTCATCATGGCAGAAATGCAGTAATTACTTATTTATGACCAAAGAGAAAAATGCATTCTACTTAAAGAAAATAGTAGGACAGCCTGAGCGGTTACACTGACTTCTTTACCAGAAGATCTTAAATAAATATGCCTTATTTTGTTCTGAACTTTTCCTAGATCATATAACATTGTAAAACAGCAGCCTTGTCACAAAGCAGCCACATGCACTGCAGCTCAGTATGGTCACCACAAGGTTAACGCAGTTTTTTAAGGAAATCTAAAATATATATTTACTGAATAGCAAGTCAAATTCCCTAAAGGCAAACTGACCTTATATTTTCCATTACTGCATTCTATGCATCCATCCTATGGAAGCAGGTCTGCTCCTTTAGAGGACAAGCTGGATTCTAGAGTGAAAACGTGAAGTTTGGGTTGTCTTGAAGAGGCCTTGTATCTTTCTGCAGGTAGGAAGTCCTATCAGATGATTCA
>JAOWBP010002392.1:48609966-48621117 GCA_028571105.1 Tragopan temminckii
AGTAACTACATCTCCTGCATGGCACATATCTCTCCAGCCCAGAGAACTACTGTGTCTTGAAAAGTCTAAGAGACAGGACTAAACTAGCAACATTTCTATCCAGGCCCTGGCATGAAAGTTCACAGAGGACTTATTGTCACAATTGCAACAATGAGGGACCACTGTCTTCAGGAAACACAGGTGGCAAAACCCAAGTAGGACCATCTATTTCTGGAAGTAATTAGAGTAATTGCTCTAGACTGCATGAGAGTAAACAGGCCGCAGAAGGGGAGTGACTGCAAAGAAGAAGGAGGAACACCCCCACCGAGGCTCATTCACTTTGAGTGATAAACTTCAGAAGTAATTATGACTACTTTCAAATATAGCAGGCAGGGAAGGAATTTATGGGCTGTAGATCAAGAGCTCCTGGTATACCAAGTGCTGGGTTGTGCATAAGAGGTCATAAGCACATGCACTGCTTTGAAGACTATCATGAAAGGATTGCCTAGCTGCCTCCCAGGAGTATATTTTGATCTGAATAATTTGTCTGGAAAACATAGTCAAATGTCTCTGAAATTTCTAGAGTCAAGGCTTGGACTGTGCTGGGGGGACCTTCTGCGAGGAGCAGATCAGGAGAAAGGTGCTAGAAAGGAGCCATAGCAGATAGTTCTGAGAGAAGATACCATTATGAAGAAAGGTAATTCATACCACGATGCTGAAAGGACACTAGTCCAGGTTTAATAGACTTTAATTAGTGTTGCTGTTGAAGGTAGCTTCCATATACTGGTATTGAACTTCCCTAACTAGCCTAGTCCCTTTGACGGGTCAAATTCTGGGCTATTAGGCCAGGAAAATCCCTTCTTTTCCCTACACAAGGGCAGATTTAGATGTCTGACTTACATAATGAGCCCAAACCTTATGTCAATCTAAATTGATATATAATCAAGGAACTGGCAAAAGCAAATGTTTGGAGTGAGTTTTGAATGTAAAAAAGACTTCAGCTGAAAGCCGTGTTCAGAACTGCAGATAAAGCATTCAGTCGTACTTTTTCTTTCACCATCAGTATAAGTGAGATAATTCTTCTCAACTCTTAACTCTCTGCCATCCTTGTTTAAAAACAGTCTGCAATTGCTATTAACATGGCACTTGACACATTGAGGACCCATTTTTTTGTAAAACAAGATGAAATGAACATCTTTAATCCTGATTGTGAATAAGTCAATAACTAAGTATGTTAGTTATGCACAGTATTTCTGAATGAAAAAATCTAGCACTGTTCTCTAAGACTTTATGTTCTTGGTTATGTAACAGCAATGAATGCCATTTTTCTTCTCCTTTACCTTTTGCCTAAGGACAAAATCTGCATTTTTCAGCTGTAATCACATAGACTACTGCTTTTGTTTTTTAAGTAATAATGCGTGAGATACAAATACAGAGATCCCAAGAGATCATGTATTTTATATCAAAAAGCAAATCGTTTTCACTAGGAAAACACTAAACAGAAGCTTCACTCCACATTCAGACACTCAGGACTGTACAATTATCCAGTTTGTTAGCCTCTGTTTAGGGGGTTATTCTGGTGACTATGTTTAGTCACAGATATTCTAAAATTCACGACAGAAGAAATAGGAAAAGTAAATAGTCTATCATTTCTTGCTACCACCCCAAACATTAAGAATATTCTTAAACACACCACTCACCAGGAAATAAACATCTGAAGGAGCTGGAAATTGCTGCTCTCCAACCACTCAGCTTTGACTCTGCCACTTTCTGTCTCCTTCCAGAGGTCCAGCAGCACCTTTCTGACCACCTCCTGAGTCAGGGCACGCCGTAATGTCCCACGGGAGCAGCCAGCTCACTCTGACATAAACCTAGGCTCAGGTGCTGGAATCAGCCCAGGGGCTGAGTCCCAGCTGGCAAATCTAAAATGACTTCCAGACCAAGGGAAACGAGAGACGAGCATTTGGAAAGAGCTTGCACAGAGAGCTTTCAATTGTTGTTATCACTCCTTTACAGAAATAAGAATACTGCCTAAGCTGAATATCAGTAGATGGTTTGGACAGTTTGAGGTGTGTGGAGGGATGGCTCTGTTCTTGTCTTGACTGAGCTAAGCAGTCCTGGATCTTTTGTTAGTGCTTGCTGGAGTTCACAAAAATGTGACTGCAGCTCTTGCTCTGCTGGGTGGAGAGAGTTGGAATTATCATGCATGCCCCACTGCATGGCTGCCTTCCAGCTGCCAAAGCCCTCCTACCAAAGATACTTTGATAGGGGGCATGACTGGCCAGCTCATCCAGATGCCAGCTCATGGCTGTCCAGCTCACCTCTCCTGGCAGTGCAAACGTCTTCAAAATCCCATTCCATCCATACTGTCATTGAGCAGTACTGCTTTCCCACCAACCTTAGTGGGAAAAGCGAACACAGCTCTATAGTTTTAATTTGCACAGTGGACACATAATGTGCACATTCATCACACTGGCCTGTACTCAAGTAAAGTCTGGGACTTCACCATGATCCTCTGTTTCCTTAAACATACTGCAGACTGCATGGAGCCTCCTGGCAAGATATATTAATCCAGTCAATGATCCAAAGATCTCAGTGTTGGTGCTCTCAAGAGAGCACAGAAGTTTAGTCTGGTATTAGTCTTGTGTCCTATCCTGTGTGCACATAACTTCTCAGCAAAAATTCCCTTCCAATACATCTATGGAACAACTAAATATTCACCCTCTTCAGATTTAATTGGACGTAGCTCCACCTTCGTTACTTTTTATACAGTGTTATGTTTTCAGTGATTATACAAAATGGTACAAGCATCAGAATTACAAAGACTTCCAACTCAAGAACTAGCATTTAATTCAGAAATATCCATATGAATCAGATCATACAATTATACTTGGAACATGTGGGTTGTTTTAAGGGGAATCTCCTGCCATGCTTTTGAGTGAGAAATTTATTAGCAGGACAGTCAACACATTAACTAACACATGAGTCTGAAGAGTATAACTTCTGTTTTCATTCAGATAGTATCAATAAAGCAAACATAAATATTCCCCTAATGTTTTTATGCTGCAGAGCTAACATTCCATAAGGTGCCTCATACACAATGAAGGCTATGCATTGAGAACATTTTATTGAAAATGACAAGATTTTCAGATAGTTGGAATCTGAAGATCCAGATCAGTATCTATTCCTGGGCAGACAGACCATAACTGAAGAAGAGTCCCTATACTATAAGTATGCAGTAGTTTCCCTTGACTTAACTCTAAACTTGCAAGAAACAAAATCATTGAATCCTGAAAGAATTAAGTAGTAAGAACCAGAACTTTAGACGGAGCACATCATCATGAGAAGATTCCTGGCAAAGGGTGAGGTGAAACGACTGGTTGGAAACAGAACATGAAATCGGATGGAGTGAGGCATTTTTAGAGTTACACACCATATTCCAAGTAAGTCACAAAGAATGCAACAGTTCACAAATGAATCACAAAGTATTTTTCCACTAAAACCATTGGCACAGTTGAAATATTGTATCTTTACCTTAATCTGCACCTCCTCTTTGAAACCAAAGGATTGAAGCCAAGAGAGACTTCCTATTTTCTTCTAGGCACTCATTATCTGAATGTCATGCCTGCTTTGTCAAGAGTCTTACTAAGTGATGTGCACTCAGTGACCTGTGGAAACCAGAACCAGATGTAAATTCTTTCACACCACCCTGAATGATTTTGCTAATGATGCAGAGATAACACTTCACGTAAAAAATCACATTTTGTCAATAATCTCTTCTGTAAGCTTGATGTGTTGTAGCTTTTGTGACTAAATAAAAACAGCCTTATGTTCTTGAACAACATTTACAGCAACTTTCTGTTAGGCTAATAATCAACAACATGGATACTGGATACAAAACTCAAAAGTTACAAAAAGTTTTTGAAAACAGCCAATAGCAGCAAACATCTCTCCTTAGGCTGGTAAGACAGGTCATGCTCACAATGTTTAGTTAGTTCTAACAGTTTCAGTATTTCATTTCATATGCATTATGGTGCATCCAGGCAAGAAGAGTAGGACAATGTCCAAGTACATCTCTGACTTCTTTTGCAGAATTTCTACCTAGTTGTTATTAATTCAAGAAAAAAAAAAAGAAAGAAAAAAAAGAAAAAAAGAAAAACATACAAGATCATGGTAAACTCTGAAGTAATGAAAAATGGGGGTGCAAATCAAAATTCCAAAAGTCAACGTCAGCATGTCTTGCTACTTAATAAACTTGTTAGCATGACAAAAATTCAGGGGGTATATTCTGTCTGGACATTAGCAAAGTGTTTAAATGATGCAACATGGAAAGCAATTAGTTACAAGACTTGTAAACCAAGCATGGAACTAGCTAAAGCAGATATGACAAATGGAAGTCATAGGCCTGGAGAGATTTTAATGGTGGTGTTTCTCAAAGAGCTGTCTCAGGACAAATGTAGTTGTTTGGCACAGAAAATAACAGCATACTAATGGAGTTTTCTGATTAAATGATTTGAGAGGCAATATCTATACAAAAGACTTTAAAAAGCTAGAGTGATAATTATGGGACAAAAATAAACTGTACTAGGTGCAATACAGAATAATAACAAGAGTTTTTGCTATGAACCAAAGGCTTGCCAGCTGAAAAATTGAGAGGCAGTCTGCAACAGGCTAGTAGAAATGGCAGACTTAATGCATGGGAATACATTCCTTGGATCACCCTCCAAGCTGCTTAGAGGCTCCTTCAGCTAATGGCGCTGCTGGCATCATTGCTTTGACCCAGAGGCAGAGAGGAGTAGGAAGGCAGAAGGCAGCGGAGGCCATAAAAACACACAGAAAATTCAGGGAACATAATACATCACAAGTTCTTAATGTGGAACATGGGATTTTGGACTGAACCATGAGAAATTCTTTGTTGGAACATCTGGTAAGCCTGTGCCAGCCACTCACAGGACAACTGTAAGAAGGACCAGTGGAATGGAGAGCTTTTTTCAGAGGAAGCTACAAGCAGATAATGAAGATTCTGTCACTAAAATTACCTGCTTTCCAGACTTCAGGAGTCTCCTAAAGGTGCAGTCAGTAATGGCACAAGTTAGAGGTCTTGTATGAACGTCCTTCTTAACAGTAGAGGGGGAGGAAATCTGGATCTAGAGGTGGTCTGCTACAATCACTGGCACCCCAAAAGTCACAGGAGCAGCCATGGAGCAAATGGTTAACATCCACAGTGGTTTCTCTTCTTCCAAGCTGAAAGAATTAATACAATCCTAAACTTTTCCAGAGCCATCCAGTTCTGGGAGTGAATGGGTGGCTGAGAAGGACTCCTCCTACATGAATTTTTGCTGAAGCAATGGGAGTACCTTCCTCCTCTATCCTGATTGGTATTTTTGATACTGTACAGAGTTACAGGAAAAAGCAGACAGTGAAGGAGGCACCTGTCCCTATGACCTGAGGCCTGAAAGATACTTTTCAGCATGTGGTCCCTTTCAACCTGAATTGCTCTATGATTTCTGACCTCCCAAGGTAGGCTGGAGTGAAGGATATTTATATTCGATCTCCTTAGATGCTCTCTTTTCATGATAACTTCACTGGCTTTACTAGGAACTTTCTTCAGAAATGTTTACCTCTGATTTGCTGGGAAGTACACAGAGGAGAGGGAAAGGGGTATCCCAGTTTGTGAGCAGTGCAGCTAACAAAGGATAGTTTCCCATGGATGTGTGTCCTCTAGCCCTCGTGCTCCTGTGCATTCAGTTGACCAGTATGTCCTGTCTCCCATTCATGCCCACTATCCTACCTCAAAGGTGATCGATCCTCCAGGGCTACAGAACATTCCAGTTCTCCCTCACTTCTTTTAAGTGGTACTCAGTGTCACCTGCTCAATACTTTCAGCTATATTGCAAGACTTCTAGCTACTTCTTTGTTGTTCAAAGGACAGAAGGTAGGACACATTGTTACAGAAGACAAGAAAAGTGGCAAATCAAAGAACATGCAAAATGGTCAGGTCTATGCTTAGAACAGACACCTGAGCCCACAGCAGCAAAATCTGTCCATTTTCCTACTTCTTCTTTCCTGCAACAGTAGTAACATTCACATTGGGTTGTACTTCAACTTACATGTGAAAGTTCATGCTCAAATTTGGAGATTTTGAAATAAACATCAGTACTGTGAAGAGCAGGTGCTTCCTGTTTGATTCCAAAAAGCCAAAATTCTGTACCCAGAGCATATTCTAACATATGAAGCCCCGGGAAATTCCAGTTGCTTCCTTTTGAAAAAGATTCTTTAAAGCATTGAAATACTCAGGATCGAAATATCTAGTTCCCAGTCCAGTTTTTCATAATCACGAAGAAAAGTTCCTAGGTAAGAACCAAAAATGTTTTCCAGATTATCAGAATAATCAACCCCTGTACTTATCTCCATCATGCCTAGCACAGAAGGAGAGTACTATTACTCTTATTTTACAAATGGAACAGAAGCTCAAGTGCTACCAGAAAAAAAAAAAAAAAAAAAAAAAAAAAAGTCTTGCAGAGCATAGAACTGACCACAACAGTCCTAATTTCCAAGGCAGTGACTTAAACACTGCACTATTTTTCTTGCAAGGCTAATATGTTTAAAAGAGCTTTAATATACTTTACCCCGTACTTTGGTTTTTGCCCTCCAGTCATACAATGTCCACATAAAAACTGTATCGTTTGCAGCACTTTCTCAGAAGCTAGAAAATAATTTCCTTCCACTAACAAACACACTATTTGGGTTGTGTGGCATCACAGAAAAAGTCAATGCAGCTTTCCATTTACTGCTGTGTCTGCATATTAACATGAAGAAGGTCAGTAGGAGTGTACACAGTTCTGAGAAAATAAGTAGTTAATTATTGTTAGACTGCAAGAAGGGAAAATGCATGATTTATTCTGGTGTAGAAAACCACAAAAAATAACAACTGCTTCTTCTTCTGGACTTTTTTTTCTTTCTTTTTTTTTTTTTTTTTTTTGAAGAGGACCATCTATACGGTAATACTTGAAGATCAGTTAACACTACTCAATGTGTTTAAGTACCAAAGGGAAAAAAAAATCCTTTTCACCTTCCCAGTGAAAACAATCTCAACAATTCAAGTGCAGTCTTCAGCACATACTGTAAAATCTCATTTTTCTTTCTTGCCAGTACGTTTTACTGTATTCACCCATCCTATCGTGTTTGTGTTTGAGAGTTTCATTGTATCATTAACAGTCTACAACATTTCAGAGTCATGCCTGGGCTTAGATCAAAACGTCCAACTCCCTCTTCTTAGTACAAGTTCTAACAATTTTGAAACTTAACAGCTTAAAATAGCAGACCCAAACTTAGTACAAGCAATTGCTTCTGTTAGGTTGTCAAAGCACAGTTTTTGAAGCATCTGTTAGAGTCCATTAGAGGATAAAGTCATATTTGTTGTTTATATTCCAGCTAAAATAAGTAAAGTGAGTTCATATTAAAGAACAACAGTTTTAAAAACATTCTTAGAAGACATTTTATCACAATAATCAGAAAAGATAGAAAAAAACCATCAGATTGATTCCCCTGGCAGATTAGACACACTGAAATTTCCCAAACGCCAGAAGTTATATAGAATTTTGTATTATTGTAAACATACCAAACTGCTTTGTGTGCTTGTGTTGAAAATGAGTAATAGTTGCAGTCCACAAAAGCAGAAACCTCTTAACTTCAGAGCAAGCTAAGGAAAAAGCTCTGGGGAACAACTGGCAATCTATCCAACCTCCCCTGCAACTAAGCAATTGGAGATGTGTCCAGTGCCCAGGAGTACAGCAAAGCACTGTCACTATGCCCAGGAAGCCAACTGCAGGATTAGGACGAGTCCAGGGCAAGTCTTCAGGCAACTGGCAAATGTCAGAGCAATGACAGAAAATTTCAGTGTAAACTGAGAATTACTGCAGTATCTTCCCTGTTGCTTTAAGAGTTTTATTTTGTATTGATTTGCATGAATAATAATTATTTTCTTGCCAGAAAAAAAAAAAAAAAACAAAGATTTGAAAAAGACATTCATTAATATAGGATTTTAAAAATGTGAAAAATATAGAAGAGGAAGTATGTGTCTGTGTGGGAGGGAATCAACAACAAAAGGCAGAAAAGGGATATCAAGTAACAGCTGTTTTGGCAAAGAACACTGTAAAAGATGAGTCTTTTATCTGTCATTAAAAAAGCCAGGTGATGTCTGAAAAAAAAAAAAACCACAGAAGACTAACACCTGTTCACTTTATGAGTAATGCTCACCGCACATGCATTCTTGCAATAGTCTTTAAAATGTTTGTCTCGCAATTAAATACTAAGAATAACGTAGAAAAGAAGATAGCATGTACAATTTAAATGTATGTGCTACACCTGTACTCAACAATATCAGTTGGGATACAGCCCATAACTGCAGGTTACAGATCATTTCTTTCCTCTGAAAACACTATTTATTCAGAACGCTAATTAACCAATTAAATTAAGGCAAATTAGGGTAAGAATTTTAAATAGGAGCAATCCTTTACCAGGCTGTTCTCATGATCACTATACTCATCATAGAGGTGCTTTTAAAATACCTTTTTAAATACCTGCCTTTCTATCCCAACAGTCTTAACCTACTTTACTGGGCGTACTTGTCAAGGTTTCGGTGGGAGGGAAGTGGGCTGCAACACCATGACACACACAGTCCCAGCTGGTCCCCTGATGCACCCACAGAGGACACAGATCAGCCCACCAGCCAAATGGGTGGCAACTTTGTGAAAATATATTTAAGAAACAACAAGAAAAGACAGGCTGAACTAGGACAAAAATGAGAAACAGCAGTAAAAATGTTAGAAAAAAAGAGGGCAAGGGGGTGCTGCAGGCACTGGAGAAGGTATTTCCCTGCAGTGTGTGGAGAGGACCTTGCCAGAGTCAGTGTCCACACTGCAACTCATGAAAGACATGTCTGTTTTGCCCACAGCAGTAGACAGTAAGCAATCCATGAAAAAACCCATGAGCTTCTTCATCCTGTTTTCTCTTTCATCCTGCTGAGGAATGGAAACAAGAGATTGGCTAGGTGAGCACTTGGCAGCCAAGTTTAACCATCACACCTCCTCGCAAAATATATAACAAATAACGTAGAATACACTCTGGTTTGAAAGGAAGAAATTTTAATGCACAAATTCTCACTTACCATGTTATATTCTGCCTAAGAGAGAGCAAATCTTCACCAGTCTCTCTCAGTATAAACTTCTATCGTGTTTTCACAATTAAACCACAGAAAGTAATTTTCAGACTAGGGAGGAAACTGCAGTGGTCTGCATAATTTAGTCTATTCATAATTTGTTCTCCAAATGCTTACAGATTAACCACAAAAATAATTCTTCTCCCTTTTTCTCAAGGAAGTAAACATTTTACTTCTAAACACAAGAAACAGTCACCTCCCTAGCAGTCTGTCCATTGTGCTACAGCACCCTGCCAAAAGTGGGATGTTTTTTCCTCTTGGCTTTCCAACCAGTAGCATTTGTTGCTCCTCATGTGCCCGCACAGCATAATCAGAATTCTTCTCAAGCAACGCCCAAAGGCATACTTCAGAGTAAGAAGAAATAATTGAAGAAGTTCATCTTCAGTTCTGCCTTGAAGTGCACCAGGCTGGTAATGTTACTTTCTTCCAAATGGATCAGACCATACTTTTAACCCTACAAAACAAATACGAAAATACCAGCAGTTCATAACTACAGTTTTGGAAAAAAACAATCTTGTCTGCTATTCCAGCTTCGTGGAAAAACAAAATATGAATGAATCTCAATAACATTTTCTGCACTGAGCTCAAAAATCTACTTAAGCTTGAAAAGTATTTAGGAATTCAACCTCATCTTCATCTTAAGCTTCAGATAGCAGAAAAGTCCCTCACACCAGCATGTAAGGTATTACAATAATGTTGGGAAAAAAGCATGTAGAATCCCATCTTATTTTACACTTCAGATTGTCTAGATTTCACATTCAACTACTGGATCTCATAAACTCTCATCAACAGCTAAATTTACATGAAAAATTATACTGAGGAGGACTGGTCATCAAGTACCTGCATCTTGGATAAACGAGACAGTCCAATCTTCTTTACTGTTTAATAAAAAGCAGATTTACAAGACTTTTATGTCAATATAACTTGGCTGCTCCTCTTCAAAATTTAACTGCTTTCTTGGAAAGTCACTCCTGCAGTGATGATTTAACTGATATGCATAGCTTACTATGTGGCACTAATCCTATTGGATTTTCCCCTGCTGTTGCTGTCAGGCTCTTCTAAAAATAAGAGTAAAGTTACCCTTTAACATATTCAAATACAAACTGTTTCATCAAGACATGTGTTCCGTAACTTAAGTGAGAAATATCAACCTTGCCAGTTTTGCTATATGAGACAATGAATTATCAATTATGGTATAATCGTATATAAATGAGTAGTACAATTTTATTCCCCTCACACTTTCCTATTCCTTCTACTTGTAACAGCAGGCATCAAAAAGCTATTAGCACTGCATTCAAAATTTCCTTTAATGTCACATATTTCTGCCTCCCACAAGGCTGGAAGGTAATGACAAAATTCCTCACAAATTGCATTTCAGCTGACTTGTAAAGTAGCATTCAACAAAACAAAGGTGCAGCAAACTATTTTCTACACCTAGAGCTCAGACCACTCATAGTTTGTTTACTCTGAACTGAAGCAAAAGTTATTTTACTGTGCACAAAGTATTTAAGAGTGAGATAACACAATCTCTAAAACTTTTTTGGATAGTTCAATTTAAAACAGATTTTAATAAATCCACAATTTTAAGTGAAGAATTAGCCTGAGAAAATATTTTTGTAGTAAGGCTTTTTTTTTTTTTTTTAAATACATGTATTCTTTACTGCATTACTTAAATCCATAGAAATATTCAAGTCTTCAAGAAGACCTTTAAAACAGTACGAACTCATGAATCAAGTATACCTGGAGGCTGGATATTCTCTTGAACAATACCAGCTCGGTTTGTTGACTGTTCTCTCTCTGGAAAACAAAACAGAAAGATCAATATTAATAAAAAGAAAATAAGAAAACATCTTGACCTCACCTAGTGAGGTCTGAACCCCACACAGTAAAATCTTGATGAGTATGCATGTATACAACACAAATGTAGCATTCACACTTCACAGAGAAACCTA
>JAOWBP010002392.1:48623196-48648490 GCA_028571105.1 Tragopan temminckii
CGGCCCGGCAGGAGGGCGTCGGGCGGCCGCGGCCCGGCCCCGGGCACCGGGAAGCGTGAGCGTGGCGATCGGGGGATGCAGCCCCGCGGGGCCGGGCCGGTAACGCGCTCCGTGTGGCAGGTGGCGCTGAGCTGGGCTTCGTGGGCTGGAGGGAATGGGGGTTCCGCTGGCATCGCCTCCGGATGCGTGCGTGTGGCCACTGTAACGCCTGAAGGGAAACACTGCCTTCTAAAGGCATCTGCTAAGCGCAGTTTGTTCCTCTTCTACTCTGCTGGACACAAACTCCAGTTAGAGTCCCCGTACGTGTATGGGACACTGATGCTGACGGGGAGCAGAGCGGCACCTGCTCTGGTGTGTCTCCTTTCCACACAGCTTAAAAATCAGCGTGACGTGGCGGTTACAGGTGCGGGGCTGTGGTTGTCGTCAGGCTCTGAGCGAACAGGCCCGGTCCCATAGGATCATGTGGGGGATTTCTGCGGGGTTGAGCCCTATTCCTGCTGAGATCTTATTCTAGCTAAGCAAAGCACGATTCTGAGCCTTTTCTATACTATTTCACCACTGAAATATTCACTTTCTTACTAATAGCTGTGATTCAGTTCTGACATCTGGTGTGATGGCGTGGGCTAATGCCCTCAGGTTCAATGGGTTTAAGGAGAAGATCCAAGAACAGAACCTGTGCAGCCTTTGTGATTAAGGTGCCCCACACACTGAAGCCTCTGTGCCTTCCTCATTGAACTCTGCCTGTCCTACAGTACATTTGTGATCTGCCATAGCTGTCCTGTTTACTGCACAGGGAAAATGTTGTATTTAAATCTCATAATCGCACTCGTTTTGTAATCCTTTCATCTCAGCTCCCTGTAGGCAGAGATTATGCACAATATACTCTATGTTGTCTGAGGTAACACTGAGGAAAGACCTGGGACCTCGTACAGAGCAGAGGTATTCATTTAGCAGGTGCACCACACAATGCCCGGAGAGCAATGCAGGGAGGCAGCCAGGTGGGAACAGACACCGGGCTGTGATTTGGGAGACTGCACTGTCCCTGGTCTCTGTCATGACTGCATCAGTGAGGGATGGCTTTGTGCTGTGCCCCAGCCTAGATGAGCATCCTGAGGGGTTCAGCGGGTGTGATGCAGCAGCAGACCCAAACATGTCTCAATCAGTACATCAGACACCAATGAGAAAATGTTCAGGAGTAAGACTGTGGGAGCCATTTTGCAGAACAGGTACTGAGGGAAGACACATAGCTGAGGTTGACCTGCGCATCAGCGGTCACACTGCATCATGCCTAGGTGCTCTAGGAGCATCATGGAGCTTATTCTGCAAGAGCTGGCTGTGGATTGCAGTGATTGCTGCCTTGGCACATACGCACCACAAAAAGTAGCATTGTTTCTGCCAGAATTGGCCTTCCGTTGGAAGCCAGATGGCCGTGTTCACATACTGCTGTGTCTTTGCTAATGAAAACTGCCAGACCCAGGCAGTGTCTGCTGGGAGCCAACTCCTGTGTCTCTGTGTTGTATAAACCCCTGCGAAGTGAGGGCTGGCTGTATACATATGGACTGTAAATAGATATATATGAAAAGCAGCAGTAATGTGATGCTTCCTACTATCTACCTGGTGTACTTCAACATCCTGTGATAAACATACAGTATTACTTCTATAATCTGGGGGCCGCGTCACAGGGAAGATTCTGATATATCATACAGATTAAGCTGTTTTCCAGTACTGTTTCTTGCAAGGTCCAAAAATTATTTGATAAATATGAATGGTATTGATCAAGTAGAGGAGCTGTAGCATAATTTGTGGATGCCATTATGTGTGCTGTGTAGAGGTAACTAGAACCAAATAAGGAAACATATAATAGTATATTTTAAAAATATTAGTATTAAAGTTTCTTTAAATTAGTATTTCTGCATGTGTGTTATTGCAGGATGTGGTGGTCAGTTTTCCAATAGACACCAGCCTCCTACTGGTCATTCTTTTTTATCCCCTTCAGTAAATCCTCCTTAATACACATCATTTAAACACTGCCTACAGATACATTTGTTAGATTCAAATGGGTAATGGGTATTTCTACTGTGCTTTGCCACTAGTAATTGAAATGGTGATTTAGTTTTAATAGAATTTTATCCATTTTATAGAATGGGAAACAAGACAGAGGGAGACGAAAGCTATTACTGTGAAGACACAGCCTGTTGTAAAAAGCCTAGATCCTGGCACTGTGGTGTGGTTTGCATTTTTATTTGTCCAAAATAAATATGTATCTTGGGGTTCCATGTGTGTTTGTACAGCATCACTGCACATTTGGTTTCCTGCCTCTCATGCTGGACATGAGGAAGTAAGGAACTCTTGGCTGTTCTTGTGGAAAGCAGTTTGAGTAACAAGTACAGAAAGATCTATAGCCTGTGAATAAATCTGGTTATCTGGAGTTACCAGCTGCTTGCAGCGATACCCACCTTCTTCATTCAAGAGTTCCCTCGTTCAGTCACATCTTCCAATTTCTGCTTTAAATAAAAGAGAAAAATTTGGTCACACAGTTTAATCTAAAGTTGTCTAGGAATGAGGAGGGGAGTGCAGGTAAGCTTTTCCTGATATTCACAGCTTTTCAAGTTAAGCGGACAAATTTTTGTTTTCAGAGTAGCTTTCAAGGAGTGTTAATGTATTCTTAAGATATAAAAAGGAAAACAATTCATTTTCTTTACTGATCCCCATCTTGGCAGAGGCATGAGGTCTTTTCCTTCAGGTTAACACTACATACATCTGATAGATAGAAATGTACAAACCACTTGGTTCAAGTTTTTAAATATTTTGAGAATTGCAGTGAAAAACTCATCAACGTAAAGTAGCTATTCAAGTTCTTTCAGTTCACTCTGTTTAAGCTTCACAAAGTTAAAAGTCACTGAAAATAGAGCTTCTCATTTTGAATAACCTTAACTACCAGCTTCCCTGGTAGTCCAGAGTGACAGTTTGGAATGTTTTATGCAGATCAGGGAATCTGGCAGAAGCACAATGATGGTGGTGGCTCTCCAAGCTCAGTAATCCTCAGTATCCCTGGCAGCACATCAAGCCAGTTGCTGGCTGCTGAGCAGAAAGAAAAAAAGCAGTCAAAAGCTTTAGAGACAAGAACTTCAGCATGGAGGATAATCCTTGTGCACGTCCAAGAACTCATAAAGAATGTATTGTACATAGCTATAGGGAGCAGAAGCTAAGTACTGTCTGCCAGACTTGTTGCTCAGATTTACAAGTCCATCTTCCAGTTAGGAATGTTTCTGTAGTAAGTTCTGAAATGCTTTATGAACATGAATTAATTTTCAGGAAACCACAGTGGTCTGCCTTGGTTATCATTCCTGCTCTTCAGATACCTCTCATGCAGGTAACGAAATGATCAAACTTTTTAGGAAGATAGAAATATCAGGCTGCAGCAGTGCAAGTGAACAGTGATACAACGAATAAATGCCAACACCTTTTTGTAGATATTCTTTCGGCTTGATCCTAGGAACATGTGTAAATAGCATGACGTGTAAGTCAGTATCTTAGTGGACCAGATTCCACTTCCAGAAGGATACACCCTTTAAGTACTGTTTTGTAGAAGCATATGTGGCTTTGAGAAGTCAGTGGTAGGGGAATTGTTGCCATTAGAATCTTGATGGTATATTTTCAGTAATCTGTAGCTACTTGCTGTGTGAAAGAATCGTGGCGGTTTGGAGTCTGAGTACTGTCTATAAACCATTTGCTGTTGGTTGAAGTATATTAGTAATTGTGTAAATTTGGTTCTCTGATTAACATAATTGTTTTGTTGCATTTTTTTATTTACAGAATTTTGTGCCATCTTTTGGAAAGGAGACAGTAAGGACAACAGCAGTTACGCCACAGTTTGGACAAAAGATGGATTCTGTGGACTTCATTCATTTAAATGTTCTGGATAAAAAAGTCCTTAACAGTTCTGAGGTTTCTGTCCAGTATTTATGTTCTAAGCCTTGTATAATTAATTTGGAAGCAGTAGCTTCCTCAGAGTTCAGGACTGGTGTACCAGTATACAGAAGGAGGTGGAAGGATGAGAAGAATTTTTATGTTCGTCAAACTCGACAAATACATTTGAAATTTCCAAGCATCATGGTTTACAGAGATGATTACATCATCAGAAACTCAATAATAGTGCACAGTGTGATATTGTATGCATGGATTAGTCACCAATCAGTTAGCAGCTATGATGTTGAGCAGAATGAAAGCTACCAGGAGGCAGTTGCCAAGAATTACACTTTTTTAGAAGCAGTTCCACCTTTTGAACGCCCATATAAAGACCACAAAGTCTGTCTTCAGTGGGGTGCTGACTATTTGTGGATGCTTCAGGCAAACAAGATACCTCAGTGCCCTCATGAAAGCGGTATGTGTTATATCCCTTTTTTGTTATTGTTGTTTCCAAGTGGACTAATAGAACTGAAAGAGCATCAGAAAATGTTGTAAACTGTTAAAAAATATGTACCTGCAGTAAAGGTTGGGTAGTACAATTTATTTGGCCCACACTGTTGAGTGTAAGTTTAATAAGTCCAAGATTAGAGCTTCAAATGACAAAAATCTTTCATGACAAAAGTCTTTCAAAGCTGGCTTGTTTCATCACAGTGGCACTGCCTTTTATTTTCTGAGCGTATTCACAAAATTTTATTTAGAACTCACATAGGTCACTGGACATCATTCCCTCATCTTCAGACTTTATCTTCAAAGAGAGTCTATGATTGTATTATTTTAACATCTTACATACATAATTCTCGTGCAGGTAGTCTACTTCTTCTCTGCTTGAGGTGATGGCCATACGCTCAAAAACAGATTTTTAAGACTTCATAGCGCAATAAATGTTGCAGTACTTTTTCCCCCCCAAAGCCTCCATGGTCATGGAATGTTGATAAAATGAATAGTTTTAAAATAAATAGAAGTTTTAAAATAAATTTATTTTTCAACAGCGCTAGTTTTTCAACATTTGTTCTAGTGTTTGTAAGCTAAATATGTTATATTTGAGCATTTTAATTCTCATTTCTCTTCAAGTGTACTCATAAATCCACACAAATAACAAGAAAAAATAACCATCACCTACTAAATAAGAATTAGATTACTTACAATTTGCTAACAGAATATTAAATTTCAGAGATAGAATAAAAATAAATTTTGTATCTGGTGTATCCTGTTGTTTAGCAAGAAGAAGTATTTTATTTTGGACTAAGCTTATAGATGGAAATTCTTATATATGTAAATAAAAAGTCCTACCCAATTGTATGAATTCTTGAAACTCACAACTTTGCCTTCTAGGTTTTCTCAGAGTTCTCTTGATTATTTTTTTAATTTATTTTTTCCCATCTGCCTATTTCTAGCTTTACATCCACTTCCAATTGCCTTTGTCCTCAGTAGAAGATTTTTCTCTGTACTAACTTTTGCTTAAGCTAATTCATGCTTCAAATCTAAGTACCTTAGAGTGTTTTCCCTGCTTCCAGCAGCAGCTGGAAATAGATTCCATTTCACTTTCCTGTGAGTTATTCACTCCACGACTAATGCATTTTATATCGGCAAATGAACGTGTGCTTCAGAACTTACTGAAAGTTTGCATTAATTTTTAATCGATTATGTGTTTCAAATATTTGACTATACAAGTATGAGCTAATTAATTACTCAGTTAACAATGGTTATTTTCTGGCAGATTAAGGAAATCTGTATTTTTGCAGATGGTGTTCAGATTCTCAACTTCATATATGCTTCCAGTGGGGAGAAGACAGGAATTGTGAAGAGATTTGAACAATTTGAAAACAGAGAACTTGAAACAGTCAGACAACATCAGATTGATTATCCAATGTAAGTATAGGCAAATAGCTGAAATGCGCTGTAATTGATTCTTGTAGGCTATAGAATATGCTTATATGTACACTTCAGTTCTTAAGCTTTGTTCATAATTTAAGAAATACCACCTGATACTTTGAGGAAAGGTTCAAATTAGTTAGCAGTTCCTTCTGTTCTCTGATTGCAGTTTTGTAGGGAGTTAAGCTGAGCCTAAGAGGCATACTTACTGTAAGACATACTATGAGAGATACTACTGTAGATGTATCTAAGCTGGTTTGGTACCACTAGGAGGGTAGGTTAGCTGTTACACACTGTTGTGATCACACAGCTGCTTTGTGACTACCTCACCTGAGGTTTTCTATATTACAGAACAATCTGTATTTCAAACACCATTTGCAGACTAATTGCAGAGTACTGTTTCCTACAGGACAGGCAGTGTATAACAGCTTTTTTTCCCCTATAAATTCACACTAGTTTGCAGCTGACAAGCCCTTAGCGATAGTCTCTCATGTAGTTGAGTTCTCCAGCTTGAACTTATGCTATTCCCTTCCACCATCTCTGTGTAAACTCTCCAAGTCAGACACACTATTCAGTTACAGAAGAATCACAGTAGCATCTTTCTCTGCTCCTCTTCCCCTTCCCACAACGGTCACAACTCTTCAGCCATATTTTGCTACTTCAGACAAAACGTGTGTGCATACATGTACGTACATATCTCATTTCCACCAGATGCTGTTACCCCAGAAACACTACCACAGAAACAGGACATGATCACAGCAACTTGAACTTGCCTGCTTGTTTGCGTTTGGCCTATAAGCAGTGAGAGCCAAAGAAGAGTAACCAACAAGTGCAGGTTCTGTAGAGATTAGCAGCCCGCAAACTGTAACTCTGAAGTCATTAGTTCAGTGCTGTTTTTGTCTCCTGGCCTCTTTAGGATGCGTGACAGCCTAGTTTGCACTGTCTGCTGGTCTTTACTCAGACATGCACTTGCTTCTGGTACTGAGGTGCTGAAGCTCTGGTTGACAAAACACAGCATAAATTTAAGCAGCTCTGTACCTGCTCCACACCGTTCCACCTGCTCTTTCCTTCAGGTTGTCTTTTCAGTACTAGCATGAAGTATTGCGTGTGTGTTGCAGTTGCATTACATCTATGGGTAGCTCTGTTAAGAAGTGGAAAAGATTTTTCCTTTAGCTGCTTGTACATGAATGGTGGTTCCCCACTGCATCAAAAGACAACTGAAAAGATTAATCAAACAGGTTTCTCGTTTGACTTTCATCAAGGATTTAGTTGAATGAAAAAGCTTTCCAATAGAGATTTGCCTTTATCTTTTAACAGAGTAGGCAACTATCATTTGGGGCAGCTGCCAGCAGACAGCCTGCAGTACGGATAGGCTGGGAATCTGAGGGACTACTGACTCTGCCTGGCATTCTGCAGCAACAGAGAAAGCAAAATGTGTCAGCATTGTTCCACCTATGTCCCAGGAAATTTGTCCAGACAGTTTATGACTGATAGTCAGGGAGCAAATAAAGAGTGCAGAATTTAAGCTTGCTATATTGCCAGAGATAAAGATGGAAAGAACAATGTACGAAAACAAGCAGTATTGCTGGAAGCACAGTGTTTGCCTACAGATCATAATAATCTATTTACAAATGATTGTGGTTTACAAACCCCTCTATTTCACCCGCGTTCCACCTGTGGAGGATATGAGCTTGCTAGCTATTTAAGGTGTAGACTGTATTAGGAAAACTGCATCACTTCTACATTCTTTATTCTTTTATAGAGCAGCTATTACACTTTCAGACCTACAGTGGTTTAGTTAAGGAAGAGATACAAGGTGCTGTACGTTTAGCAACTTCTCTCAAGAAATATAAGGCAAGCTGACCAACAAACAAGTATTTTTTCTTAAGTACACAAAAAGCAATTAATACCTCCTTCTACAAGCCAGTAGGAAAACACTGTCAAAGATTGTAATTGTTCATGCTTTGCTGGGTTGTACATTGGACGTTTGATTTTTCAAAGGCATTCAGCATTAATCTGACTTTGCTGTTACAGAAATAAGTGCCAAGTTCCTGTCAATAGGACAGAAGCAGTTTTTAGTTTAGTTAGATGCAGTGGCATAAATTCTGATTTTAGTTCTTCAGCAAATCTGCTTCGTAATGTCATCAGAGCTGGTAAAACCATTCTGGCTTTGTACAAAAACTGCTCAATAAGTAAAGTTGAGGGTTTTTTTTTCCTTCTTCCTCCTCCCTCCCCCCAGTGCTCAATGGTTTGAACACACTCCACCTTTATTTATCCTTTGATAAACTCCATGACAGGTATTCATACCTATTTGTACTACCCAGAGGTTACAAATTCTATTTCATCTGCTCCTCCCAAGCACATTTTCACTGTTGGTATTTAGTACAGAAGACACAACTTAGTTTTTACTGGCTTCCACAATCAAGGCTACAAGAATGTGCATGTGGGGATTTTGTACAGTCTGCACGTGGGAGGGTGGCTCCAAGTTGTCTCAGCTGCTTTTTCAGTTCCTTACTGATGTGGGTTCTGATCCACCATTGTGGAACTTATTCAAATAATGCTTCTTTAACTTTACTCTCATATCAGTGCCACAGAAGTGCATAATTATAAGCAGATCATAGATAGAAAATCTTAAACAGAGTTACTTTAAAGGTTTTTACTGCACAAGATGCGTTCTGAAGATTACATATGTGAAACAGTCTGCTAAATGAAGGTGAAATCTGTGCTTTTGAACTTACATAAAGAGATTTCTCATCAGGAGTGGATTTCTTGTTTGCTTTCCCTTATGCAGGTTCACTGTTTCAATCTGGCTATACTTACTGCATCACTGTGAAAAGGATCTGTGTGGTATACTCTATTTTATTGATCCAAAAGAGATGTATAGTACTCCTGCTATATTTCTAAATGAGGAAGGTAAGGGATTTCATTAATTATTTTCAGACAGGATTTAATGTAGCTTTTATAGATCTGTGCCTATACACAGTGTTGCTAACCTCCATGCAATCCCAGCCCAGCTAGCAACACCGCATCAGTACCCTTGCCGTCTGCACTAAACCCCAGTGCAGGAGCACAAGAGACGCATGCATAGAATGTAGCTCAGGTGCTGAATTTATTACTACGCCACAAGTGCTTATATACCGTAACACACGACCGCCCCCCATGAACTTGTGACCCGTTAAGGACCACCCAGAACCACCCAGGAATAACAATAACTTATTTTGTGAAATCGATCCTGAAAAAATGTTTATTTTTGACTGTTGCATCTGAAAAGAAAGGTAACTGCTGAATAAGTAGAGCAAAACTGAAAAATAGTTGCATAGCATCTAGTCTTGGATAACTTGGAAAATGTCTGCATATCTGCTTTGCCAGGAGGATGCACTGAGCTTTACAGATTAGGAAAAAACATTGGGATTAAAGTCTTATTTTGATAAACAACCTTAATTATTATTATTGACCTATTACTTCAATATTGCTCTCAGTTCTTATATGCATACTACATAAAAGTTTTTGAAAATTTGGAATAGCCTCAGAAATTCATATAATTCAAGTTCTTGCCTTGTGATGTTCAAGGTAAGGTCTATTTCCCTGATCCAAAAAAACATTCAGAGGTAATGCTTATCTTAGCAATAGTTACAATCAAAGAACTTCCCTGCCAGAAGGCAGCTCTTTTATCTCAGAAAGAAATTCAGCAAATGAGGGCTCACTGGCAGTCTCAAAGAGGAAAAAGTTAAGAGTGCACCACCGGCTTTCTCATAACAGGTTGCAGGTTTCACAACCAGTGTCTTCCTCCCAGCTATTTTTGCTATTTTCTCTATCTCGTTACGTTACCAATTTAAATAATAAATCATTAGAATAGTTGATATAGCACTGTGGTAAGTTTTCCATTATTTATCATATTTCCATTACAAACTGAATACTTTCCTTTGAAGAGAAAACAGAAATGACAGTTCCACTGTAAGCTACTTCCTCAATAAGGAACTTGCTTTGAGAGGTTCTAAGGCCTGCTTTATTCCCAGTGTTTATTAGGTTATCTTAATAGACTATTTTGTTTTTACGAGTTCAGACTATGAGCTTAGCTTCTGCAGGTCCAGGTAATGGGGTCTGGAGTCATCTTGTACCTGGTCAGTAATTACATTCTCATGTGCTAATAGTTGAACACTGAACAGATATTCGTGTCCCCCGCGCTCTTTAAAATTATGTATAGCATTTTCAGATCAACTGTGGCGTCCTTCCTGTTTGACACATTTAATATTCTTATTCCCCAGACAAGTTGGTTTTGATTCATTGGTTTCATGTAGCAGCCTATGCGTTATCACTTGAGAGCATGTTCCCCTGTTAGAGCTCACATATGGCATAGTGAGTCTCCAGATTTCTGTTGGTGATAAAGAGTACAGAGTAATATATAAGGAAATTCACTCTTAATATTGATGTTTTTGTGATGTTTAGTATATTTTTCTCCTTTGTTGTTCTGTCAGGTTACGTGCATGTTCAGATGCACCTCATTAGAGGAGATGACCTTGCGGTAAAAACAAGCTTCAGCCTTCCTCTGAAGCAGTGGTTTAGACTGGATCTCTCTTTTAAGGGTGGACAGGTATGTGTCTGACTAAATTACAGGATCAAGACTGAGAGTTGTCTGATTTGATTATGCCTCTGACAAATTCCTTAACATATCACTCAGCTGAGCACTCTTATGGCAGGAAAAGAAAGTATAACCAAACTTAAAAGCATTTCAGTACTTAGAGTTATTCTTGGGACAGATAAAACTGTGGTTCAGTTCAATTCCATTTATACATCTTCCTTTAACAAGTTCTCTAATGCTTTGATACTCCAGAGGTGCACAGAAATCTCCTTATTTAGTTACTTCACTTTCACTGATACATTTAATACAACAGGATCTTAAAATATTTAGGTTAAGGAAGAATGGGAGATTGAGGCATCAAGAAATTGAGTCTTATTTTAAGAGCACTGGAAGATGAATCCATTCAGCACTTGAAGTTTTGCAAGATTGTTTTGTGTGTCATTAGGCAACTTTTTAAAATAGCAACATATATGAAAACTTTAACTTGTCTTCCTTTCTCGGGCATCTAATTCCTAGATTCATTAACTTTTTGGCTATTCTTTACCTGTAAGCTACAACTTCTTTAGGAGATGAATATTCTCTTCATTTCTCTACTGTATAAAAGCAACACATACTTTCACACTTTGGAAGAGTTAAAAGCTTCAGTGAAATGTAGGCATCTCATAGTTGAACACGGAAATTAAGTAGCTGAAGTAGGTAATATCTGTGCTATTTTTTTCCTCTTGTGATTGGCTGCCACAGACCACTGTCAGTGCTTTCCACTAAACTTTCCCAATACAAATCAGATATATGACAATGATGCAGAGGACATGTAAGACATCTGCAGTTGTAATCTTGTGAACTATGTGTTGAAGTGTCTTAAATATTCCTTGTAATATTTAGTCTATTGGAGTTAATATTGTGTGTTCTTCTAGGTAGAAGTGAGCAGCGTTGGGAAGAATTTGAAAAGACAACATCACCAGTCTTTTATGTAAGCGGTCTTTTCCCTTCTGCCAAGTAATATATGTATTCAGATACAAAGAAACTGGAGGACAGCAAGTTCATAACTGAGATCCCAGATGTTCAGAATTTGTCATCTTTTTCTAGTCTACACTCACTAAACCAGTTTGCATCGCTATACTTACACTGAGAATGATCTGAGTAACTTGGTAATTTTGCCATGAGCTAGTTTGAGGTAACGTGCTGTACACTGTAGTGCTGTGGTCTGATCTCTGTGCTAAAAACTGAGTGAAAAAAAAAAAATCAGTAGTATCAGGATCAGTCTTCAGATGAAGTCTTAGCCTTGCTAATGAAGTCAAAGAAAGTTTTGCTGTTGCATGAGGCAGCTAGAATTTCACCTGTGCAATTGTTATCTGCTTTGCTTTGGTAGAAATCCTGCTGTCTAAAATATACTTAGTTTGTCCTTGATTCTAAAGAACTGGATCATGTTGGATACTGACAGATTTTTTTTTTCCTCCCCCTTTCATAATACCTCTTGATAGCCAGCTCACATCTCTTGTGTTTTCAAGTTTCAGGGAAGATTTCTACTGTGATGACACTGCTGGATATTTTGTCCTTGGAGGCAGTGGATATGTAAATGGTATTGAAGCATTCTTTGGACCTGTGAAGTACTATCGTCTTAATGTCTTGGAAACAGAACAGGTAAACAGAAGCAGTATTTGGGCAAACATTTAAATATTAGCAGCCAGCTAATATGAAATATAATAGAACTTGGGAACATGTAAGCAATATATGATCATTTCATGTCAAAATCTTGCAATATTAGTATTTCAAATGTTAGAGGATAAGACTTTTCAAAACAAGTACATAAAGCAATATTCCTCAAATAAGTCCTTTTTTAAAATACGGTTTAAGTGTTTCTCAGTTTTCTGGAGTTATTGAAGATACAGTACAGGACACGTTTGATAATTTATGATTTTGTTGAAGTTACTGGTAAACACCACTCAGGTTTCATCAGTTTTTCAAACTTATCTGTGAATTATGCTGACTATTTGAAATCATAGTCTTGTCATGTCTGGCATCATATTGTTTGGCACATTAACATGATGTGCTAGATAAGCTGGTTGTAGTAAATAATCTCTTTCCTTTCATTATTTGCCTAGAACGCTTACTTATTACAAAGTGTAGATAACAAACAACAGGTAACGTAAATGCTATATGTATTTTTCTAGATTTCTAACCCTCTGCATGACAAAGAAATGGTGGAACAAATTGAACACTACTACGAGAGATGTATGGACATTCAAGACATAGTTTATGAGTACAGTCATATTGTAAGGAAAGGCCAGCTAGTACAAAGAGCTTGTAAGTATTAATCTGTGGGATATGAGTTTTAAACTGTCTTTGGAGACCTGTTTCCTTTCCTTTTATTCCATCCTGGCTAATGATTTATCAGAAGTAAACTTAAATTCGGCCATACATAACAAGAAAAAAGTCAGTTTGAAGAGTTCAGTCTTACTGGTTGCTAAAACAGTTTTTGTTCCTGCAAAGGCTTTTATGCAGTAGAATTCAAACCTAAATTACATTCTCGTAATTCTCTAACAAGACAGGTACATAAAGGAACAAAGAAGCATTTCCAAGCTTAAATGTAAGCTATTTAGATACCTTTCTTCAGCTTCATTTGCAAATCGCTCTAGAGGCAGATGCTTTTTAAGCCTTTTCCTAAAATTTTTTTTTTCCAAGTGTCTTTTCCACAGTTACCTAATATCAAGTAATTAACAGGTTTATACCAAAGCAACCATTTCAGTAAAGAAGAGTTTCATAGTCTACATGCATGCTGACCAAGAGCCGATGTTTCTAGTTAGGATTTGACTATATGCATTGTGACAAGATTATGGAATAGAATGAACCTTATATATTTGTAAGGCTGTGCTAACTGTACCAATTTTAACACTGCTTTATGTTACAGAATCACCCATCTTGCCCGTAAATTTTTCATTTACTCTTGAAACATCTTAATTCTACCAGAGGTTTGTTTACAGGGCAGCCAAGTCAGCTTTCATATCTCACTTAAATGTGTTGTTTTCTCAAGGTTACTCTGAAAACTATTACTTAGAGCAGCTTCACAAATACAGAGAAAAGTCCACATGCGACACCTTCACGTGGAGAAAAGAACTCAGGGAAAAGTACCACACCTTGTTCAGACTGTTACAAGAGATGGATTTCAGTGCTCCAGGTGGTAATCATAATTTTAATGTTTTGAAATAACTCCACAATATATTTGATGTAAGTTAGTACATTCTGACTTAATGTTTCATAAATTTTGTTTCTCCTCATATAAGTCTTTACTAGGTTAGCTGATACATAGCACCACAAACAAAAGATGACTTATCACGTAGAAGAAAGTAGAGATACGCCTTTAGTGGTTAGCTAATTTGAGAAGGTCTTTTTAATTTTTATTTACTTCTTGGTCCTTGGAAGCAGTGAAATCACTTCTGATAAACTTTTTGTGATACCAGGCAAAGTATCATTAAGAATATCAATAATCATATGTAGAAAGAAGTTGACTCACCAACTAGTAATAGGATCTCTGGCTACAGAACTGTCCTTCTCAAAAAGCAGCCTTCATCCAGGAAACACTCTTCCTTCAGAGGCTAGTCCTTAAATGAGCCCAAGGTCCACCCCCTTCCAATCAGGTGGGAAGCACAGGAGAATTGCTTTTACCTGTGCTTCTTGGATCAGCCACCCCCTTCACCAGGTGCTCAATCATCAGTTTAGGCTGTGACATAACAGTTCCCCTACAGCCCTGTTCAAGAATACCTAGGAATTTTGATTGTCTGTACTGAGAATACCTTTCAGTATAACAAATAAAAGAATCTGACTTGGTTGTACTAAATAGGAGAGGGGAATCAGTCCATGATTTCAACTACTGCAGTAACACTGTATCCTATGTTGTGTTTTCAGTGTCAGAAGAGGAAAGTGATACAGTTCTAGAAATAGGCCAGAGGATATTTGAGAAGATTGCAAAGAATTTATCAAGTCCTAATGGCCTAAGCAGTGTGGGCTCCTCTGTCCCTTTCTTGGTGGACTCCAGTTGCTGTGGATACCATAAGGCTTCTTATTTCCTTGCAGTTATATTTGAAACAGGGCTTGGTGTGCCTGTGGATCATACAAAGGTAGTACGTTTAATACATTTTGTTATTTCTGTGAAAATAATTATCTTTAAAGGCAAGTTAGAAGTGGAATAAAGTTAGGATCAATAGAAATAAAAGATGTGAAGTGGCCTCCAGATCCCTTTTCAGGCTGTGGTTGAAGGGGCTCTCTATTACAGCTACTCCTAAATAACTCTGTGGCAGTGAAATTTTTATGAATTCCTTATGGCGGGAAAATAAATGATTTAATAAGACCTAAAAATGGTGCTAAAGGCAGCGTGGAAACATGCTTCTTTTTCCAGTTGCTGAAGAGGCAAAATGAGGAAGTAACCCTTGAGTTACCCATAGACCTTTGTAGATAGTAATGAAAATATCTCCTTTAAGGCAGATCTCCTAAAGCGAAAAGGTTTTATAGTAGAGTCAGAAAAAGAAGTCTCATGGTACAGTTTACAAAAATATGGTTCTGAGTATATGATCAAATTATTAAAGGTAACCACAGTAGAAGAATTTAGAAAGTTAGTGGTTCTGTGCTGGAGACCTGATAACTAGCCATGGGAGAGCTGCTGGTCTACTGCAATACAGAGTCTTAGTATTAAATCTCGGGTTTTCAGAAGTTCAAAAGCTGCACAATTCAGAAATTTCTGAAACTACCTAAATTGCTTGTCGATGTCTAAAATTGGGTAAAGTGAGGAAATACCTTTGTATTTTTAGAAAAGAAAATGACCACGCTTTTGCTGAGTAGCTGCATGGAGTATGTGTTCTTTAGACTTTTAAGGCAAATTGCAGATAACCGAGGTGTTTCTGGATTCCATTGTAAGGTCAATGAGGAGGGTATGTATCACTGGAAAAGGGCTGTATTGAAATTGCCAAAAGATACTTAACAATGATATAGTAGTGTAATATAAGATGCTAATAAAGAATAGCAGCTCTGCCTAATGTGGTTACAGTTCATAAGAACTCCTAAGAGACCAAGTTCACTTCAGTTTCAGAAACACAGGAAACCTTAGACAGGAATATTCTTAATACCCTAACTGTGGAGTGTACCTAGTACTAATTATGGAGGCTAAAAAATTTCTTCATTGGATCTGCTTCAGATAGTGTAGGAAATGATTTAATATCCAGTGTAGATGGGACACCATTTTTTTTATTACTATGCAGATGAAAAATTGTAATAATGCAACAATGCTGAAAATTGTGATGGCAAATTTACAATACCTAGGCTATTTCTAGCACCAAACAATGTGACTTACAGGGTTTTACCACAAAGCTCCCTTTAGGTACACAAGTCCCCTCCTAGTACTGTTGGATCCTGAGGGTAAAATTTTTGAGTGCTGTTTGTTAGTCACTATCTGTTTCCAGGGAATTCAGTGCTCAAACACAGATGATGTCAGTGACAATAGTTAGGGGTCACTGCCGACTATAAAAAGTATCAGAGTATTATTAGTTCTATAATAATGTGGCCTTAAAAAAACACTGCACATGGTGTACAGTAATTTTAAAAGTATTTAGAGAGACTAGTTTTTCTTACAAAGCTTTCTATGCATATAAAGCACACTTCAACTACTTTGGAGCCATTGTTGATTCTGTGTTAATATAGCTGCTATATTAGCTACCGTTACTACAGGCAACTCTCTGTTGCCTGTACCTCTTCATGACAATGCTAAATGTGTGATATACACTGTGAATTCACTCTAGTTTTTCTGTTGATTTTTGCCAGGGACTGCTGTACAGTTTGGTTGGGGCTCAGGGGAATGAGAGACTCTCTGTGATGAATCTTGGCTATAAGCATTACCAAGGCATTAATAGCTATCCACTTGATTTGGAGCTGTCATATGCTTATTACAGTAATATTGCAATAAAGACCTCCTTGGATCAACACACTATAAAAGGGGAACAGGTAAAAGAATTTTAACTGTAACTGGATTTGTTTTCTGTGCAAGTGACTTTTCATATGTTAATACTAAAGGTGCGGACATCTTGATTTACAAGCATTAACTCATCTGATTGTTAGAAAATCCCACGAATTATGTATAAGTATTATAACTTCATTTCATAGAAAGGGGAAAACCAACTCAATGTTAGGCAAAAGTCCCCAGGATTGTCCATGTGCTTATCTTTCAGTAAAGTCTAAGTCTTATTCCTAGGCCCTAATTTCTCACTCAGGTTTTTAATCATTAATATTAATAACCATCATTATTAAGCATCTGGTCTGGTGTTTCAGTAGCCGAACATCATGAAATTCAGTGAAATGTTCATTATCCTTTCTGTACTCCTACCTTTTCTAAAATCAAATGTAAAAGATTTGGTTGTTAAATGCCTACCTGAGGAGATGAAGTTACAGCAAAACAATCTCAGAATTAGTTGCTGATCAGGAGGTAGCACAGCTTTTCTGGAAAGACTACTCAAGGTAGGCCAGTACTAGAATTTTGACCCATCAGAAAGAATGACTATAGACATGTCTTCATTAGGTTTTCTGCCAGATTTTGGGTTTTGTTTGAAGAATTTTCTATACGAAAAAAAACCTTAAAAATCCCTTGGAAATTCTATTCCTTTTATTTCAAATGTATTCAAAGGCACTTCTTTGTCATTACTAATTGCATTCAAAACTAAGAATTTTTTCCTGCTCTGGACACATTGGCACACTTTTCCATTGTAGAGTGGACTTAGAGCTGTGTACTATAATGAAGCAGTAAGTAGTTTTACACTTGAGGTAAGAATATTCCTTAATGTTCTGGTCAGCAAAGAGGTGGTGAGAATTGTAGAACTCAGAACTGGCCACAGATTTTTAAGGATAAGTAGGCAACAGGCAGCTTCATTAGGTGGCAGGTGCATGAATTTATTGTGCAATGTTTTTTGTTCCATTCTCCTACTCTTCAGGCATTTGTTGAAACTATAAGGCTAATGGATGAGGAGCTTCTTAAAGCTCAAACAAAAGAAAACGGTGATGTCTTTATGTGGTTAAAACATGAAGCAACAAGAGGAAATGCAGCTGCACAGGTATAAAATAACACTTTTCATCCTTCTTGTCTTTATGCACACATCATGAATATGCATCAGCAGAGTTATGAAGTAAAGTATAGCAGACAGACTTTTTCTCTATACACACGGAATTGCTTGTACAGAAAGGCTTGTACTGTTTCCTGTGTTTCTGTCTGAAAATATCCAGTGGCCATGTAAAAAGCCATAATAACATAACAACGGTGCACAGGAAGAGTTGTCAAGACTTGGCAAACTTTCTCTGATCGTTTTCCCTGGGTTATTCTTTGATATGGTGCAGTTATTGCTGCTAACTTTAGATTACCATCGTATGTTGTGGTACTGAATCATATGGTTTGCATACACTTACCACAGCCTTTATCAGTACATTTCACCATCAGGAGGCTCTATGAAGATTCCTGATAACCAATTACATCCCAACTGTTAAAGACATAATTGTATCTCAAAGCGATATTGTTTCTTCACTCATTTTAAGTCCATTTAAGCCTGCAAAAGCGGGTTCCACTGAAAATTCCCAGTTTCAGTGCTAACATTTATAATGTTGGTGCTTACATTGTTTTCTTTTAGCAACGACTGGCTCAGATGCTGTTTTGGGGCCAACAAGGAGTGGCAAAAAATCCTGAAGCAGCAATAGAATGGTATGCAAAGGGTGCAATAGAAACAGAAGATCCAGTGTTAATATATGATTATGCCATTGTGTTGTTTAAGGTAAGTAATGTTTCGTGTTTGTACCTCCAAAACTCATTATGGTTTTGCAAAGCTGTGACTGAAGGATGAGCACAAAGCTGTATTTTAAATTATAGCTTTTAAAGCTGAATAACACCTAGTAAGTGTTTGTGTTGACATTAAAATGCATTTGGAATTATATATCTGAATTTTCATCAGCATGTATTCTGTAATTGTAAGCAATGATTGTCTCACTATACATTTCCTAGGGCCAAGGTGTGAAAAAGAACACAAAACTTGCTTTAAAGCTGATGAAGAAAGCAGCAGCCAAGGTAAAATATAATTAATATCTTATCATAGAATTTGTATGCCAGCTGCCAATAATAATGGCCTCTGCTTTTACATAAAATATAAAAATGTATATGATAATTTTGTGTAAATAATAGCTTCCCATTGCATTTACCTTAAATGGTGAAAACCTTATTTTCCCAAACTGGGAAAGGCTTGAGTAAGCAAAATGGTTTTCACAATATGACAAAAATTCCTTTAAGTCAGGATCTTAGCAGCAAATTCCAGGGAACAACCTAGAGACAATTTTCTTACTCTTGCTAGGCTCACATACTTACATTTTTGTGATCCTTTGTACCTTTACTGTAGAACAATAACACCATAATTAATGACAAGTTGAACACCGTTTGGATTTTGATAGGTAAGCTAGCAACACTACTCACATTTGAAAGGACAATAAATGCTCTTCCAGAAGGCCTTTGTCAGTGCCATTAGTACACAGCCCTTTCTACAAAGATTACAGAAAAAGGATATGCAGGGTTGAAGATGTTAGCAGTCAGTAGCAAGCAATTTGCTTGTGTTTTTTAGGTAGCTGTTACCTTATGTCATTGTTTCTAGCAGGGTTGTGCTATTAAATGTGCATTATCAAATAAGAAAAAATAGCATGTCCAAGCTTATTTACTAGTTCTGAGGAATTTGAACTGCTGCCAAACTTATAGCCACCATATGATCCATACATTTATGCAAGGCGACAGTGACTCACTGCAGCCAAAACAAAAGCTGTGTCCCAGCAAGATTTTTCCACATGATCCATGCTTTCTGAGGGAAAGATGCAAATTAGTACGCGGCATGTATTAAAAAGGTATATGTGAAGCTAGTCAAATAAAATAGATATCTATGTTTGAAGAACAGCATTCTGAATTTCCTTGTTCATTGCTTCCTATTTATTCCTAGGGAAATGTTTTAGTTTAAAAGAAGTCTTTGATTACTAATCCTGTCTAGAAGTGTGGTTATCTCCCTGGCTTCTCTTATTGTCTTCCCTTATTTCCACTGCAGATGCACAAGGATAGGTCTTCTATTGAGGCTCTGCAGAGAAAATGAGTGAAAAACAGTCTCTGGTCTTGTCACCAAGTACAGATCTGAATGCAGACATGGCTGAGACTCTGTAGAATAAGAAGACAGAGGAGCTGGATTTCAGAGTGGAATCGTTTCTTAATGAACAGCCTGACAGATACTGAGGGGACTGACTATTGTTCCTTGCTGTTAACACAAGGCCATGAGGAAGAAAAGCTTTAGGAAAAAAAAAAAAAAAGTTAAAAAAAAAAAAAGTAAACTTTTATATCCCTCCATTTCAATTGGAATTTTGATTGAATGTGTGTGCCACGTGCCCAGACAGGAAAGCCCGTGAGAGCACCTAAAATTAGGCAGCAGGTTGGGAGTGCAGCATGACCCAAAGCAGAGTTAAATGTGTGACCTGAGACTGCTCTTCTTCTTTCCTTAGGGCTTGCCCCAAGCAGTGAATGGACTGGGATGGTATTACCACAATTTTAGAAGAGACTACAGAAAAGCAGCCAAGCACTGGTTAATCGCTGAAGAATTGGGAAATCCAGATGCATCCTACAATCTTGGTGTCCTTTATTTAGATGGAATTTACCCTGGAGTACCCGGTAGAAATCAAGTGAGTCAGTATTTCATGGTGGTATTGTTTACATTAGTGCCCAATTTACAGATTTTGGCTTCGTTCTTGAGACTGCTATGTTCACTCGCTTGGTTTTTGATGCTTTTTCTTAGACTGTTATTCAAGTATCCCAGCTGTGTGTGTTTGTGTTCCTTTAATTTAGAAACAAAGCACTTGCAGCAAAGCATCCTTCCTGCAGGTGGCTCTGGCCCCACCTGCACAGCCTGAGTTATCTCTTACAAATCACTTTCAGAGACTTGAGGATGGTGGTTGTACACAGCAAGACATACTGAGCATTGCATTGTTTTCCAGCCTTCTGGGAAAGAAGGTTTATTCATGTTTAAGTTCTGTTACTCTGCTCTTGAATTTTTCATTCAGAATTTTAGTTTTTAAAAATCTTTTCCAGCCTAAACTTTCAAAAAGTTACAGAAAGGAATTAATTTCACCTAAGTACAGTAAAAGTAGCTGCAAGTGGTTTGCCTACATCTGCCAACTGCCATTTTAAATTTATTTAATGAAGTGAGACCTAGGAACCAAAATTCAATAAGCATTAACAATGTAGAGTTGTTAATTGTGTTTTGTTTCTTCACAGACAGTAGCTGCACAATATTTCTATAAAGCTGCTCAAGGAGGACATATAGAAGGGACTTTACGGTGTTCTCTGTACTACATCACAGGAAACATGAAAGAATTCCCCAGAGATCCAGAAAAAGCTGTAATGTAAGGAATGAAATCATTTGCTAAAGGGGAATTTATTTCTGTTGAGGTTATTTTGATTATTGGTGATTTTTAAGTCCACAGTCAAAATGTCTTTTATTTCATGGTGTTTACCTCCCTGAGAAACAAATCTGTAGTAAAGTTTGATCCCCGTTAATATGAGCATTATTTAAATTACCAGTAGATTCTGAGAGGTGCTGAGTACTTCTGGTGGACTTTCAGATGCACCCAAGTACCCAAGCTCTCTGAGTTGATCCAAGGGCAGGAAAAGAAAATGCAGGTACTGTGTAACACAGCAGTGCATATTAGCATGTTAAGAGATGCTAGACTTGTTGTACAAAGAGGCTGATGAGAAATTATAGCACTTATCACTAAGTTTGGGCATTTAGTGTTTTCTTCTTTTTTAAAAAAAAAAAAAAGGCTAAGAAAAACCATAGAATGTCTCTGATATGCCTATAGAAGTGAACTGGCAAATATGTTCTTATTCATAGAATCATGGATTCACCAAGTTTGGAAAAGACCGCCAAGATTATCTAGTCCAACGGTCTATTTATCACTAATATTTCCCCACAAAATCATTTCCCTTAGTACAACATCTAAACTTTTCTTGAACGCTTCCAGGAATGGTAACTCAGCTACCTCACGGGCAGCCCATTCCAGCACATGGCTACTCTTTTGGAGGAGAAATGGAGAAATTTTTCCTAATATTCAACTTGAACCTCCCCTGGCACAACTTGAGGCCATTTCCCCTATTGCCAGTTATGCAGGAGAGGAGGCTGACTATCACTTCACCACACCCTCCTTTCACATAGTTGTAGAGAGCTATAAGGTCTCCCCTGAACCTTCTCTTCTCCGCACTAATCAATCCCAGTTCCCTCAGCTGCTCCTCATAAGACTTGTGCTCCAGACCTCTCACCAGTTTCGCTGCCTTTTTCTGGACACATTCCAGGACCCATTCAGTCAACACCTGCAAGACTGTTGCAGCAATTACTGCAAAATCTCATAGTTTATATTATGAAGGAAGTCAGAAGGTGATCCTGTATCCTTTTGTGTTCTTCATGTCAAAGTGAGTTACTGGAGCACAGTTGTTAATATTTTGTTTGTTCTTTTCTACAGCTGGGCAAAGCATATTGCAGAGAAGAATGGTTACTTAGGTCATGTCATTAGAAAAGCACTCAATGCTTATCTGGAACTTTCATGGTATGTTTGTTCTGTTCTTTCAAGTTCATGTTCTATTTTTTATTTACTTAATAGCATAATAAAATAATTAACATTAGGCCATCAACTCAAATAAAAGTCCAGCAGTATTAGAATCAGTGGCAGAACACCCACTGACATAAAGAGAAGCAGGGATTGTCCTAAATTCTACAACACTGTACTGATATACTGAAATGCTATATTGCAAATGCAAAATTATCTTCTATTGCTTGCTTTACAATGAATGAAATACCTAGAATCCATAGAGGGACCAATATCGTCCTTTACTCACACATTCTAATGTTAGAGACAATTCCTGTTTCAAAGTACCAATAGTCTATAAAGATAGAACAACAGAGTCATGTAAATGAACAAGTAAAGTGTTTCAAAGATGTACCCAGGTGAATGCTTGACAGGTATAAACAGATTAATAATGGATATTTTTTAAGAGCACAGGATAAGAGTCTTTTAAGAATGTTATATCCAAAACATTTAAATACATTATTGGGCTTAATATCAATATGGCTATATCAATATAGCTATATCATCAGTGTTGCACTTTAAAAGAATAAATGCACACTAGAGCTAATCTAGCTTCAATACAAGAGAGAAAACACTGAAAATTCTTGAGATCCAGCAATTCTTGTTACACCAAGCACTGCCAGTAGATGTAGCTGTTGCATGGGCTCATCAGCCTTTTGCTTTTAAACCTTGTGCACACGTTTTACTCCTAGGTGATTTTATCGATTTATGTAATAATTTTAACTGTAAGTAAAATGCTTGTGATTTTTGTTAATAATTACACTAATTTATTCTATTTAACTTTAGGCATGAAGCTTTGCTACATTATGTTCTAGCAGCTGAAACTGGGATTGAAGTGTCACAGTCAAATTTAGCACACATCTGTGAAGAAAGACCAGTAAGTGCATGTATTCATTACTCATTATTCTAAAAGGAACACCTTTTAGTATGAAGGTGATCCTAATATCTTGTGTGTGATATAAATGGATGAATTCATTTTCTTTCAAGGATCTAGCAAGGAAATACCTAGCAATTGATTGTGTTTGGAGATACTACAATTTCTCTGTGTCTCAAATCAATGCACCCTCATTTGGTATGTATAAGGACTTCTTTCTGAATTATTATTATTTTTTTTTTTTTAATTTTCAAAAGTTACATTTGTTGCAACTTCTGTGCAAGTGAGCAAGCTAAGGGAGGAGTAATCCATACTTAGACTTCCTTTTCAGTATCTTGACAGGAATATTAGAAGTGTGTTAAGTGTTGTGTTTCAGCACACTTTAAGAATTTCCCTTTTCTAGAATAAAATACTGAGGAGCAATTAAAAAAAAAAAAGAAAAGAAAAAAAAATACTATGCTTAGAAAGTACCAGACATTTAGGAGCCTGAGCAATTGACTCAACATTGAAGAAAAAATAGCAGCAGACTTTAAGAGCTCACACTGTTTAGTTTATCGGAGAGAAAATCCAAAAGCAAATATACTTCCATATCATAATTGAGTCATGAGAAACAAATGAAGGCTAAACTAATTTATTGCGAGTTTTTCTGTCAGGGTACAGAGTTTATCATCATAGGCACAGATTACCTGAGGAACTGAAAGATTCTCTGTAAAACAAAATATATGCCTTTCTGAAAGAGAAGGTTTATTCACATATAAGTTAGAGTCCTCTAGTCTTAAATGTTAATACATCAGTGATTTTAGTGTCTAAATCATTTTGTCACCCTTGATAGAGTTCAGTATTTCAACGTGCTCATCTGTTTCACAAGAAAGTTTCAGTGCTCTATAAAAAGAATGTGAAAGAGTGCAGTTTAAAAATAATTCAAGCACTAGAACTAAGCACTGCATTGATAGTGCTTAAAGCTGCAGGAGCTGACAAAGCCTGTTAGCTTTCGTGAGGAGCTTGTTGATAGCTTAGCAGGGTACAGTTTTGACATTCTTACAGATCCACTGGTGAAATCTTACATTAGAAGAGCTTCTGAAGTTCAGACTCATGAAGTGAGACTGTCATTCCATTGAAGGAAAGATGACTTGTTGACTTCAGCAAATGAAGGATTTGATTACTTTTTCTCTCTTCATATGAATAGCATAAGGGGACTTGAATCTTAGGCCCCTTTCTGCATTAGTGGAGGATCAAATCCTCCTTATAGGAGAGTCTAATCCTGGCAGCAGAGATTCTGTAAGCTACATTATCATCAGCAGTGTGACCACAAGGCCACTGCTTATTCCTGGAGAGTTCTCATGACAAGGCTGGCATGACATGCCTGATACAGTCAAGGGGAACTCTCCTCTCTGTGATTCACTACAGTGTTTTTGTGCTACCACTCTGAATCTTTGTCAGCCAGTGCATATTCTCTTTCTGCCATTGCTGTTGAGACTGACTGACTTGCTGGAAGAGCTCTGCTATAGCTCACTGTAAAAAAAAAAAAAAAAAAAAAAAAAAAAAAAAAGCGGGATTTCTGAGTAACTGCAAGAGACATGCAAAATAAAAAAGTGTTTACAACTATCTGGAGACAGTTTAAGTTAGATTAGCATGGACATGATCATGGAAGCTCATAAGCTCTTTAGCATATGTGCATGGACATGCTGGCTCCTGAATCCAGTGCTCTACTCTTTTACAGTGTTTCATTACTGTACGGTGTCAGAGAAAGGTATTTGTAGGGTATCTGTTGGGTGTACCAGGAAAATTCTACCCCTGCTATTGTCTTGGGTTGGACTGAATTTGAAATGAGTGAAATCATCATCAGCAAATCTCTGTAACTTTTAAGGTGCATTCAACTTTCATAGTGACAGAATGATCTCTTAAACAGCATGTTTTAAGTCTTACTAAGTTAGTAAGCTGGCTTGAATAATGGGCTACAGGTTGCCCAAAGGGAGACTGACAGATTCAGCAAGTGAAGAGGGCATTAAGTATGAAGTCTCTTAGTTTTTTTGTAATAGTAGTAATGACCTGTTACTGAATTAATTTATTGAAGAGCAACCATGAAAATATTCAGCCAGGATAAATATTTTTAGTTGTCAGTCTGATATAAAATAGTCACAGAGACGAGTGAGGAAGAATACCCCTATTTTTTTTTATACACTGAGTAATTCTCCATCACATTACTGGTTACTTTATTCTGTCTCTACAAATGCTTTAAATAACATGCTACTGGTTTCTTCCACAGTTTATTTGAAGATGGGAGACTTCTACTACTATGGTTACCAGAACCAGTCTAAAGACCT
>JAOWBP010002392.1:48654204-48695195 GCA_028571105.1 Tragopan temminckii
CTCCAGAGAAGGAGACTCCACAACCTCCCTGGGCAGCCTGTTCCAGTGCTCCGTCACCCTCACCATAAAGAAGTTCTGGCACACATTTGTGCAGAACTTCCTATGCTGCAGTTTCCAACTGTTACCCCTTGTCCTGTCTCCACACACCACTGAAAAGAGTCCGGTCTTGCCACTCTAATCTAGGTGTCTGTATATTATCTAGGTGTCTGTTTTCTTAGATTGAAGTGGGACAATCTGCCATTACTTTCTTTAAAGAACACAGCATTCTCACAGAGTGGACCTGGGAGGGTTTTTGTCATTCAAGAAGTAGGAGTTTTCACTAAGGTAAGGAATGAATTAAAAGGAAAAAAAGCCTTCAGAAAGAGATTGAAATATATATACACACATACATCAGTGTATGCTTCTCCTGCAAAAATATATATACATAAAAATTCAAAAGTGTTCTGAGTTGCTGCATTGAGCCAGCAGTTCCATTCAATGAGGAAGGGAGAAAATTCAGATGTTGAATCCTTTTTCCCCCTCTCTATCTCCAAATATATAATGAGCAAGTATACTCTTATTATTAGGTTTTTCGCTTATTTGAACAAGAACAGTGCAAACAGATTGTTATTGTTTTTATGGTTGTAGAGGGAAGTCACATTTTGTTAACATATATAGCCTGATAAAGGTATTGTGAAGTGTTTACATAGGAACTTTTATGAGGTTTGCTCCAAAAGTAATGCCTCTTATTTTATTATGCTGGCCCCCAGCATCAGAGGTATATGTCACTGGTGTGGCAGAAGAAGTTGTACCTTACTGCCAATATCCCATTACATGTTGTTGCCATGTGGCAGATGGCAGAGGGGCAGTCTGACAAATTGGAGCCTGTCATGGAAGTACATATGAAGAAAAAGTTTGTCATTGGATTCCTCTGTGTGGAAAAAGTTGCACCCATTGACTTTCTTCAACACTTGCTGAACATTTATGGAGACGATGCACTGGATGTGAGCACAGCAAAGTGGCGTGGTGGTACATTTCAGCAACGGCAACAGCAACATGAAAGAAAAGCCATGTTCTAAACAGCTGTCACACCAGGAAATGAAGAGCTTCTACATCAGCTCATCCGCTGACCCCATGAATGCTGACACAAGAGCAGAAAAAAAATACAGTATGCAAGTCTGTCAAGACCAATGGAACCAATACAAGGCTGAAGACGACAGTTTCCTAGTTGGCATCATCACTGGTGACAAGATGTGATCACCACTAGAAACCAGAGTCAAAACAGCAGTCCACGGATGGGAATGTGTGAATTCCCCATCAAAAGAAATGTTCAAGATGCAGCCCTCAGTAGATACAGTGATGCGCGCTCTCTTGGGATAGAAAAGTGGTGATTCTTCTGGATTTTGGGGAACCCAGACTAGCCATCCACTCTGACTGCTACATCCTGATACTGACTAAGCTGAAGGCCTCAACGTCCAGGGTCAGGCCAGAGAAAAAGACAACGTTTGGCTTGCAACATGGTAGCTCTAGGCCTCGCACCAGTTTGAAAACAGTGGAGCACATTGCCAATCTTGGCTGCACTGTCCTACCGCACCCATGGTAGGATTTGGCACCTTCTGACTTCCTTCTGTTCAAGTCTATAGAAGATGGACTGTATAGGCAACATTGTCCTAGTAACAGTGCAGTCATAGCAGCTGTGAAAGTGGATTGCATCCACTGTTACAGATTGTTATAAGAGCAGCACACAGACTTGGTCATCACTAGTGAAGATGTATAATTAATGGTGTGATTATGCTGAAAAATAGTGTTTTGTAGCAGAAATTTATCAAGTAGTATAATTGTGCTCTTTATATCTGTTGTTGCTTGCATGGAAATAGATAGGAGGCATTATTTTCGGAGCAACCTACATAGAAGACAGCAAGGGAAATTGCTCTACGTCTAGACTCCCCTCTTTATTCTTGAGCTTCCTTACTCTTAGACTCAGTCTTTGAAAATTCCAGCTGTTTTTTCCCTTTTATTCTTTCTACATCTTTGTATTTTAATTCAATTTATACGTTTATTGGAAGGCAGAATGCGTGTGGGGGCAATTTCTGTCTTTATGAACCTGTTCTGTACCTTTGTTCTGCACTTCAAAGTGAAGGGTCAGCAGTCATCCAGTGTTAAACATCACATTCCTGTAGTCAGTGGGGACATTTTAGCAGACAAGAACCTGCCATAAAACAAATCTCATCACAGACAACTTTTCCAATATGATTTTAAAGATTGTCTGTGCTTTCCTAGTAGCTCAAATAGAAATACTATAACTCCTGTAGGAGACATACTTGCAATACATAGAGTACCAGGACTAATACATACGTGTATATATATGTGCATATATGCACATATGACTAAGATGTAGGTGAGAGAAACAACACCTGAATAGAAGCACTTGAAAGAAAACTGCAAACAAAGAAAAAGCAGACAACTGGTGCACAAATATGCTGGAAACATTTCCTTAAAAGCGCAAGCTGTGTTGTAACTAATTGCTATGCCAGAAGGCCCAACTTATTTTCAGTGGAAAAAAAAGCATAATGCCAAGTCCATGCCTAAGTATAAGACCATCCCACTGTAGCTACATACAGATTCATGCATGTGAGAATCATAACTAGAAAAAGGAGTAATGAGTAACCAAACGGAACGAAAAGATTAAGTACAGTGCACACAGATTATGCTTACTTTACTGTAAGCATTAGACATTGTGTGTTTGCAAAATCTTGCTGCAGATTAGATACTCTGAAGCACTGATATTCTAAATAAATTGCACCTATGGTTATGTGCCCCTTGACTTAAGGTACTTGAGTCTCTTGGTAAATGTATCAGATACCTACCTTTTGACACCTTAATAATACTTTAGAAGGAAGCTGGCCACAGTAGATTGTTTTATAACTTCAACAATGATCTTTCCTTGCCTAATGTACCCATTGACCTTGATTCTCTCCCAGATCCCATCATATGGTTCCTGGTTCACCCCTTGTTTGTCCAGGTCAACCTCTGCCTTTTTGATCACTCACCATTAAACTCACCAACCTTCTAGATAGCTCCTAATCATCAGCAGTGCTATTTGTTCATATCAGTTTCACCTGGCAAACAGCAGAAAGCACAACTTCACCAGTAGAGTTTAGTATGCACCATTTTATGGCAGTTGGCAAAGCAGAAACTGAGAAACCTCAATGGCTCTTTTTCCATCTATTCATTACATCACGGCCTAGAATTGCAGATTTACATAGCAAGCATCTTTAATTTGCTTCTAAACTTGCACAATCTCTGGCTAAATTTGTATTAATGCACTAACAAAGTGCAGATTCCACTCCACTCACTACCTGGCTGTGAAAGAAAGTGGTACAGCATGACCATAGTTCAACTCATCCTCAGAATGTGGATGCCTCACGTTCTGCCTGTTCAACAGCCTTGGTCCATAAAACCCCCCCAGCTTTGTCCTAACACTGTCAATGGGGTTACTGCTGTTCAAGCTGTAGGTGAAGCTGGGAAGCACAGAGCCAGATAGCACAGATGACCATGAGCCGGTGTATAAGTACATACTTTATACCCTGTTTAGATTAATTGTGCAGATGAACTGAGGCTGATGGCCTCTGGTTTAGGCCGTAGGACCCCATTTTACTCCCAGCACCAACTGTAATATTAGTTCCTATTTCACCAACCTGATAACCATTTTGTGCCTTCTAGCAGTCCCAACACGTTAAGAACTGCCTTGAAGATTTCACAAAATCATTAAAGTTGGAAAAGACCAATAAAAATATTTTATCATCCTATGTTCTAATTTAGTTAACAAGGGAAAAATAAATCAATAGTCTCAGCTTATCAATAACAAAACCTTTCCCTATGTCATGAATATTTGTACCTTGTGCCCCAGTACCGTTACCCCAGGAATCCTTAGATTCTCTTGTGATGCATTAAAAGCTTAGCAATGACTTGTTCATAAAATAAAATCTCTCGTTACAGTAATTTTATGATCATAACACTTCCTATTAAAAAAATACAACCCACACAGTTGTGGATGAAAGCAGAAATTTGGATATCTACCTGCTGTTTTGTGTAGCTGCCTTACATAATTCCAAAACTCTTTGAAGGGCTGAAGATGGGAAGCTGAATTTTAAAAAGATCCATACTGCACATGGGTAAAAATACATAAAATCACTGCAAATATGTGAAGATACATGAACTGATCCTCTTATTGAATCTACTAAAAGGTTTTCTTAAAATAGTTTACAGAATCACAGGGGTTGGAAGGAACCTCTGGAGATCCCCTAGTCCAAGCCCCTGCTATAGCAGGTTCCCTATAGAAGTTGGGTGGGAAAATGTCCAAGAAGGTTTTCAATACCAGAGAAGGAGACTCCACAGCCACTCTGGGTAGCTTGCCCAAGTGTTCTGTCACCCTCACAGGAAAGAAGTTCTTTCTCATGTACATACAGAACATCCTAGGTTCCAGTTTGTGCCTGTTGCCCATTCTCCTGTTGCTAGGCACCACTGGAAAGAGCCTGCCCCCCAGCCCCCCACTTGACATCTCAGTGAGATGGTGCAGTCACTGTCCCTGGAGGTGTTCAGGAAACATGTAGCTGTGGCAATGAGGGACACAATTTAGTGGCATGGAGATGGTTAAACTTGATGATTTTAGAGGTCTCTTCCAACCTTAATGATTCTGTAACACTCACCCTTTACATAATTATAAGCATTGATAAGATCCACCCTCCCCAGCCATCCCCACGTTGAACAGTCCCAGGTCTCTCAGCCCTTCTCATAAGGAAGATGCTCCAGGCCCTTAATCATCTTTGTGGTTCTCTGCTGGGCCCTCTCCAATAGTTCCTTGTCTGTTGTGATCTGGGGAGCCCACAACTGGGCACAACACTCCAGGTATGGCCTCACCAGGGCAGAACAGAGGAGGAGGATCATCACCCTCAATCTGCTGGCCGTGTTTTTTTTTAAATGAGCCCCAGGATACCACTGGCCTTGGCAACAAAGGCACATTCCTGGCTCATGACCAACCTGTTGACCACCAGGACACTCAGGTCCTTCTCTGAAGAGCTCCTCTCCAGAAGGTCAGCCCCTAACCTGTACTAACGCACACAGTTCCTCCTCCCCATGTGCAGGACTCTACGCTTGCCCTTGTTGAACCTCATAAGACTCCTCACTGCCAAACTCTCCAGTCTGTCAGCCTGTTCCTGTCCAGGTAGTACAGTTACCATTAAAAGACCGTGTTGCTTTAAGCAACTACACAGACTGAACTTTTACGTCCTAGAAGTAAGACACATCTTTTGAAGAAGATACACAATATTCATCAGTGAAGAAGCATTGGTAATTGCTTTAGTGCAGTTACCATCATTTTGTTTACAACAACAGAGGTCCACACGTAGCATCAGTCTTGACAAAGCAATATAGAGAAGATTCATTAGGGTAGTTTCTTGCATGGACTGTCCCAGGTGCTATCATCAGGTTATCTCAGCAGCAATGATCAAGTGAGGTTTATCGTGCTTTTTCAGCCCACTGTACTGGGCAAAGTTCAGTCAGTAGTAATACTTGGACCCACTTCAGTTAATAAACTGTCTCCATCTCTGATATTTGGTGGTAAGAGGAACCACGAGATCGAACACGCACACACTTCTGTCTGTACGTGGATGAGGATACAATTGAACTGTGATCAAGAGCTTGTACCCTAGGAATTTTATCTACCACTGGCCTTACCCCAGTTCTCTATCCTCAGCCCCCACCACTCCCAGCAGGTCCATGCTTACACAAGTCTATTGGCACAGTTAAAATTGTCTTGCAATATAGATAGTGCACTTCATGAATTTACTTTATCTCCATCAGATTAAGGGTTCTGTGTCATTCTGGCAGCATCCTCTAAGACTGCTGCTTGCTACAAGCAAATCAAAGATTACGTCCTCAGGATTCATGTCATCCCAACAAAGACATAATGTGCTAGGACTTCCCTTGTACATCTGGCTTTCAGATAACATACTCAGAACAGCTTCTGATATAAATGGGTTACTATTGCAAGAAGACTTTATATCTTACTGTGTAAGTAAAGCAGTGGTCTGCGGCAGTTCCCCTCATTGCAGAAAGAAACATCACATGAATGCACTTCTGTCTTATAACAGGAAACTAAATTAAAATCTGTTAAATCTAACTAAACACGAATACTTTTCCCATTCAAATATTTTAGGAGAAAGATCCATAGTCCTTGACAAGAGGAGAGTCTGGCAAGTGCAAGTAGTCAGGAGCTAGAGGGTCAATTCAGAAGCTGAATGTCAAAACTTATTAAAAATTAATATTTCTAACTGTTACGTGAGGTAACACTTGGGTAGTCAATTGCAATAATTCAGAATTATTAAATTCTCAGTTTTAAATCATTTCCTGCCTAATTTAGGCACCTAATTTTTGTTCATGTCTGCAATTATAAGCCCTTGAATACATTTGAAATGTCTGCCATTATTTAGAGAGGAGATTTAGGTTAGACATTAGGAGAATTTTGTTACTTAGAGGGTGCTGAGACACTGACAGATGCTGTCCAGAAAAGCTGTGGGTGTCCCATCCCTGGAGGTGTTCAAGGCCAGGTTGGATGGGCCCTAGGCAGCCTGAGCTGGTGAGTGGCTGCCTCGTCCATAGCAGAGTGGTTGAAACTGGACGTTTTTTAAAGCCCTTTCCAACCCAAGGCATTCTACAGTTCTATGACCACCCAGGCACTACATACAGCTTGCATCTCCTTGTGCCTTCACATGCCAGAGATTTTCCTATCCATCCCCATATAAAACTCTCAGCACCTCAGTTACTACAACATTCTTTGCATAAGGCGTCCATGTTACGTGGTGATGGTAATTGTCAGTCACATTTTAGGTCTCTTTATTCCCCCAACAAAAATTCCTAACGAAAGATGACCTTTCTCCTTTGCGTTCAGAAGCACAAAAATCTCATCCATCCCTACAAGGCATTATAGCAGCAATAAGCAACAAGAACACGTAGATATCTACTATTTTTTTTTTTTTTTTCCCTCCATCCTCTCCAAGGGACAGAACACAGTCTTAACTGAACTTTACCCATCACATCCAGCACATAGCTATCAGGGAAGATTGCAGATGTGGATGTACAATGTACCACACCTTCACAGGAATTAACTGTTGACCAGGGAAGAAGGAAAAATGCTTGATATTCATGCAATTTAAATGAAAAACAGTATGTATCTTCACCAACTACATTTTTCAGAATGCCACTAACATATCTGGACAGAAATACTTCCACCTCCCATCCACTCTCCTCCAGTTCAATAACATACTCACTCTAAACAGAAACCTTCTGCTCTAGTAAAATAAATTCAGACAAATAAGTGTTTGTTCACCCAAAAACAAACAAACAACAAAAAAAAAACAACAACCCAACAACAACAAAACCAGAAAATTATCAAACATCTCTTCATCAACCCATTACACATCTACCATCCCAGACCACATATCTCCAAAGCCAACTTTACTTACCATAAGATAATCCTCAGAAGATTACAAAGCAGTTTCTAGCACACCTCCTCAAGCCACAGAGTGGCTGCCCATCGTGGCATTTCTCTTCTCCTTTGGTCACTTTTCAGCTGTTTTCAATCATTCCCTTTAAAGCATCACCAGGTGTGCACCAGGAGCACCTACACAACTAGTTCAGATACTTTCTCTCTCCAGGGTAGGGTTTCTCATGCCCTTTAAGTTGAAAAGCTCCTTGAAGGCTATAGGAAGGAAAAAAAAGTCCCAGCCCATCTTGAGAGGTGTTCACTTGTAGCAGTATATTTTAAGCAAAACTTTGTGTTCATTAAATATTTTATACAAGTCAGTATTTAAAAAACCAATGACAGCTGTTTCTGATACCTCACAGAGGATCATTTATCCCAGCTGTCATTTGCAGATCTAGGACTAAGAAATGCCTATCCTATAGCAGGTATTTGTGAAATCTACCTTGCAGAGGCCATTCTCTGCCCATTTCTGGGCAATGTCCTGTGCTCAGGGACGTGATTTAGCAGAGAGTTGTTAGAGTTAGGGTAGTATGGTTAGGTCATGGTTGGACTCAATGATCTTTAAGATCTTTTCCAACCTGAGTGATTCTATGATTCTACGTATCTGACCCAGGGAGGCAGTTTTAATACTTACAGGCTTTGCACTTGGGAGAGTTGCCAGGACCATAATGTTCACCATTACCTGCAGTCTGAGATGCTTTGTGCACTCTGAAGGAATTTTGCTGTCCAGTTTCCCTTGTAATCTTCTTATAGTTTTGCAAAAATGCTAAATTTGATGTGAAAGCACTAAGTGTTCATGCTCTAGTGAGGAACAAGGCATTCTGCAAAACTATCTAATGCTTCTTTGGGATCAAAGCGAACCAAAGTGAAATTAATCTACCCTCAGCTTTTACCTGCTTTGACCTTTTCCCTTTTTTTTTGCTAATTGGTGTCTCCAGAGAAGACATTCTTTCCTGCAAAGCAAATACTGTTGTAAAATACAGCTCCTTCCTCAAGCAATTTTCATAAACCACTCCCTGTCTTTATATTTTCTTCTATATTTGTACCCAGCATGCTTTCTTCCTGTGTGAAAACACATTACGACCTTTAAGAGTCAATAGGGTTTGTCAGTCAGAAAGCAAACCTCATAGGTACCCAAGGTAGCCAGCATGGCTCTGCTCAACCTCACAGTGCTGTGTTTTGCATCCCAGGCTGACCCCAACAAAATGAGTGTGACTATACAAACGTGCAGCACTCACATCCACACCACAGCTCTCTGTGTGTACATATCTTAGGAGGGAGGGCCTGGCTGCCAGCTCATCCTCTATCGCTTCCCAAGCAGTGCTCGAGATGAAGCCCTGCTGAACAACACCACCAGTTGCCTTCTCTTCTGAAGACCTCAGTAGACGCTTTGAGCCCACTTTGTTGAGGTCTCTTTGGAGATTGTGAATGCATGGCTGGTGATCTGCCCGATTAGGAGGTACGGACTGCAGATGCTCCATAACATCTGTGACCACAAGGTGCCTGGAAAAGGACTGTTAGCTCCCTGAGCCCAAACTTATGGTGCTTTACTATGCTCTCTGAGTGTTGTTTCACTCCAAAAGAAGTAAAATGGATTCTTTTCCCTGCATCTTGAGCTAATGTTGAAACTGCTGCTGATGAATCCAAGGTGATCTCTGCCTGCTGGGGTGCAATCACTGAACCACCTGGCCCAACCTGTCACCCAGCCCTTGTGTTAACTCACCTCATCTGTCTTCCAGAAGTTTGTTGTAGTTTGGAGTTGTGGAGCCCCACTCGTGCTGTGTGTGTGATTCCTCAGCTCCCAGCATCCCAGACTTGCAATGGAGGAGAAAGATGGGAAGAAATGAAATATCATTCCCTGCTCCTGCTTTTCCCAAGCCGAGTGAACATCGCCTTGGGGTTTCCTTGGTTCAGAGTCATTGGCATGCTGGAAGGGAGGGGAGAGCACATCTGTCAGACACCTGAGGTGGCTCAGCTGGAGAGAGAGATACCAAAAGCACTTCACAATGGCTCCAGCAGGAGAATGCCTGGTGGGAGCTTGCTCTGTCAATCAGTTGTTATCCAGTGCCTGGGGCTATTGCATTAGTCAGTTAAAATGGGGCTTAATGCTTCCCTAGTTCACACGTGCATGAATTTTCCTAATGTCAATTATGGTTGTATGTTGCCTAACCGAGGGCAGCATTTGGTCCATAAGTTGTTTGCATGCCCTGTAATTTATGGGTTTTTTTGCGTTGTGTAAAAAACCCAATCAACTGTGTTGTTGGTTGCAAAACATCTTTTCCTGTAATTACCCTGATTGTTTATGCCACGGTGATGTCCTTAGACATTAAGCTGTGTAAAAAGACTGATACACTCCAAAAGTATAAATGGCTATTAGCTAATTTCATCAGGTGCTGAGTAAGATGGAATCTTTGTGACATTTGAACGCTAGTCTTCGCTCTGCTTCTGTCTTGCTGATCTCACTTAGATCTCAGTTGTTACAGTAAATCTGTCTGGGGACAACTCAATGAAAATCAGTATATATCCAATATGTCAACATTCAGCTCTCTCATAGAAACGTTTCCTTTGTAGTAAAACCATAGATTGTCATCTACAGAATGTTCGCCATAAAAATATCATTAGTGGGTTTACACTTACAGTGTCATGCCTTTGGCATGGAATCGCCTTTAGCTAGAAAACAAGCTACCTGAATGCAAATAAAGCACTTGCTTGGAACCATAGCCCATGGAAATGGCCTGTCATTCCCTAGTATGTCTATCAAACATATCCTCACTGATGCACCTTTTGAAATACTGGATTTTTGCTTGGTACTGTTCATTTTAAGCTGTCGCCAGTGGCACCATGCCAAACTGCACTCACAAATACTCTGCTGTAATAAGAGAGCAGCTTTTCTCAGCAGCATAGACAGACCACTTGGGAGACCTGATGGACTGCTCACCACTACTTGGTGAGCTGAAAAAAGAAATGTTAAAGAATTCAACCCGTGTTTCTGATCGATAAGAATTTATCACGATGGCAAGTGCAGCTCAGTTAAGTGTGGTTATCAACAGTTTGGAATAGGGGGAAGTGAGCGTGAAGCTTCAGCAGAGAGCTAGCAAGACTGGGAACACCAGAAGGAGCTGTGACCATCATAATGGTTAAGTCATAAACAGAGGAAGAGGATAGATTCCAGTTGCAGAAACAGGATCAACCCAGCAATTAGCTGAAGCATTATTTTGAACATTTTAAAGGCTTCAGCATGTATCTGTTGTTAAATACTGATAGGCGTCGCTGAACTTTGCCCTAGGTAGCTCTGCGGAGGGTTTGGAAACAGTGAGATGGATGGCACAATCTCTGCCTGTTTCCTGGATGTGCTTTGATTCATGATGGACAGTGAGTCACGGAGAGTGATGGCACACAGAACTGAAGTATTTCTGCATGAGTGTAAGAAGCTTTAAGTCTTAAATCACAGGTCTACAGTGCTTGCTGCTTGCACATTACAAGACAGTTTACATTGTGTGGCATAGCTATTTGTGTTATATGAAATACTTTCATTATCTTCATTTCACTAAAATATGGTATTAAAACAGCAGTTACTCTGGGGGCTGGTTCCTCAGCTAGTGCTGAGCCTAGAGTTAGGAAAGACAACTTGTTAAAATAATCTTTAAAGTATTTAGGGATAGCTTCTTATTCTTCTCCATCTCTTCCATTTTAAGCTCCACAGACCATATGTGATGAAAAAAAAGATGTCTATTTTTGCCATAAGCCAGATGTCACTCAGGTCATGGAAGGTATTTCAGAAATGCTGTGTTTGCCATCTTTCATGTAGAAGCGAGAGCCTGAGCCCAGTACCACTACTGCATCATGTGTACCCAGCAGTTACACAACCTTGGTGTTGGTCTCCCACACTTACCTTCACTGAGGATGATCTGCAGGGCACTGCTGGGAAGTATCCCAATCTGTGCAACTGAGCTGAGCAATTCTTCATTTTTTGCTTCATATAAACATCTCTGATGGCCACAAAGCTCTCTCAAGGGTTTCTGCAGTGCCTGAAGCCAACCCCAGCTCCTTTACACTGCATCATCTCAGACTAGCCTGTCTGCATCTTCGTTTTTCTGCATCTTACATGATATGTCTACAAACAGATATGAAAATCTTCATTTTTTAAAATTTCTCTTTATTTTTACATTCAATGCATGAGGACAGACAAGATGAGTGTTCATGACAAAGTATAAAGCCATATGCTGTCCCCAAAACAGTAAAAGATAAAACGTGTAAGAGTTTAAAAAAGCATTTTAGAAATCTTGTATTTTCAAAATTCCTCATTGCAGAAAATTCAAATCTTTGTTAGAAAAGTGGAGTTCTGCATCCTTGTACATGAAGCCATATTATGAAAATACATAGGTGTTTTTCATCTTTATTTTAAGAAATCTGTCTCTGCATTACTAACAATCTTTATGTAACCTATTGGTGGAGCCAACAGCCTCCGTAATACACAGTATGCACAATTACAAACAATTTTAAAAGTTATATTACAAATATACAGTAGTTCCTTTTTACATTTTAAACATCGTGTTGTTTTCAAATACGTATATATAACACAATCACAAGCCTTTTTCTGTATAACTTATGAAAAGTTCTGTACACTCAAATAATTATAAATAAAGTGTAAATAGTTTTCATTAAGAGTAGGAGGGACGTTTTTCAGGACATGTTGTGCTGCCAAGTGTTAAACAGAAGTCTGTTTTGGAATCTGCCTAAAACAACAGCACAATATGGCCTGAAATTCACCATCAAGGAGAGAGGAGGGTACAAACTCAATACATCATAGGGGAAAGTTAATGAGGAACATGAAGTACTGATATGTCTGACTATAATTTTTACCCTGATTCTTCTGTAAGAATTGCTTTTCCTCTGATGTTTTGCTGAGAGTTATTATCACTGCTCTCAACAGCTTTACTTCAAGATGCAAAATAAGGTGCATGTTAAGAAATCAGCAAGAGTAAATGGAAATGTTTCCTGTTTCAATGAATGATCAATGGAAATTAAAGATGCCTTTGAAAGAATTCTGCATTTTTCACATATTTTCTCTTTTTTTTTTTTTTTCCTGTCAAAACAGAGCATGTGAAATGGAACTTAAAGAAACGCAGAATCTGAAAGAATCCATAACTGTGAAAATAAAATGAAGAACAATTTCACTTTGAAAATGAAATGCTGACAAAATTCTGTTTGAACTATATGGAGAAAAAGTAAATTTGAAACAGAACAGTTTGGTAAAACTCCATCCTCTGTTACTAAACCCACAAAGAGCAGAACTATACCAAAATTAAATGCTTTTGAAAATTTACTCTGATGCTAAGCATTTTGTCACTGGCTCATTATTGTAGAAACAGTTGGAATCTCAGCATGAATACAATTTGCAAACATGTTTTAGGCAGCTTAGTTTGCTATTTTCAATGCGAGCTTAAAAAAGCAAATGAAAAAATTTTCCCTTCTAAAATGCATATGAATGCAGCCTACTGATCCTAGTTCTGCAGAAAACTACCAGCTATTCAGAAGTACATGTGTTATAGCAGCACTGAGTGACTATGCTAAACTAAGGGTCCTCTCAGTATTTCCATTACAGATTTAATCTACAAATCAGCCATGCAAATTGGCTTTACATGATACTGACTGGCCTACACTCTGCCACATGATCTTTTTTCCATTAGTGGTTGGACCTCAGGTACTATCCCATGCTCCCTCATATCTAAGTTATTAAAGGCCAGCAGAAGTACTCAGCATGTCTTTGAAATGCTCTTTTTCTGACATTGAAATGAGTCCATGATTCAGTGCTGTCTCGTAAGCATTTAGTATACCATCAGTAATGTAAGACCTGAGCACAAGCAGCTACACACCAAGTGCTATACTACCTCTGGATTGACTACATGTGCAATTGACTACACTACCTAGGAATTTTATTTGGAGTTTGGATTGCTACATACAATTGCCAGTAAAATTCACATTATTTCCAAGGTGGGCGGTTCAGAGCACACAGTGACCGTGCAGAGTGAACACTCGTTTCTCACCTGTTAATGCTGCTGCATGTCCCACGCTAACCAGGTTCACCAGGGTCCCTCATTTGTAGCTCAAAAGCCAGCCTCCACTCCTATATTTAAATTTTGTGTCTCAGTCCCAACTGCAGACAGATGTCGTGGTGTCAGCCTGGACTTGGGCAGCCCTCTACACACCTGTGCCAGTCACTTGTCCTCCCTCCTGTACCTTTCCTCTAATTGTGCCAGGACAAGTGCTTATGGGATTACTCAGTGAACAGGATGGGGGAGGACTATCTAGAGAGACAGACAGCCATGCAACCACACCCTGAGTCCACAAAGCTCTTTCATAGCCACCCAGTGTCTCTAAACTCAGTGTTTAACTTCAGCAGGCAAAGTGATCAGCAATTAATTTTTGGCCTTTAGCTTGAGACAACAAAAGACAGCAGCTCCTGTCCTTGTGTTAAAGAAGACAGAGAGTTCTAAATGGGCTCATGCATACCCTTATGCCAGTGTAGGACTCCCAGAGTCCTGAGGCATGTCCCAGAATTTCATTTTCCTCCACACAGACAACAAATTTTGTCCATATTTGGAATATTGTTTTCTATTTTGACCACTGAACATAAGCCAATGAAAACATCTGGATTCTTTTTCATTGGTTGGTTTTCTTTTTTACTTTTTTTTTTCTTTTTTCATTTACAGAACCTTTAGGGTATCATAAAGTAACTTCGACTGAATAAGCCAATAGGCCAGAAAGGTTGTCCTACAAGTGCATTGTTGGGTTGACTGGTTTTTAATTAATCACGCTCCTTTCATCCCTCTCTTCATAGGACTACATCAAGATTTCTTTTGGTTGCTACTGATAGCATTGGATGAATGTACCACACAGTAGATGCTCTGTAAGCAAATCTGTCTTTAGCTTTTCAACTGATCGTAGATTTTCTAGGGACTCTGTCAAGCTTGCTTGACTCCATTCCTTGATGAGCAATATATCACTGGCTGCAGGAACCTAACAAAATATTCACTCTGTTCTCAGTGCATTGTTGAAGGTAGTTTTCAAGAGCCTGACTGTCCTATGCTTTACCTCTGCTACTATGGGTTGATCCGCTACTATAAGGCTGTGTTGTTTGTGCCTGTTTTTTCAACACAAGCTGCAGCTGGAGCCCTTCTTACACCTCTTTCTTCATCAGCCATTGTAATGGTTTTTTCATAAACCTCCATAGTTTTTAGCTGATTATCTTTGGCACCCTCCTGTTCTGCATTGACTTTGCAGCACTTGCAGAATCTGCAGCAATGCTTTCCACAAAAGGAGAGTGAAGACATAATCATATTGTCCCAGGGTTCTAGGGAATGCATCCAGACGGGTAGGAAATCCCAGTTTTGAAGCTTCTCAGGCAGTGAATGTGGCCGTCTTGTCTGCATAATATTAATTACAATCACAGCAATAAACAGAGCTAACAGGGGAAGGCAAACACCCAAAAGGACTGCCCAGCCCGCCAGTGACAGACCAAATACAAACAAAGGCAAAAGAAAGAAGCAGATGAGAAGATAAAATATAGCAAACCATCTGTACTTGGCTGTTATGTTTCCCAAGCTCTTGCTCATGCGGATTGGCAGCCGGGTAAAAGGCAGCGGGTAAAATAGGATAATCCCAGAGACATTGAAGAAAAAGTGGCACAAGGCAATCTGAAAGCAAAAAACATTTGAAAAGTCAATTACCTCAAATGACATTAAGTTGTCCTACCCACACAGTAATAACTTCAAGTGGTACTGACTTCATAGTTTCCCTTCTCTTGCTCCTCACTTTGATCTTTTCTTGTCTTTGCTTCTACTTCACTGCTAGACCTTTCCTAGCATGAAGAAAGGACTTGGTAATACCTCACACATTCTAAAGATCAAAGATGATAAATAGGCCACAGCATCTGGAAACAAGAGAAGCCCAACGGAGACAAGATATCTCCCTGCAGGTAGAGAATTTTTAAAATGCAACACTGTACTGAAATAAATTGAGTCCACCAGAAATAAAGCTGGTAAAGCAAGCAACTATCAGGATCCTGAGCAAGGAACTTACAGATATTAGTAACCTTCAAAGGGGGTTACCTAAGAGAGTTGTCAGATTTGGGCACTGAATTCTAAGATGTTGAGATTCAATGCTCTGCAGTCAAGTGGCCAATCCTGCTGGATTTCAGAATGAATTCAATCAGATCAAGATAAACTTAGGAAAGATTTTACTACATATTAATATTCTAAGAATGCTTAATAGAAGTTTTTTGCTCCAGTAGTTGAAATTAGTGAGCCATCATTAGTACCACATATAGAATCAAGCTCAATATCCAGGACATATTTGTATCAGAACTAATTTTGTCGGGTTTTTATTCAGAAAAGTTGCAGCTTCTAAATAAATTCAAGGAAGCATTGGTTTATACTGACCTGTAATGAATATTTTAATGTACTTCCTGGGCTTGCTAAAGCTGCAAGTATAGCTGTTGTGGTTGTGCCAATGTTAGCTCCTAGGGTGAGGGGATAAGAACGCTCAATGCTTATAACACCGATGCCTAGAAGAAAAGAAATGGCATTAAGCAGTTTTAGAATGATGAAGATAAAATGTGGGGATGAAGAATAAAATACTGACAACTTACCAACAAGAGGTGTAATAGCAGATGTGAAGACAGAACTACTTTGAACAACGAAGGTCATACCAGCCCCTGCAAGCATAGCCAGGTATCCAGCAAGCCAAGTAAAAGGAAATGGGAAATCTAGAAAAATAGAGGGAGGACAATGCCTTTAGAATAACAAAACATTCCATGCAAAATCATATAACACAAAAAACCCTACTAAGTGTTCTGAATGTATATATATTGTTTACATGTTGTCTAAAACAAGATTGGAGGTCAGAGTCAGTTCTTTAATTTGCCCTGTTATTTGTATTCTCTCCAGCTTTCCACCACTGGACACACTGTGAGACAGATGTTAGCCTACACAGACCTTTGTACTGACCCAGGGCAGTATATATGCTGTAATGCAATTAGGTCCCAGACATGTTTCCACTGAGCTCAACTCAACACCTTCTAACTGTCTAGAGTTTCCTGGTTTTGGCAACCAGGCATTCGCTATGTAGATGGGATCTTCAAAAGGCTCTGAAGACCACCATGCTAAAATCGTAAGTCTCCTAACTAGTTGCAAGCTGAACATCTAATAATTCATTTGTTACTCTTGCAAAGAAAAGCTAATCACACTGATTAGAGAAACTAAGTACAATGGTCCCTTGTAGTGTGCAGTCTTATGAGTGAGCCAAGAGGTCAGGACTTCATCAGCTGAGAGGTCATAGAGAGATTCTGAGCAAATCACAAATGAACAGTAATTGGCCACTTTCTACCCATTTATTTTGATTTGGGCAGTGATCTTTGCCCAGGAGAAGACAGAATGGGGACCACTTTGTTTTCTTCCCCATGGCTGTGAGCCCTCTCACACAATCAGGTGTGCAACAGGACTGCTTTTCACTGGTACAGGTCCTGAACTCTCCATTCAGTGGAAAATGAAGAAAAGGCAGCCAAGTGGAAAACAAAACAAAACAAAACAAACACCCTAGTTTGCACACAATGAAAGCAAAAGCCAAAATCACCTGGATAACACTGGGAAAGACAAAGTACCAATATGCAGGGTTGCTTATCTAACTGAGGAGATTAAAGAATGGAACATGACAAGTAAAGGAAATTAGATCAAATAATATTTACATACGTTTGTCAAACTTACTTTAAAAGGAACATGCAGACCTTGTGTGCAAGTAGGCAATCACGATCTCAGCACTTCAGCACTATCTTTTGGGGATGTGAAGATTACTTTTCTAACAGCTAATGATTACACATCAGAAACCCAGACTGGACTTTAGTCTCTGTTGCTTTTAATCTGCAGTTCACAAGCAAACTGTTCACTAATAAAGATTTTTAAGGAAGAAAATAACATGCTGAGCTGAAGAAATATTTAGAGGCAACATTTCTGGTTTAATATTATTTTCTTGAAACTGTTCTGCAATAACAGAACAGGGGATGTCAGTAAATGTACCCAGTGTCCTTGCTGTTACTAAGAACAAGCTTCAGGGGAAGCAGGTAATTACCAGTGTTGATTGTCTTCTTGATAACACTTGCTACTTGTCCTTTAAGCACAGAGTTTAACAGCTTAACGATCATCACCAAACAGGAGCAAAGAACGAGCAGGGACAAAGCCAGAAGGATGAGACCGATGGCAAGATCAGGCAGGTCTGATTCTGCAAAGAGATGCCGGCCTGCAAAAAAGAAAAGGAGAACAAATCGGCCTAGTCTCATTTTTGTTTCTGATCCCAAGGCCAGCTCTGGTTTTCGTGCACAGCCTAAGAAAATGGGACCAGAGCACACATGGCAAAAATTGAAAATGCTATCTCCTTAGCTGCACAAAATTTGTGTCTGAGAGGGGCTCTTGCATGACACTGTCATCAAATACATTGCAGGCACATCTGCAGAGCAGGCGAAGTCTGCAAAGCTGACCACGTGCAGCTTTGTGCATGGAGGGAGAGTACAACAAAATGAGGAAATTGTGATGCGCTCCTAGCTGGCTTGTGGGTCAGCAAGAGATGGCTATGTGCCTGAGAACAACTGTTGAAATTCCTGAACAGCACACCTAGATGGAGATATCCAAGCAACGGCTACAGCAAAGTGACTGTAACTGTAGCACCAAGTCACCTGAATAGCCAGGGTGATGTGATACTGAAGACCTCATTTACTGATACCAGGGGGCATGGAAAGAGATCCATGTACTGCCAGATACAGGGATGATGCTGGTAACTCCAGCTGTATAACAGAGCACAAACTGTTTTGACTGCAGTGATAGATGTATCCTGTGTACACATGCAGGTGAGTGCCTCGATACACCTCTACAGTGGTCTCTTAACACCATTAGAACAATATGTATTTCTGTAAAGGTATTAAATCAAAGGCAAAATGGTTCTACTACTTACATTTAGTGATATATTCTGTTTCAGTTATGTTCTTCAGGGTCCACGTCACATTTCCTTCTGACCAGCAAAGTTCAGAAGACGTGCAGTTCTCTGAAGGTGGAATTGTGACATTCTGCAGTGTCTAAAGATTGCCAGAAAAAGCAGTTGTTTCAGGCAACTATAACATTCATTAAGAGCTCATACAAAATTCTAGGTTTTTTACTGCAACCAAGATTTCATCAACTAAAGGCAGATTTGTAACCTGGAGTGTAACTCAATTTCACCCCATTAATGACATGGCAAATTTTCTTGTATTCTCCAAATAAGCAGCTGTGCTTTCACTCAAGTTGTTCAGCACAACTTTTAAAGGTGAAAATATTTCCCAAACCTTCTACATTGTTTCAACCATAGCACCACATTGTCAGGAGCTAAGAATCTTAATAAATGATCTCAGGGTTCATGGAAAGAAATTCACATCAGGCTGCAGGTGCGGGACAAAGGCATTCCTTTCCAATCAGTGCCACAATTTCCTTGGATCAAAGCAATTTCTACCTCTTTACTGTCAGCTTAACTGCAACTAATTGTCCAGAGGCTGTGGAGTCTCCTCCTTGGAGATCTTCAAAAGCCGCCCGAATGTGATTCTAGGCACCCTGCTCGGAGTATCCCTGATGGAGCAGAGGTTGGAAGAGATGGTCTCTGTCCACCTCAGCCATTTGGTGATTCTGTGATTCTGAAATGGTGTGATGAGCATTGCACAGGACTGTGACTCAGACTATCACAATACTAGTGCAGTATCTGCTGCTGAACAGGCATAGGTTGGTCACAACGCCTTTGTGCACCTCTGTTTTCACATCTGTAGAAACAAAGATGTAGAGGTGCAGCAACTACTTTATTTTCTAAAGCTCAAAGATTCTCTAAGTGCTGATCATTTTCATCATGACTAGTACTAGTACTATTGACTTGAACCTGAATTTCTCTTTATGAAATACAACCTTGCTTACAGGAGCTCCAGCTGATAGCCCAGATGACACTAAGTCCACAAGTCCTTATGTAGATTAAGAAATAGTTCCATGACTGAACTGTATTTCCCCATATCAATACAGCTAACAGCAGAACGGACTCTGAACTACACACTGCCAAATAGGAGTTATCTGTAAGATATGTTGGAGTGATATTCTGTTTCAGAAGTAGGGAAAGAGATCACATCAGATCCTATTTTGTTGCAGCATGCACATTCCCCCTCCAGCTGATGCAGAACAGCCCAGGATGGACAAAGCCCGGGGTGGGCCCACAATGTCAGGAAGCACCTAGTCTCCAGCCTACTGGAGTTCTTTCAGAGAATGTGGTATCAAAGCAGCTTCATCAGACTGAAATGTTTGTCCTCATGTTTTGCTTTAAATATGTTCTGCATACATTCCTCCTTGATGTAAATCCGTTTGAATATTTTTGCGAGAAATTAGTTTAACTTGCTAGGAATGCAAATCAGTTAAATATCTTCCTCTTCCCCAACCAAGCTCAGTTCAAACTTGTAGGGGTTTCGTGTGACTTTGTAATTTGACTGTACACTGGGGCTGTAGGTACATAGCCAAAACACAGTCGCCTACAGAAAAATTATCCGTGTTGAAATGCAACCTTCAGCCTATGCTCCCTGTGCCATCACTTGCCTTCTAAGAGTGGGAGGACTGCAGGAGGCCAGGGCTCAGGCCCTGCTGAGCTTGCAAGTGCAGCAAACAGGGCAACCAAGAGCTGCCAGGGGGCTGGAAGCAACAAGCCTGCACCAGCCCTCTGCCTTACCTGGGATTAAAGACCCAGTGCTTCAGCAGGGTAACCCGAGCAGAGTTTCACGTTAGCATGGCTCTGCTCATACCACTATCTCCCATAGCTAGCATTTCACTGGCCATCCAGATAGTCATTCAGTAGGAACTGGGCTTCTCTGAAAATGCAAGCACTGAATTCTAATCTCTGCTGTGTGTCCTCTAGTATCTTCTGCATTATGACTTCAGGAGTTAGTATTATATACACACTAACAAGTAAAGGTCCAAAATAATACTCTAGTTTTAATTTGGCTGAGCAACACAAATCAAACACAGCTCCACGGCCAATCAAAGTACTCATTGGTGTCACCCTGGGCAACAACTTCCTTCATGCTGTAGTGTTACGCCTGTGAAGATCAAACAATTTTAGCTCCAGAGGGGCTTTGTCCGAGGGCAGTTTTCCAAGAAAGCTGAAGTAACCAACTGCCAGCAGATTACTCTTGCACATATTAGACTAGGTGCTTAGGTCGGATAGATGAATGGTGGCCAAAAAGAGAGTTTCCTGGTCCTCCACTGCAGCTTTTTCCACTTTCAGGGAGTTGATAAAAGTACCAAGTTTAAAGGTATTTGATTGTGAAAGAAGTGAGAGGCTTGGCTCCAAACCACAAATTCTGATAAGCAAGGCCCTGCATGGTACAGTACCTAAAGCATCCAAGTCAAGCTCACCACTGGAATGCCATGTTTGGTTTAAGTGATGCAAAAGCTAGATTATATTGTGTTCATTCTTCTGCTGCAACAAACACTCATTTAAAAATCTAATTTCGCATTAGTATTAGTCAACTATGGATCAGTAATATCTTTCCTAAGGAGCCTGACAACTAATTTAACATAATACTCACCACATTGGTTTCAGTTACGCACCAAATCTTTACCAGGCTTTTGTTTTTTGCTGATTCATCATTAGTAGCAATTGCATTTATTACAGATTTATCAAGCTTTAAGAAAAGAAGAACAAACAGCGTTATTTCAACTTGCATCACACACTTTTGTTCAGCTTGACTCAAATAATAACTTTCTTTGAAAACTGAACCATGTAAAGCATCCATGACGATCCCTAACTCTGGAGTTGTTGCCCAACAAGGAGGAGGGGCTTTATTGCCAGAGAAGGTTAAATTCTACACACACACGTGCTGTGTCTCATTCTCCCCAAATCACCCACACACGTATCTGAGCCATTTTATTCAAGCAGCTACACTGACATAACTGCCTAAACATGTTCACTGACATTTTAGGAACTGCATGCAATTCATCTGACCTCCAGCTGCTCCTCCAGTGGTGTGTAAAGTTTCCCATAATTTATGCTATTTCTTCAACTCTTATGCAGATCTTCTGGATGTGTCAGGTTGCCTCAAGTAGCATTGTTTGCCAGTGCCTATGCAATAGTCTCACACTCTATCCATCCCATGTGTCACCTGCCTTCCCAGCCCTCCTAGCTAGGTCTGTCCTCACTAAGGTGAAATGTGGGGGAAATAGATATGGGAAATATGGAGCTAGGGCTCTCTGTGTAGCAGCTTAATTTAAGACCTAAAGAGCTTACCTCAATGATGAGCTTTGTAAAAGGGTCTGTGATGACTTTTAGTAGCTCAGGGGCATCTTCACCACTTTCAAGATGAAAGGACTCAACTATAACGTTGGTGAGATGGTAAAGATAGCCAGAAATGACTTCAATGGGCAACAATGCAAACACAGCAAGCCAGTTAAAGAAATCATGAATTGTTGCCCCAGCAAAGGCCCTACAAAAAAATTAAAAAATAGAACTGCATTTAATTAAACAATATGTGCACAACTTCCATTTAAATATGAAATCATAAAAGTGGAGATGAAGCCAATTTCAAGACAGGCATTATTTCATTTATAAGGTCCCGGAAGAAGGCAGCTATATTACAGAGCTCCACACTTTCTCCACATTGTTAACCAAGCAAAAGAGTCAGCTAAGGTCACTGAAACAAGAAAAAACTAGGAAAGACAAGTGATCCTTAACACAAGGCTGCTAACAGTACTCTGTTGAAGAAAGAAGTGGCTGTATAGCCTACATTCATTTTGTCTCTCTCTTATTTTTGGTAGTTTTTTGATCCTGAAACAGGATTTGCTTCCAAGACCTATTCTACCTGACTCATGTAGAAGTGGCTCTTTGCAGCCCTCTCACATGTTCTTGCAAACCGCAAGTTTGTCCTCCCAGCTTCTCCTCCACAACCTGAAGAGCCACAACTGTTTCCTCAAGGGCACTCTTTCCCACATTCCTAATAGCTGTTTCGTAATAGCTCTTAATTCTGTGCAATCTGCCTATATTTGTTTTAAAATATAACTCCTTAAATTAAGCACTGAAAAGGAAGAAAATGTGGAGGGAATATTCCTTGAAATGGTAATCCTGCAATTTATGTTCCAAATTGCTTGAGGGAAAATTAGGTGGAACATTCAAAGTAGGACAACAAAAGTTTTTAGAGACCAAAGTGATGGTTAAAGGTTAAAATGAAAATCAACTTATTTAACTTTTTTTTTTACCTGACTCAAAACAAATAGGCTACTTTGTCACTGGAGTTTAAGTCTAACACAACCAAAGACAGCAAGTCATGTAGAAGTATGCTTTGCACTTCACATGTTAAGTATGTCATAAGTGATAAGGTACCAAAGTCCCATATCCCTCCCAAGTTTACTGCCATGAACTCTCAATGATAATGCCAAGTGGCAGACTCATCATAACTTGACACATAAGTACATCATATTTCCACATCATATTTCCTATGGTTACCATCTTTTGTTTATCGTAGACTTCCAAAATGTTGAACACTGATGTCTCTCTTAAGTAGAACAATCAAAATAGTGTAATATCAATCTACTAACTTCTATAATTAAGAGGTAAACAAAGGTGGGTGATGTCATGGAAGCTGTCTGAAACTTTATCCTTGTGTCAGATCCTATTAAAAATGATGGACTTTTATAAAACCACAAAAATTTGAAGGAACAATACGCTTTTCTTCAAGTATGTGAAACCGTACACCTAGGTATTCTACTTCGGCCATGGTAGGAATGATGACAGCTTACAATTTGCTACCCTCAGAAAGAAAATCACAGAATTGACTTCATTACTTCCTTATGACAAAGAAAAACAGGATCTCTCTCTTATTTTTTTTAATCTCCATGAAGATTTAGAGGTCATAAAAGTTGCTTTAGAAGTTTGCTTGCAGCTTTCATAACCAGACATTCAACTTCTGGACAATAGAAGGATTGAATGACTGTAGTAGTGACAGGCAATACAGAAGAAAACTTACTAAGAAGGAAGAAAAGCAACTTTTCAGATCTAATGTTTAAGTACAATACCTTCTAAATTCATTCCTGTCCCCGGCTTGCATGAGCGCCACAATTGTGTTTGTAACTGAGGTACCAATGTTTGCCCCCATAATGATAGGAATAGCTGATTGTACAGTCAGCACTAGAAAGTAGAAAACGAAGCATTGAATGAAAAAAATGAGATCATCTGTCAGCTATTTGGTCCAGTAAAAATTAACCTATTTAAGGGCACAGGAACAGATTTCCTTCAATGTCACTGGAATAAGGGACTCCATTCCAGATATGTTTGCTTTAACCACGCCCCTTGGGAACATGGCATTCCAACAGTCCAGTGATCCCCGCTGTAGTCCCTTGTTATCTCTTTTCATCACACATTTGATGGACAGAGCAACTGTCTCTTCTTCCCTAGGCATAACCCGCTTTCTAAAGAATTTTGAAATGTTGCCAGAAACAAAATTCTGTAACTGGTTAACACAAGAAAGGTACGTGGATACTTCCAAAGTTAGTATATTCAATGTCAATGCTTCCAGTGATTTTCACTGCAGTTATGAACATTATTTCACTGTTTTCTGCAGCGCATTAACTTTATCTATCTTCCTTTGCTTTTTTTGTTTTTTTTTTTAATATCAAAGGCAACAGCTGTGAAAGTCTTTTCCTGCAGTCCCTACTCTTAAATTCAATGCTTTTACAATTTCAGCACAGGTGGGGATAATTGTATGCTACACCAAGATTTGTGGGTGATTTCCAGGAAGACACAGTAAGCAGACTTACGTGTAGAGGACACCATGCTGACGATAATGGATGAAGAAGTGCTGGAGCTCTGGACCATCACAGTGACCAAAACTCCTATCACCAGCCCCGCAACAGGATTAGAGAGCACTGAATCATCTTTAAAAATGTCCCCTGCTGCTTTACCTACCAAAACATATTCCCAGTGAGGGGAGTACAAAGTCAAGTCAATAGGAATTAGCAGAGCATTTAATTGAAGACCATTCAACAATTTAACATGTGCATTCATGCTTGCAAGCAGAAAAATGTACAAGGTGATGTAGCCCAAGGATCCAAATTCAGGTTCTGAAGTCTCAGTTCTGAAGTTATATGCCTTATATTCTCTCATTTCAGTGACTACACAAGTTCCAATGAATTCTGCAGAGAACCATATAAAACTAGCAAAAGAGTAAAGACTGTAGAGTAAAAAAGCACATATGCATAGATTTAAACACTATTATTGCCTTGATGACTTTTGGTTACCATGTCAAGGAAAGTTGTTTTAATAATTCTGAGTAATACTGTTCCTGTAGCTTTCTAGGTTGCCAAAAATACAGAAAAAAATTCTAAAGAAGCTCACATATTTATTTGATAACCACTTCTGAATTCATGAGCCAAATTCAACCCTTAAAGAAAGGTAAATGTAAAATTATATTTCATCAGTTTTCATCTTTGAATGATTTAGGGGACATTTCAGTGCTGAATGCTTCTGTCACTAAAGTAACAGAGCTTCCTAAGAAATTAAGATCAATCTCTTCATCGACAGTTCTTTGGAAACTTAGAAACAAAGGTCCTTTCACACAGAGGAAGGTCAGTCTTCATGCAGAGATACTTCCTTCTAAACTTACATCTCTACGTATAAATCTGTGTCATATGATCTTTAAGAGTGATACTTGCAATTTAGTGATTCAGATGAGATTTACTGCCCCATTCGTAGCTTATTTTTGATACTTTAAATGCATTTTCATACCTCCTACTAGTTGAAAAGCAGAGCTCAGTACATCCAGAGAACACACGAACATGTAGAGTAATCCAAGCAACATAATAAATTTTCCTATTCCATAGAGTACACGAATGATTTTTCCTTTTCTATCCAGTTCTGCAAAACAAATACATTATGCATAAAGAAACATGTTTATTTATCTGCAGTTCTCTCCAGAACAGTTTAGTGCAGAAGAGGCTATGGAGCTAAGTACAGTGTTGTGACCTCTGCATGTAATTAAATCCAAAAGTGCTCTTCTTAATCCAAATTTTAACTGCAGAAGCAGGCAGTTCATTTACCTAATGAAGACTTAGACTGGCCCTTAGTTTTACACATTCATCTTACTGAATAAAGAAAGTTCAATATGAGCTTGAAAATAAGATCACACTCCTTTTAGATTGTTTTCCATATATCCCCTTGTGCTTTAAGGAAGGTAAGCAGTATGGTTTCCAATTCCTTCTTAGCAGCCTGAATGTCATATCCCAGCTTCACCACTGGGGAATGTGAGACAAAGTGTAAAGTCTACAAAGTGTAAAATCTGAAAACTGCTCAAATCCTAAATTCAGACATCAGAAATTATGGAAAAAATAAGTGCACATAACTTATTTACTGAGAAATGTCTACCTGACCACTTGATTCCAGTGTCCTGCAGTTCTGGCAGAGCCCATGGATCTTCTTCTTGCCTTGTCTCATCTATCAATGCTATTGTGGAAAATGCAGGTTGAATTTCCACTTTGTTTCCAAGTGAAGCCACGTTCCCTGATGAAAGAGAACATTAAAAATGTTTTAATTACTTTATCTCTTCTTCAAGGAGCCTTAAACATACATATTTCTGTAACCTGCAGGTCAACACACATTACCTTTGTGATTTTCTCCTTCTTTTCCGGGCATGTTCTGGTTTTGTTTGGAGGAATCACCAATATAGTTATTGGTTTCAGGCTTGTCTACCTCAGGCCAAGGAGCCATGATCTGTGACTAATAAAGTAGAGCTTATTAAAATTTGTGTGCAGTCAACAAATACAACTTACAACAAGGTATGTGAAAAACATGATTAAAAGAGATGGAATGGAAGCAACTTGTCCTCGAACACAGATTTTTACCAATCTTTCTGAATTATTCCTTTATTTGTGAAATGGATATCTTAATTAATTTTGAAATCACACTGTTGATTTCATTTGCACAATTTACAAAATTAATATATATTATGTATTATATATATATATGTCTGAATTTTTGTTCACTTTCAACTGGCATGAAAGCCAAGTTTTCTCTGCTTTCCAAACCTTAAGCATTTCTCTAATTCATTTTATCTTCCTTCAGGAAAAAGCTTTGCTTTCTCCCATCTTCAGGTTTTGACATATTACCAAACTGGTAATTCATTCTTTCCCTACTTTGGGTGGTCACATATGCTAAAAAAAAAATCTTCTTCATGCCTTTATTGGTTCATTCCTATGGAAGGGTGGATGGCAACATGATCCTGGACAACTTGAAGGAAGACCCAAGCTCTAGAAGCTCTAGAGCAATCCCTGCTGAAGGACCAGACAAGAGCATCATCGAATAGCAGTGGCCATTTTCATGTCTGTATCTGCAGGTCTGTATTTGCAGCTTCATTTTCAGGCAGCTCACACAGACTCTCTCTGTGAACCGCTTCCTTTCTGACCTCTTTTTAGGTCAAGCATTTAGCATTCATTGTAATACTGTCCAATAATCAAACATCATCAAAATAAGAAATCATGTGGCCAAATCCTGCTTGTCCAAGTAAAAGCAGAGGTACAAGAACATGCAGCAGCCCGAGGCCAGGCAAAAGCTGAGGAGGCAAATGCTTCTTGCACCAAAACTTAGAAGACCCAAACCATTTACGTCAGCAACACAGGGAGCCAGAGGGAGAGATTATGGAGGGCAAGGTGATCACAGGGCTCCTAGCAATACATGATAATATTTTCATGCTCCCAGGTCTGTAATGCCATTGGTTAGCCCAGACAATATGACCCAAAACCCAGTAAAAAGAATGGGAGAAGTGAACCCTACACAGAAAATTCTCACCACGGGACCTGTTTCTTCCACTGTCTCCACCACACATACCTGCTGGCTGCCATGTCTTGCACCCACATTGCTGAAACAAAGGTGAGCACATTTGCCTGCAACATTCCTCATAAACAAAGCACCTGCCCCCAACCTTCAAGGGCAGGTGTCCATATCATACACCCATAAACAAGCCTTGGCTGTGGTTAGCAGCCACTCTTGGGGAGTATAATTAACCATTTGTTTAATCATAATCATTTTGGTAGCTGATGTTTTGTCACTGCCCATGTTAACAGCCACACATCCTACTCCTACAGCTGGGAAGGAAAAGGCACAGACAATGTTAACAATATACCACTGTAGGAAAGCAAGTTACTGTTTTCTGCCACTTCCCAGGTTAAGAATTTCTACCCTTCTACATTAGCAGAAAAATTATTCTACAATCTCATTAGCAAAAGATATACTTTTGCACATTTGTCATCAGTGGCATGAGATCCAGCGCAGTTCCTAAGACACACCAAGATCTCAGAACAGATGGAGGAAAATTGCTCTTGCTTGTTTCAACAAGATTCTTCATCTGCTTGGAGCAAATTCTGGTATTTTCATCCATGCCAGAACAAACTCCAAGCCCCACCTGTGCCAGAACACCTCAGTCTTGTCAGACAAGTTTCAGTTATACACATTCAGCATTCAAAGAGCTCTGAAAAACTGTAACTGCTCAGCACAAATGCTCCTTAAGCAAAATGCAATCATGAAAATGCACTGGAAAATCAGGTACAAAGTTGTATTGCCAACGTACTCCCTGCCACGGAGAAGTACAGGATATACTGGATAGCACCAGTCCAGGAGGTAATCAGTATTTTTACAGCTCTTTTGATAACTTCGGTACGGAAATGAAAGATTCAGCCTGCATGACTGGAGTATGGAAACTGAATTGATGCATTTGTTACAGAAACTGGAGCTTGAAAACTTTGGCAGAAAAGCAACCTGTGGTTCAACTACATAAACTCTTCCAGTTCAAGAATTCAGCAAGGCATCTTAATAAACATCAGTCATGTTCCTGAGGTGCTCAGGATCCCACAGGTATGTCACGTATTATTGTTGTTTTTGCTTTATATGATTAAATACTCTAGAATGAGAATTGAGCACCTTTGTGGTAGAAATTTTTTTATAATTATGTTTATAAAATTATTCATATGAGTCCTGGTCAACCTCAGATTTGTTAAGGTAGACTTGAGTAGTGGACACCCTAACAGTACTTGCCTTGTGTGGCTGGGCTTGCAGTGGTGCTCCTTGAACCCCAATTCCATGTGACTGCTATCAGGATGGACAGAAGCATACCCACACAGATCCCTGAAGTGCCACCCAGACTGCCAGCTTTCTCCAGATTCCAGCTCTTGTTAAACGAAACAGCGGAAAAGATAACTTATAGCTGATAACTTACAGCTGATAACTTACACCTGATACTGAGGTTGTCAGAGTCCTGGCCACAGCAACTTAGTGTTAATTGATCGCTGCACTACAAGGATGCAATTTTCCCTTCAAACAACTCTTTCTTGACCTCAATACAAATGTTAATATCTTGAGAAAAACATGCAGAAGACAATCCAGATGTTGTGGAGGAGCAGAGTGACAGGGCTGCCCACATCACTCCCTGTCCCTTGGATTAATTGACGTCAGTCCCAGCACCATTGTACACGGTGACTATGAAAACACTAATAGTGGTTTCCTTTTGAGCACTGATGACAACTGTGAAGGTACATGTTAGAGAATGTGCAGAGGACAGGCCTGTGCCCAAACAGGCTGCCAGGAGGAGCTCAGCTAGACCCCAGGCATAGGCTGGGTGCGCTGCTCAGCGCTGTGCTGAAATGGGAGCCTGATTCCCCCTGAAAGTGGCAGGTCACAGCGCACTATGCATATTGCAAAGGGCTGAAAGCTAACGCCATGCAGGCTGTAACCCAGCCTGTGCCAGCAAGCCGTGCGGCAAAGCCTCTCACACCACGGCACGGCAGGTATAGTCTTTCCTCTCCTTCGGAAAATGCTAACTGCATGTGACGTCCTTTCTGGCTGCAAGGGAAACTGAAACCTCCCGCTCCTCAGGGGGAGATCAGCACAAACGGAGGCAACAAATGCTGCAAGAAAATGTGAGAAGTATGAAGTCAGAGCCATGTTCTCTCCCTTACTGCTGCGTGTCAGAGTTAAAGTCCAGGGAAGGACAAGAGCGACGCTTGGTGTCACACAGCGCCCGCACTGCCGTCCCCAGTCACTGCACAGCTGTAACAGTGCTGCTGCTGCTGCTGCTGCTGTAGGGCTCCGTGTCAGTGCTACTTTGTCTTAAAGCAGCAACAGTGACAAATCTGTTTCTTTTGTTGGACTTAGCACAGAGAATATGAAGTTCCATTTGCACATGCCTGGATGGTATTGTTTGTACCTCTCCACCCGTGACCATCCACTGAAAGGGCAGGTTGTGCCCACGTGAGAACTACGGAGCTGTGAGCCTGGAACACATCTCACCTGACAGGAACAGTCCCAGCAAAATCAACGTTTTTCTGGGGAAACAAAAAATCCCCAGGTTGCTTAAGCAGCTCCAAATCAAGTTTTGGCTTCAGCCAGACTCTCCACACCTCTCCTCTCTTCTCCCAGCATTCCCACAAGCACATACCACCTTTTGCCATCCAGACCATGCTACAGTTTTTTTATGCTGAAAAGGCATTTACCAGCTAATCTGAGATCCAACTCTATGAGTTAGTAAAGATTATTATTTGCAACACATATTTCACAGCAGTAAATACACAGCTAAACAGCAATCCTTCTTATGTAGAGTTGGAAGAAATGCAGCTTTTCCTCAAAATGTATCATCTCAGACAGAGAAGCAAATTATACTGAGAGGGGGAGGGAAAGACCTTAGCCAGCACAAATTAATTTAGTTTCTTTACATTACTTGACAGTTCTACTCAAGAGCGCATTGCAGCCACAAAGCCCCGAGTGCAGCAGAAGAGAAAATCGGGTAAATAAATGCCAGATAGTATCCAGCCTCAGAGCAAACCTCATCCCTGCCCTGGCACCTCCTTGGGGCTTTTTCTCTGAATAAGACAGCAGGCTCAGCCACTGTGTGAGTTTTCAACTAATGTAGCAGCAAATGAGGAAAAAAAAGGATGTGTGAAAGCTGGAAAAAAAGTCAGCATTGTACTCACTGCTTATTCCTGTGTATCTCTGACTCTTTTTTTCTCACATCTAACACATGGCAAAGCTAAAAGATAGATAAAACTAAGAAGAAAACTGATGTCTGAGCTAGTGCAGAGAGAAAACAAATCCCAAACATTAATTTTAGCATTCACAACCAAGCAAAGCACCAAACAATGCCACTTAAGAGCCAGAATGGAGAAACTTCAGTGACCTGCTTGAAATGCCCAGCAGGTATTTATTTAAATCAAAGAATTCCTTTTTCTAGAATAAAGCAACAACAACAAAAATGTTCCCAGCAATAAGGAAACCCAACAAATTACCCCATCCCAAAGACAAAAACACACAGCAAAGATTGGAGAGAGGAAAGAATAATGACATTAAAAAGACTTACTGATCTAATGGAAGAGCTGCTAATAAAAGTTACTGAGAAACCAGCTGATTTCTGTCTACTGTCACATTAGTTGAGCTAACTGCATTAGACTAATGTATTCCTTCTACCCCAGTGTAACAAACTGAATTAGCATAAGAAAATGTTTCCGTGGAGAATAGCCTGGCCCTGCCGTAGTGCTGCACACAGACTGCGGCTATCTGCGCCAGCACATGGACCGACAGTATTTCATTCCAATGTTTCATTAATCATATCCCGGGCATTTTCCAGTATCCAGTACCACCGTGACTTAAAATCTCACCACTTTTAAATCCAAATAATACTGAAAACAATAACATCTTATCTTATAGGCAGTTTTTACTTGTGTTTTTGTTTGTTTTGCTTGTGACAGCTGCAAATACACTGGGTCTTTTCCTATGATATTTAATTAAAATAGCAACTAGTTACTTGCAAACAAAAAGTAGCAGAGTTTGGTTTTAGAATTACAGTTTGTTATCACTTCCTTAAAATATAAATGCAGTGAAGCACACAAGCTGAAAATGCTACCAACCGAGTGACATTTCACATGCCCCTCCTGCTCCCTACATTAGCTCTCTGCTGCCTTTTCTTGAGCTGTGAAAGCAGAGCTGTTGATTTATAAGCTATTAAGTTTAAAATTTAGGAGTGGGGGGGGGGGAAGAAGAAGAAGAAAGAAAGAAAACAAAATAAAAACCACAGCACTCCTTTTTGTTAGTTGGTTTTACTTACCACTTCTTTCTCCCCAGGCAACAGAGTGAACGGACCAACTGGGCAGCCACTGCAACCTGCAATATATATAGACAGGTGTTGAGCAAAGTTTGCTTTCATCATTACGCAGTAACATTTTTACAGTCCGAAGGCAGTGCCTACCTCAGTAATCACGATCAACCCTTTTTCAAAAGGAGTGGGCAGCAACCGAGAGTGATAAAACTACAGGCTATTTCACACTTATCACATTCTAAAAAATGTCCCATCAGCACTTAAGTAAGAGTTACAAATGTGTTCATGTGAGTGCTATGGGACGGTTTGTTCCAGCCGGAGAAATTGCAGTCTGCCTGATCACTCAGTAATCTTTTTTCCAATAGTAATTTTCAAACAATATTTTGCAATCTCAGAAGTCTGTCAAAAGGATGCAGAGAAGTGGCAGTACTGTTATTTGTCTGTTCGGGTGCCTATTAATCTGCCTAAGAACAGAAGTGAAGGGGAATCAGATAAAACGTGGTGTAAGTAGGAAACACGTAAGAACTTCTTTGAGAACAGAGGATGAAATTTCCTTCTTATCAGTGCTCTGTGTTTACGATTAAGGGGAGCTCATTAGCATTTTGGCTATGGTTCTCATTCTAAATGAGTTAAAGATGTGAGGACACCTTTGATAACTGCATTCGGAGCACTATCAAGGAAGATTACAATAAAGAGATATGTTATCCAATAAATACAGTAAGCTATTACCAAGTAGGCACAAATCACTATTTTACTGATGATTTTAACGGGGAATTTGAGGGGCTATCTCAGGCACCGTAGTTTTATTCTCTTTGAATTTTTACTTTTTCAGCAGGCAGTCTGTATTGAGAAAGTAAGCTGTCAAGCTGCAACTGAATCAGCAGATCCGCTTCATCTGTGCATACGCAGTGCTATCTCCCTGCAGCTCAGTGACTCAGTAACTCAGCGAGAAAAATAAAACTCTTGCTTTCTGCACCTTTAAACCTATTAGACACCCAGCCTTTGGGGCTGGGGGCCAGAACCTGTTCCTCACCTACATCGGTCTCTGAAATGCTTAGTATGTGTAAGTGGTGGCTGCAAAGCCTCCACAGCCCCATCTGCAGAATCGCAGAGCACCTGCTGGTGTAAAGCTAACCGCTGCCGTGACCCTGATTACAGGTGATGCTGGAGCCCAAGGAGACCTGAAAATAGCCTGAAATGGGAAAGAAGTGATAGGAAATGGCCTCAAGGTCCATTTTCAGAGGCTCCGTTTTCTTAACAAAACTGTCCTTTAACGCTGCCTATAAAAATAGTTGTTTATGATTGATGACCTCCATCTCAGAAGTAGCTGAAGCTTTTAACTGGGAATCCTTCTAATTCTGTAAGCTGTGGTTTATTCTCTTCTGAGTCACTGTTTGTGAAACCTGGCTCTGACGGTGAGAAGTGACGAGATGCTCACCTTTACAGTGCCAGGCTGGGACTCAGCCATGTGTGGTGACGTCTTAAGACAGGATTTTTATTCCGAGCCTGTTCATTTGCTAAGTACAATGTTATGCACTGACCATGTTAATGTTTTAGGCTGGGATCAGACTCATCGTGTTTCCAAAATAATTTTGAAAGAAAAACCTAGTCACTTATGGAGAGGCAGGCAATGCAGAGTCTGCCTCTGGTGGCTTGGAGCAGGTTTTCTGCTTTCAGAGCCTCCATAAGGAGTCTCAATGGATGAAGGAGGGTGTTCGTTGTCCCAGGAGCCTTTGCCTCATTCAGGATCAAAGGAGAAGAGGATTAAACACTTCACAAGATATCAAGCAGTGAGAGCTATAGCCCAATGCACTAAATTTTTGTTCTTCAGGAACAGATTTAAGAGATGATGCTACTGAAGACCAATTTTTCCCCCTTTCGGGCCCATGGACCTTATACGAAAAAACACTCTTGGATAGAGAATGTTTACTAGAACAAAACATTCAAGTAAATGTCAAGAGTTATTACTTCCTATCACAAAGATGCTAAATTACTCTGCAGTTTCTTGGAATCTATCTACACCACCCTAAAACTCACCAGAGACAGTACGGGTTGCAGAAGGTGCAACCACAGGTAACATCTCAAACAGAGAACAAGAAAAAATTCCTGGCATGTGCAAATTCAGTGTGAGCTGAACTCTGTCCAGGTGCTGTTCTGTGTCGCAGGAAGCGATCGCACAGGAGGGAAATGTGTCTGCGAAACAGGCATCATCTCTGCAAGTTCCCTTACGGTTTTCCCAACCAAATGGGAGATTTGCTGGCAAGGTGTTGATCCTGTTCATCTTTAAGACCCAGGCCATAGTATAGAATACCAGTGTACCTAAGTCATAACAAAATCTAAATAATTAAAGGCAAGTAACATAAATGGTCATCCATCCTGCAAAGGCATCAGAGTAGCCCAAGATGTGTTTTCAAGAACAAGATTCACATGATCAAGTCTGCTCTTTTAGTAGACACAGCTTCAGAAGATAGCAGGCGTGACCAAGACTCAGCTAGGATCAGGAGAGAAAATGTTCATCTGACAGTTTAATTTTCAATGTTCCATAAATCCAAAGAATGTAGACCTAAACACCAGATCTTTCACATGTTGAGACACAAGGAAACAACTATGTGGCTCTTTACTGAAGAGTGGTATTACTTCCAGCATTTGGAAAGAACATTGTCCATTTTAACTTGTTTTGAAACCTTGAACAAAGGTAGCCGTCTGTATTTGGGAACTGCATTAGTTTAAATTAGTCTTTCCTCTTTCTGGTCTGTAAAGACACAAAGCATTAAAAAGAGATCAGTGCTGACTTAAAGATGAATTACAGCTACAACAGTTATTTAGTTAAGGACTTAGCCCTAGTCAGCTGAGGAGAACATTCTTGCATCGTGCAGTTACCGAAAAGAGTTCAAGCCCTGGTTTTCTCTATTGTCTGAAATGTATTTGACATGTAAACATCTTAACAATGCAGTTTGTTAATGAAAAAGCACAGTCAGATATGCATTGTGATTATTAAATTCCACACTGATGTACAGCTGGGTATTTACTAGGGATCAATATTTGCAGCAGACTCTGTCCCTGGTGTTATATAGGATGCCCCATTCTTTTTGTTAAAGAATGTAAATGCTAAAACTTTGCAGTTGATTAGCACATTTATATCCCATTAGGAAGTGTAAATTCGTCTTTGAGACTTCAGTGTCTACCAGGAAGTCATCTGGTGGGCGTAGATGCATTCCTGAGAATTTTTGCCCAATGTTTCTACAATAGTCAGAGATAATAAAGAACTCCTGACTACTATGACAGCAATAAGAAAGCACTTGATTCGACATATAAAGAGTTTGAAACCTATCGCAAGGCTATGAATTACAATACTGTATAGTTTGTTGTCTCTCAAATCGATGATAGGTAAAATAATTAATGGAGTTACTGTAGTTAACATATTTCTGGAGCTGAGTAGCGAGTAAAGTCATAAAGAGATCACGTTCAACAGAGTCAGTGCCAGGAATGGGTGAGAGAAACAAAATGTGAAGGAGTCACGAAAACTACAGGAAGGGCTTTCATAGATTAAAGGGGAAAGAAATATTCCAATACAAGAACAGTTCTTACAAAGGACTAGTATGGCCCACAGCTTTAGACAGATAGACGTTTTTGAAAGGAAAGAGGGACTTGGTTTTCTAATAATTGAGCAGCCCCTTCACTACAGAACCAGTTTATTCTCATTACGACCATGCTTCAAATGTTTTCATCAGTACAAACGCCTCACTGGGGCAAAAGTTAGTGGAGTTTGTGGTTTACATCGTCCACGATAGCAGGTTTCTCCATCAAGGACACAAACGACAATTATTTTTATTCTTCTTGGAGACCCTAAATATGTCCTACCCACTACAGAGGAAGCAAAAGAGCAAACAAAAATGTAGACACAATACAACGTGCAAAATAGCACCAGTGCAAGCCTGAATGTGATTTCAATCAGAACACATAAAATATGAATTGTGGCACTTTGTAGATGAAAACCCAGACACTGTTAAAATATATTTTTATCACAACTGCTCACAACTTTTATCATGCCTTGAATGTTTAACTAAAAGATTTGAGAAAAAAAACAAATCCAAAATGAAGATCTGCTGAATTTTCTAGGGTAAGAAATTTTTAATCACAAAAGAAATCCAATATGATTCCCCTCTTGCTAACCCCTCCTTACCCATTTTATAGTCTAATTCCCACCGCACAGCCCCTCGCCTTCCTCCTCCAGTTCTCTCTCTCTCAGTCAATCTTATATTCCACATCCGCCCACTGCCTCCCATTTTGGACACATATTAATGAATGCAAATAGCATCTTCCCACTAACAAGTAATGGGGAGGAGGAAGAAGAGAAGAAGTGAAGGGAAATGTGAGAGCTCTTAAATAAATAATAATATTTACACTCTTATGTAAACCTTAATTTACAGATCTCAAAGTGCTTCGGGAAAGTAGGTATTGTTAGCTTCTTTATTATTCAAAGACAGTTCAAAGACTTTTTTTTTAAATCCATTGTTTTCCTCCTACACAATTTGTTAACCCTTGGCTGACACTGGACACGGTGTTGCCGGTAGCAGAATAAGCAAGTATAATTACCAGGCAGCCAGCTAAGTGTGTTCACACTGCAGGGAGGACTCCTCTCACGTTCCCAACCTGCACACTTCTGCTGCCCATGAGCTGGCCAGTTTGCTGGCCTCCACGCAGCACGCTTGACATTTACCATTGCCACACTTATTTGTACCTAAACGACTTATGCCTAGAAGATTGATTTGAGAATGACTTTATTAAAATAATCTCCCGCAGATATACTACTCTTTCAAAGAGTGAATGAGTACTAATTCCACATAGAATTGCACATTTCAAATGAAGCATTAAATACCTCAAATTCTAGTTTAGAAACCGAAATTGACGTTTGTTACTTATTGCAAAATCTTTGGCAGTATCTCCTTTCAAAGTTTTCATTCCTGAGATGGCTTTTAGATAATTATGTCTTAGTTATCTAAACTCAGATCTCCAGAGGTGATCCGTTGCCATAAGGTGAGAGAATAAATCGCTTTTCTTTAACCTTATTTCCTATACAATTAATTATCCAACATGCTAATTTTGTACATATCTTTAAATGAAATCTGCAAAATTAACAGTAAAATTAAACTTTCTGGCATTTAGTGCATCTCTGATAGAGTAACTTTCCTTAAGATGTAGTTCCTGAGCATTAACAGTTTGTGATTATCAGCTAATAGTTCTGTCAGAATAGTGAGTAAAGGATCTCAGGTCAAGCTGTTCGAAGAACCCCATGCAAGGATGGACCTTCTCAGGGGTGCGTACAGCAGCAGTTTTCTTGTATTCAACTAATGAGTTTTGCTGCCTAGCTGCAAGATCTTACAATTAGGAGATCTCTCTGTGCCACACACCAGAAAAAATTTCTCCTGTCATAGCAATCCATTCCACATAAACTATTTTGATCAAATCCAGCTACTGCCCATGAAAAGTGTGGGTAGTTTTGGAGGGTTTTATTCCAGTAAGCATGGCACTCTGCATGGCACAGGAATCAAACGCACTTCCTTGCACCTTGAATTGGATGTCAGTCTTCAGCCTTCACAAAAAATTACATATAGAGAAATGTAATTTTTTGTTCTGTTTGTTTGTTTTAAACATAATTCTATTCTCATGGACTTTATGTAGACTTCAGGTGCATATGTATTTAAGTTGTAAGAGGAGCCACTAGAATAAGGCCACCTCCACCTGTTAATGGCATGGCGTCTTGTCAACATTTAAAAATAAAAATGTAGTAAAGATCACAGTTCCTACTGATTTAGAAGAACTTACATACACTTATCTACACACATGTAAGACATCATATTGGCTTGTTCATCCATTTACACAAATATTACTTCAACTTTTTAAAAGGGCATTAAAGGATTAATGTGACCAACATTTGTATTTTCCAAAGGAAGTCTTCCATCAATGTGGGGACACACAAAGCAGAGATTTATTGACTAAATCTCTGAACTTTGGGCTCAGTATTGGCAGAAGGAGGCTTTCAGCAGTGAGGCAGGGAAATGTAACCAGGGAAGTTAGAAATGAAATCAAAGCAAGATGTTCTCTGTTGTGTTGTTTAGGCAACTCCATCTTCAACTTTCTTTCCTAGTGCAAACTTTCGTTTCACCACTCAAGCCAAAAGTAGTAGTACTAAAATTCTAATTGATATTAACTATTACTCGTAAAATGATTGTGAACAATTTCACTATATAGAAAAACATAATTTTATATCTCTAAAACAGATAAGTTGGCAAACCTGAGTATATAATTTATTTGCTCTATAAAAGTTCCTCAAAAACCAAACATAACCCCAATGCTATGCTAATTGATGAGCTTAAATTTTCTGGCTTTATATGACCTAATTAAGCTGTTGATTTGAGTATTCATAAGTATTGTTCTTTAGATGCACAGTCTTCATAATCATTACTTGGTTTACATACTTACATTTAAAATGTTGCAGTATCAATATAATGACAGTAACACAAAAATAAGACTTTCATTTTTTAAAAAATAAGTGTTTCTTTGTTTAAGTAACACGTATGAATTAGTGCAGCCAGAAGACAATAACTGCTTCTTTATTGTACTGGAAGGACTTTTTCTTTAAGCCGGAGGTATCAAGTGTCATTTTGCATGTATTAAGATTTAAACAGGCTTCTCTGTTACAGACGATGCGTAACTCAAGACTTACAGTGTTGTAAAGCTGTAACTTTATGCTAATTTCAATAAATTATGTAAAGCCCATTTACAAATATGTTACGTGCTGTCCTTGATCCCCACGCCATGATCTGATTGGCCTGCTATCCATTTATCAGCTGGCTCTCCAAACGCCTCACAGGCTGTGACTGGTTACGAGAAATATGACTTATCAGTCTTCTCCAAAAACCTTGAAGTTACACATCAAGATTTTTCACATGCCATCTACAATATTAGCATGTCATTGTTAGATGAGTTTAAAAACATCCACAGAGCTTCTTCATTTGAAAAATACTACTGAGTAAAAGAGAGAGAAATACAGACATTAAAATAGAGTTATTTTCAAAAGGACGTTTTGGAGTAACTCAGAATAGAGGAAGGGAGGAGCTGTGTGCTTGTCGTGTCAGGCTGCAGCCCCAGAAGTGCTGCAAGAAAAGTGAATCTCCCTGGTCCTACAAAGGCCCCAGTGCACACTGCAACAGGAATGCAAAGAACTAGGGGCAGCTCAGCATCCCTTCCTAGAGGAAAGCCATGGGATACCTTTGGGAACACGTGGGTATTTCTTTTGAACTAATAAACAGTGTGAGGAAGTACAAGCATTCAGAGGAATGCTGGAAAATAAGGAAAATGGAAACATGGTGAACTGTCAACTCATAAAAGCAGTTAATATAAGTGCTGTTACCAGCTGTACCAGTCCTTTCATGTCTATGATACATCTCATGCACTTACCTAGAAAAATTAAGCACTCTGACACAGTAGAAAATTAGAGGCATATAGAACAGTTTCCAGTTTCTTTGATGTATTCTGTAAAGAAAATACATAAGGCTAATTATTTGTGATAGCAATATAACAACTGATGTTTGCAGAACATATTTCACATTAAAAGGAATTCATCTGTTATAGCATGTTGAAGATACAGGGTTAAGAGAGATACAACTGGTGAAGAAAAACTCCTGATATACAACAAGTTATTGTTACCTGGAATAGATGTCACACCACCGGCAATACACCAGTACTTCACTATTTTGCAGTTTCTGTCTTAAACCTTCTAGATTTTGGATGGTCCCAAGTTTAAAATTGTTCACTGAAGGAGAGTCTAGGGAAATATCCATTTTAAACAACCGTATCTGAGAACTTGAGAGTGCTTTCTTAAAAGACGTGGCTTAGTGATAGTGTGCATGCCCATGAGCAGAAGATGGCCAACCTGAGAAAGCTGAAAAATGTTCAGAATTTGGCACCTCTCAGTGAGATGACAGGATCAAGTAGCACCTACCCATGGAGCAGTTTCCCCTGACACTGGGATGCCCTCTTGGTCACCTGGTCCAGCTGCCAGTGGGCACCCCAGCCTGCACTGTCACCATTTGAAGTAATGCTTGGGCTTAAACAAGAGGTAGGGAAATGGCAGAATCCCAAACAAGCCTCAGGACACATCCATGGCATAACAACCATTGCATTTGTCCCTTCCACACACACCTGCCTCCTGCACAGAACAGGATGGTAAGCACCCACAATTGGCCCATCTTCTGGGAGTAATCTGGGGTTCATACCTCAGCAATGAGGAAGAGCTGGCAGGGCTGGGGAATGGCACAACAATTCCATTAGGCCCCATAAATTGCATATTTGGCAGCTTGACTGTTACTTGCAAGGTCATACATGCACAGAGAATGGGAAGGAGCATGAGGGCTGCAGTGCTCCTACGGAAGTCTGAGTTGTTAATGTATAAGCTGATCCTCACCCAAGGCCACCAGCCAATCCAGCTGTGCTGTAATTTTCTGCCACATAATGCTGTTGTTCGCCCACTCTAGTGAACAGGATAGACCTGAAGACCTCATTCTCCCCAAAGAGTTTGCAACTTGCCAGAGGAAAGAAAAACCGCAGTTCCGGATGTTCAGAGCATACCATGCTGATGCTTTATCTATGCCATAGATCCCAGTGATACAGTAAAACTATTCACAAATAAGGAAATGCCTCTTTTTTTGTGAACTTTGGATTGCAGGGATTGCTAGAAATGTTTGTAGGATACAGCTCCACTTTTTCTTTATTTCTCTTCTGCTTTAGAAAGACCTGAATTCTAAAGTCACTTCTGCCGCAGCATTAACTCTGCCACATGGCCTTGGTTAGATATTCATAAAGTTTAAATGTGACATTAGTACTCCATTGGAGTTTCTAGTGGCTGGAAGATGCCTCTTCCAGTGTTAAAGGACAGCACAGATCAATTATTGTCGAGATAAGTTGTTCTAACCGGGCTTACTTCTCCACCTAACACAGATAATAGTTTACTTCTTGCTTCCCACTCCTTTTCATTATCATGTTTAGACTGATTTATAGTATTACAGTCCTCAGGGACTTTTGGTAGTACACACTGAACTGACATTACATACTGACTTACTGACATACATCTGTCAGGTAATTCTTCATCATATCTCAATTCCCACACTAATACTTTTCCTGCAGAATGAAACAGTATTTCCTTTTTGAGGATATATTCAAAGTTTCATGAGAACCTGGATAAAGAATTCAGCAGGCTTAAAAAACAAATGTTGTTTGTTCCAACCGTCCTCCCCCCCCCCC
>JAOWBP010002392.1:48711741-48723456 GCA_028571105.1 Tragopan temminckii
GCTTTTTGTTCACCAGAACCCCCAAGTCCTACTCTGCAGGGCTGCTCCCAGTGAGTTCTCCCAGTTCGTACATGCTGGCTGAAGGCCAGTATTTTCATACCAGTGATGCCTTTCAGCAAAATTTTCACCAGTGTGAAAGATCTGTTGAGAACTTGCATCAGATCCACAGATATTTCAGATGTGCTCTTAGCAGTAGGATCATGTACTCACATACAGCAGTCCCAACTCTGAAGAAAACTTCTGACTAAATCCTGATTTACAGATGCCTGCCTGGTGCACAGAAGTTCTCACAGTCGCATGCAATGTCCTGGCAAGCCCTGGAATAACTGGGACCAACGTAGATTTACTTCATCCAACAAACCTTGGAGATTACTTTCGTCCATATTCTTCTTATGCTCATTAGAATGGTACTGAAACACTTCCAAGTTGTTATTTTACCAATTTCACTTCATATAAAGATATGAGGACGTATATCTAAAACAGCTGCTGTAAACTGAGTAGGGTGTGGATTTATGGCACACTAGGCATTCCAGAAAAATTGCTCTTAAGCATGCCATCACTGTGACTCCACTCTCACTTCAGGGCAGTTACCTCGCTTGTACTACCAAATGAGAGCATATTCTTAGGCAGCCACTGGCCAGTAGCTTGTCTGTACAAATCCTTTGTACAAATACTTCAGTTACTACCCAGTATCTTGTTTGAGGATCCGTATATACACCGCATCATACAGACTTGTATGGGTTTGAAAGGACCTCCTCTAGAGATCATTAAGTCTGTCAACCCCCCTGCTAAATACATGCTGGTGCAGATTTTTAAGGGGATTCAGGCATTTGACAGGCTGGCACAAAGCAAGAAAACACAAAGTCACTACACACGCTACAACAAGGGCAACCCATTTCTTCGGTTTAACTAAGAGATGTGGCACAGGTCATTTCAAAGCACTGCTCCACCTACCTCATGAACCTTTTGAGTTATCCAGTACTAAGCTATTGACAAACAGCCCTTCCAACACGCAGAAACTGTACTGTAGAGGTACTGGGAGACACCGAAAAAGCATGCTCCTTTTTAATTCACATATTTCTGCATATGTAAGAAACTTCATTTAGATTTAAATAAATAAGTAGAAGCATGAAGTTTCTGGCATTGCACTGTTATTCTCAGATTTTGTCTGACACTTCAAAAATAAATCTTTCATTATGTCCAGACACAATTTGCAGATATACTCCTTCAAATAGAAGCACAGTTAGTTTTAAGACAAACACTTTCTTATGTCCAGATCTGATTTGCAGTCAATTTCTTTCAAATTAAAACATATGACGCAGATTTCCATTTGCTTTCTGCCAAAATCTTTTATTTTTAGATGTAGGGCAACTTTATACTCCTTTGATACACCTACCACTCCTGTACAGCAAATGGTACACCTTAGCAAGCACTGGCTGACACATTCCATAAGATAAAAGACAAAACGGCTGACAAAATTCAAGCTTGATAAGAATGGCAATGTTTTGGACCTCCTACCTGATGGAAGAATGTTCAAGAAAATAATTTTGTATTTGTGGTCATTTTCATATGTGAGAATAAACCAGAAAAAAAAAAGTGACTCTCTACACTCCATACTTGAACCAAATTGCTCTGAGGCAGAACGTCCTTCTACATCAGTCAAATTGGAGTCACCCTAGAACGCTTTCTTGGCTCCCATTTTCAAGACACAAGATCTCGTGTCATCACGTCTCCACCTATGTCTCTCTCATTTCCTCCCACACTCACCTCCCACACTCCATGCTCTGCCCAGATGACTGTCCTGTTTGGAGTTTTTGTCCACTCCCAACCCTGGAACTTCTGATATCCCACCCCTGCTAGTAGATGCAACCTCTCAGCCTACGAAATTCTGGTCCTTCATTAAGAACTCCCAGAAAACTGCTGAAAAACACTACTGCCAAAGATTACAAGAATACGTAAGAAAGAGGAACAGGCATTTACCACTCTCCCTGAAATGAAACAGTTTGTTATCCAAAATGTGGAAATACAAACAAAAAGGGCTTAATTTATTAATTTCTTTTTCCAGAAGGCTTCTGTAACACAGCATCACAGCAAAGATCATACATCTCAAAAATGACATTTCAGGGATCCGTAACACCATTTGTCTCAAGCTTCTGGGAAAGAATCAAGCAGGAAAAAAAATTTATTTCGTTAGCCAAATGATTTTGAGTTATTTGAAAATATGAGCGTTTGCCCAAATGTTTACATTACTGAGATAATTTTCAGCAGACTCCATCCAAACAGTGAAGCAACTTGAAGCAGTTTGTTACAGAAACTCTTCCTCCCTCACACATTTACTTCAGTAAATGTCTAAAAGCAACTCCATACTCACAGACTGGAAAGAGAAATGAAAAAGACTGGGATAACTGCAACATTTGGAACACGAACTCTTTCACCATAATTTAGATAATGTTCACATGGGAAGAAAAACTTTGCACTCCTTGCATGCCTTAGGGGTGTTATCACTTATCTATTCTTCCGAATGTTTCCACATTTACTTTCTGCTCTGATAAAACTATTTTTAGAAAAAATTTATCAACTCTGGAAAAAAAAAGGTTTTAAAATAACCTGGAAAACCTACTAGAATGAAATAAAAAAGCAAACAAAAACCACCCTTACTTTTCCTCCTCCTCAGTCTAACTGGCACCATTCCCAGTCTGATTTAAAACACTGCCATAAACTGGGGAGGAAAAAAAAAAAAAAAAAAAGGGATACTGGATATAATTATAATCAGGCTCTTCCAACATATAGCCTTGCATGCAGTCCATCCCCTGCCCTGTGCCACCATGGAGGTGGCTCTGCCCCACCTGCAGACCAGCCCGGCCCCTCAGCAACAACAGTGAGGCACTATGAACCCCATCTGGGCTGGAACCAGGGTACGGGGAGTGCACAGAGCAGAGCTAACTCAAGTGTGGGCAAATGAGGTCATACCTTTGGATCAGGGGGGTCAGCCCCGTGATCAGGGGAAATATGTAGCCGTAGTGATAAAGGTATTTGAGAATAGGTTTCAAGAAAGAAAAAAAAAATCAACTCGTTTATTTGCGACTCCATTTTCAGTTGACATAAATGTTACTTGTGAGCTTTCAAATGGAACGTATAGAATTGCAATCCAAAATCTGATCACATCTCTTTGTCAAGTTTTTACATGACCTCCCTTCACAGTCATGCCTCATTCATGTTGCCACTTTCTGGCAGCATGTACATTTGTGAGCAACATGAACAACCATTTTCAAGGATGGAGTACAGGAAGCATAAAATTTTGTCAAAAATCTGACAAATCCCTTGAGAACTCACTGAAAACTGCATCAAACCAGCCTGATGCGTTAGTTACACAAAAAAAGGGTCACATTCTCCACTAATTTTATATTTTTGTTGCCCTTTTTTAACGTGTTAAAAAATTAAGAAACATTTTAAAAGTACAATAAGTTTTGTTACTTACATACATTAAATATATATTTTGTGAGGTCTGCTTCAAAAGTAATGCCTATTTTATGATATCAGCCCACAATATCAGAGTGCTGGTATGGCAGCAGAGGTTGAACCTTCCAAACAATATCCCATCACATTTTGTTGCTATGTGACAGACGGCAGCAGAGGGGCAGTCTGACCAAATGGCATCTGATATGGAAGAGCAGATGAAGCAAAAGCGTGTCATTGAATTCCTCCATGCAGAAAAACTGGCATCCACCGACATTCATTGACGTTTGCTGAACATTTATGGAGACCAAACAGTGGATGTGAGCACAATGGTGGTGGTGCCTTTCTGCAGTGGTGACAGTGGGTCACTTCTGCTGGTGCAGACTGCTACAAGTGCAGCATGCAGGCTCCTGCTCATTACAGGTGAAAATGCATAGCTAATGGTGGCAACTCTGTTGAAAAAGACCGTTTGGTAGCTGAGAATTTCCTCTATCAAATGACGTTAGTTTTCTCCTTGTATTGGTTGTGGCCTCCACGGAAATAACTAGGAGGCATTACTTTCAGAGCAGCCTTTGGAAATGTGGCCCCAGTTTCTCTTCACTCAGCACAGCCCAGGCAAGCCAAAAGGCTGGACACCCATGATCATACTTAATCCACAGTTCTGACTGAATAATAATTCCCTTAAAAGCACAAATGTAATTTCCCTCAATATTAACCAGTTCTTTCAAAATCAATTATTACGAAATTTCAATTCTTAAAATCGAAGTTGAAAATTAAGCATTAAAATAAGGATATGTTTAGAATAAGTGTGTCCTTACTACTGCACAGGTTAAAATTGGAGAGAAGCTGTGGACAAAATCAGTTTTACCTGTAATCAAAACTCAGAACTACTAGTTTACAAAAATACTGTTTTTTCATACTACTTTGTAGTATGAAATTTTCTGCATTTTCTACAGAAATAGTGAACAAAGGTGAAATATGAATGTCATCTAGGCAGCGTACACGGTCATCTGCCACATTGTGAACATTTTTTCAAAGACAGTGCCTGAAATTTTTCTGGCTACCTATAATTCATACATTCCCTCACCTCTCAAAACAGACGTTCAACTACAGGAAAACAGCACCTTGAATTTGCCCCAGGTTTTCAAATGGCTTCTAGATATTTAGGAGGAGTACTGAGACTTTCAAAGAACATAAGGTCTAAGGTCTTTCTTTTGTAAAACAAACAACAAAATTACAGGCCATGGTCTGAACATTAACAGTAATTATGTATGGTATTAACAAAAATTATTGTAAGTGATAAAGTCTGCACTGGAGTTAAATAAAGTTATACTAGAAAAAGTGGAAAGTTTTGCAAAACCGGGGCCAGAATATAGCAACCCAGTGCCCTGACTGCAGAAACAAGTACCAGATTTCCAGCAGTGCTGTTTCTCCACCAGCTGCTCACCTCAGGCAAATCACTTACCAAGAGCTGGCTGGAGGAGCAGACCTGCGCTATGGAAGCCTGTTAGATCAAAGCAGCAGTTGGAACAATATAAGATAAGTGAAGTCATATTTCTATGAGAAAACTGTTGTTTCTCATCCTGCAAAGCAGATAATGATAATACTTTCTAACCTCAAGGTGTCACAAAGCGATGATGTTTTCAGATGCTGCTGAAGCACTGACACACAATGGTAGTAATGCAAAATGCATTCAACAAGGACACCAAATTGAAGACAAATCCCTGTCCTGGGAGGAGGAGTTTTAGGAAACGATCTCAACTAGCATTGCTTCCAAATCCTGATACTGTAGCGACACGATATTTTACTGTCAAATCTGGCTTCTTGTGAATGTAAATTGAGAAAAGACATTGTCATCATTGTCATAAACATTTACTACCACTGTTCAAGCACAGGCAAAAGCAGTGAGGCTCTTGGGAGCAAAGTCATCTGGACCAGCTTACACTGCACAGAAAGTGATATAAGCAGCACTGACTTCACAACTGATCAGACACAAAATTCATTCCAGAAATGATGATAATGAACAAGAGAACAATAATGAAAAGCTTGGAGAGATAATATAGTTACCAAAGCAATCATATGTCCAACCCTCATTGAGAGATTGAGATAAACTGCTAACCCCTTAAAACACCAGTGGTATTCAATGTAGCACCTAAAGTCTCTTGTTGGACTCCTGCCTCCACACACTCACACTATTTCTGAGATCCAAGATAGTCACAGCAGTTTGCTGTAAATTAGCAAAATCATAAATTACATTTGAAAACAAAGTCACGAAATTACCTGATAAAACACACATGTATTCTTAGAAATTGATCACAAATGGCTAGAATGACCTCGAAAGTGATTTGAGAGAAACAAAATAGCAAACAAAACAAAACAAAATAAACAATATTAGCAGAACAGCTATATATGTTCGCTATCATTTCGTACTTTAAGTCTCCTAAGAAGTTCAAGATCAGATTTTATCTTGCCTTTGGATGTCATATCATCATAGCTGGAAGCACTCCAATGAGGGTGTGAGTTTGGAGCTTGCAGAACACCAAACGCTGATTTTGCAGGTCATGCTGATACATTCTGAATGGCATGGTCTCCTTGAAGGGCTGTGAAAGAACCAAAAAAAAAAAATTGCCAGATTTAAAGTTCTCTCTGATCCCATCTCAATGCCTTGCTTTAAAGTATCATCACTTGAATACCAACTTGGGCTATATCCCCAAGGCACAAAGGGTGAAGAGAAAGAAGCCTGTGTTGTGGAAGGAGACTTGCTTTGAGTTCTCCAGTGATGTTCAGGTTCCCAGTCTGAGAATTAGGAATAGTGAAGGCTTCTGTTAAATGCATTTACAGAAGTGTGCAGTGGGGTGGTTAATTCACTAACAGTAACCTGCAGCTTCTCCTGTGATCCCAGTACTACATTCAGGAATAGTCTGAAGTTCCCTTGTGAATTCAGACTGCTGCTAACACAGCTTTGAAGCCGTGGGCCAGAGGACAGCTGTTGCGCTGTAGCTACCAAGTCCTACCCTGAACCAGAGCTTATGACCATAACATATCCTCTGAGCGAAAGATGAATTTCATCATATTTTCTCCTCTCGTCCTTCTGAGAAGGAGGAGTGAGAGCAGGACGGCAGAGCTCAGCTGTCCATCAGTTATTCCACTGCAGGGACAGAAAATCTCTCTTTCCAACTGCAGTCTGTTTAAAATCCCTTACGCTTAGGCCATCATAGCTCAAAGCAACTCTCTCTGAACTGCCATCTTCTGGAGTGAGCCATTAGATCCCCTCATTTAAGACTTCTTTATATATATACATATATATATATGTATATATATAAAGAAGACTTCTTTCTCTGTCTGCCCTAACTTCTCTAAAACAGAAACTGCAGCTTTGTAAGATGTTATCACATCCGTAATCTGACAAGTGGTCATTTCAAAGCTTCTGCCAATTACATATTTTTTTAATTATTTTAAAAATTAATAGACAGGAGAGATAAAACCAAGACAGCATAATTAGCCTTATATTTGTGGAACAGTGGCAACAGTCCTTGAATGTAAATCCCGAGAAAACTATGATTTCTCTGCATCAGGAAACTGCACGTTTTCACTCCTAGGTTTCAGAACAAGAGGAGCAGCCAGGCCCTCATTGCGTATGCAGGGAAACATCCTCCCAGTAAGATAAGCGATTCATCGAGTGAACCAGGAGTGATTCACAGCTCATTGGCAAGACCATCTTGTTTTCCAGATACCAGGATATTTTTCACTTGCAAGGGATTTTACAAGAGGGTTATCCTGAGCTGTGGCAGGTGCAAAAGCAACCCAGTGCATCAGGTCCCAATATGCGACAGTAAGAAATCAATTCTGAATGCCTAGGATCAGTATTGCAGCAGATATATTGCTGTTTTAAACAAACATTGTTAAGATACACACGTACAGCAAATCTTGGCCTTGGCCCGGCTGTAGAGTTTGCAGAGGGACACAGACCCTTCCCTGTTCTTCCTTTTAACAGCCACAAAACGCGAAAAGGCAGAAGGCTGTTCCTTCAAGCAAGGGGCTGGGCCACTGAAGCAGTTTGTAGCAAATCCATACTGACTTCAGACTTCTAGAGATTCCCCCTAAGGCTTGTTTGTAATTAGAAACTGAAAAGGCAATATACAAAAGGAATGCAGTTAGAAGGTCAACAGTAAATGCAGGCCTTACACATTGGGTGGGTAAAAATGTGCTAAGAACTCGAGAGATAGGCCTCTGCAACCAGATAAGAGTAAGTCTTGGATATTTTTAAGATCAGATAGAGGATCAAAGGCAAAGCAAAGGAGAAAAAAGTCAAAAAGGAAGGGGTAGAAAACAAAGAATTATTCTCTCGACTTCTCATTGAAGTATGTCCATAGCACGTTCCGATTAGCTCTCTCGCTTTGGTTTCACCTTTGATATACTATCACCCTGAAAACGTGGCTTCCTCTAATCTGTCAATATAAAGGTGTATTTTGTGAACAAATAAGGCTGAACGGAGTTACTGTGAACCAGAGCAAGAAAACTGCCTAGAAATGTTATAATGTACACTAGTCACCTGCAATTACTCTCAGCATGCAAACATACACATCATACAACAATCTCACAAACAGTATCTGCATCCATTGACAAAAACACCATCAATTTCTGCAGTAAATTTACCTACTCGAGTGAGAACACAATGGGAGCCTTCTTTATATATTCATACTACACTGTTGGTCTCCCAGGTACAAACTGCTTCTTATTTGGGAGCACAGCACTCCTAGTACACTGCAGATTGAAACAATAATCAGTTTTTCGAAGACAGAAAATCATCTGAATGTGACTGAACGCTAAGTGAGAACCCAGAGATACAATCACTCCTAATTTCAGATTGACGGCTGTTATTGTTAGAGAGCAGAGGGCAGCCCTGAGACTTGTCTAGTGAGCAGGGAGCTGCAGCTAAGGACATGGGCAGAAGCAAAACCAGCAGGTGAGAAAGCAGAAGCCTTCATCACTTGTTATTTGAAGGCCTAACCTTAGGAACATCAGTATCTGTTCCGTTTCGAGCAGAGCGCACAGGTCTGTTGTTTTTGTTTGGGGTTTTGTCTGTTTTCTTTCTGTGGTCCGGCTGTTAAGCTATGCTATCACTAACTCTGCATGACCACAACATCTCCAATCTCTGTACTAAACTTCGGTGGGACACCAGGCCAAGAAGTAGGCCAAACCTAGTAAAACTAAGTCGTTCACTGTCACCCTACAGATTTTAAAGACAAAGCTTGCTTTCATTTGTGACCAGGAACCTGTAGTGACCTTTTACAGGGAGAAAGGAAAGGTGGCACTCGGCCCAGAGCAATCTGCTTCTAAGTTGCATTCAGACATCAAGATGATGAATAGATACCACCGAAAAATCTAAACACTCCTGAACTCTGGGCTGGTACACTGATTTAGTTTTCCAAAACGATGTCAGAAGATACACTGCTAAGAAAGCCTTGCACCCAGCTCTTGCTCTCCACTCCCAGTTCGTGCTCTCCTCAAAGCAGATCCGTGTTGAGAGCCACCGGCTACAAGCAGCTCCCCTGCCTGCACTTCTCAAGCAATCGACACTGTAGCAGCAACATCGCAAGCCCTAAAGCCATCCAATATCGAAAGGGAAGAGGATTTAATTTTAAAGCCAAACTGATTTCATTCATCTGCACTCATGCTCTCAAACTCACAAGTACCTGGACTCATGTGTTCAAGAAGCAGCATCCAAGAGCCGAGATTACAGAACCCAGGTCGGTCCAGGACCGCTTGTGACAACGCTCAGGACGAGGAGCAGCAGCTACCGACTTGTTTTAACTTCAGACTCTTCTTAGATTGGCAATGGCGTGCTGACTGCGGACAGACCTCTTTGTATCCCTAATCACCGTCCCGCCCTGCCTCTCAGAGCCATCCGCTCCCCGCTCAGGTCCTTTGTTTCCTGACGACCCGCATGGACGTGTGTTGCGCGACTTTGAAGACCCGCTAATCTCGGCGCCTTCAGCACATACCGTTCTCACAGCCCGTCCGTTGCGGTTTGTTCCCCCGCACCCAGACGTTCCCATTCATACCTATCTTAACTGCATCGTTTCAGTGACTACCAGGGGAACTAGAGAAATTATAAGCCCACGTGCAACGAAGCGCAGAAAGGGTTCACCCGCACAACAGAACTGCACGGTATTGTAAGGCAAGAACTGAACTGACGGTGGCCATAGCTGGTGGGCTTTGATGCTGGTTTCGTTAATGGCCTTTAAATAAAATCGTATGTATGCCGTGTTTCCTTTCTCAAGGGATTACTCGATGTTGAAAAATGCTTTACAAAGTAAACCAATTTAGAATAAATTTATTTCTAGGTACAACAATAAAAGCATTAAAAAAGCAAACAAAACACAGAACTCTCCCTCTTCCTTACTGCTTCATCTTCCCGGCCTAACAGAGGAAGCAGGCATTATGCAAACAGTCTGTTGGTTGTTTTTTTTTCACGTAACTGATGAAAATAACATCAAAATTAAAACACACTGCCTGGAAATCACAGCGCCTCTCCTCCACCCCCTCCTGCATTTCCATCTTCTGAACGCTGTCTAAACAGTTGGACCGCTGAACCTGCTGTAAACTGATAAGCTGCAAGAGAGGGGACATAGCAAATGTAACGCATTTATAAAAGACAAAGCACAGATCATTATCCATTTGATTCCAGTCTAGTAGGACTGCATTATAAAGGGAACATGGTTGATTCAACGATTGGAAAAGTAGAACTTATTTTCTTCAGATGACTGCAGTGTTTGAAAGCCTTTTGCTATCCTCAGGAAACCGTAGGTTACTTCAACAGTCTAAAATAAATATGTGACCAGATGAACAAATTCCTTACCTTTGCCCCTCTGATTCTTATCAGTAGTGACTGTTTAAGAGAATGATTTTCATTGCACCTCAGGGCAAGTGTTCATCTTCATTACAGAATTTATACATGAACTCTCTTGGCAACCGAAAAGAGCAAAATCAGGCTATTGTAGTGACTCATTTAAGAGAGACACAGGGCAAAACAGATGCGGCTATAAATCTGTAAAAGAATCACTAAAGCAAGAAAAGTAGAGTGGGCTTTTTATTTTTGGTATTGTGATGCTTTACTGGTCGGTTCAGGGAATACCTTGTACCTCTCACCTTCTCACATGGGCAGCTCTCCAGGCTGCAGAAAATCAAAGATTTTTCAGCCAAGCAAATTGACTTGTGCAAGTCAGAACAGACTCAGTGATGTACTAAAAGAACTCCAACACTTGACCCAACACACAAGAGCACTGCTGGGGCAGGTCTGAATTTCTTGTATATGGTGATAATACAGACTTAAAAATAGGGTCTTCTACTTCCTACAGTAAGTTTGGTTTTTTTTTCTTTTTGCTAGGATAGACTCACCCTAGGAGGTAGGGTTCTTTGTGAGATATATAAGAAGGAAAACTGATAGGATTCTTTATCTATTAAGTTAATTGTGGGAACTGCAAAAACAAAACTGAACAAACAAAAAAACCACCCAAGGTGTTCTGATTCACAGTAGCAGGCATGATTTCATCATTTGCACAGAGTTGTAAGACAGCCAGGTAGAAGCAGTAGCTGTATAATACCCCCTGGGGGAAGAATGCCAGAACACCTACATATTTATATCCCATTGTAACTTCAACCCTGGGCTTTGCTGGCACCAATCGTTTACTGACTGATTTGCTAGCAGCTCTATTATTCAACCTGAAGGTACAGCTGAATGCACTTTATTCACCTGCAAGCGGCATTTCTTTTTCTTCCAGAGTTTTGTAGTGTTTTTTTGTGTTTTTTTTTTTGTTTGTTTTTGTTTTTTGCTTTTTTCCCCTTCTTCCATGGCAGCATTCTCCTTAGAGATCATTATGTCACTTTGCATCTCCTTCCTTGAAGCTCACAGTATGAAAATTCAAATGTTCTCCTCATTCATGTGCATCTCCTTATGAATGGATTGCTGAAGTCTTTCTTCCCCTCTCCAAAATGTACTTCTTAGACTGTTTAGACCTTGTGCCTTTGCTTCATGACACAAGTTAAGCTGGCTCTTCACCTAAAGCAAGAAATGAGAGTCAGCTGCAAAAGCAATTGCTCATTTAAGGTAGCAAGAGAATCCTTACCTACTACTGCAGAATGGGATGCATTAAAAAGAGTGTGGCCAGCAGGTCAAGGTAGGTGATCCTCCCCCTCTACTCTGCCCTGGTGAGGCCTCATCTGGAGTACTGTGTCCAGTTCTGGGCTCCCCAGTAC
>JAOWBP010002392.1:48729475-48744095 GCA_028571105.1 Tragopan temminckii
AGATGTTATAAAAATTCTCACCCTGTCATAGCTAATCATCTCATCAAATTAAACAACATACGTTATAAAAATCACTATTTTATGGAGAAGCTTTTGTTGTTCTCCATATCCAGGTCATGTCAGTGACATGACTGACAGAACACATCTTAAAAGACTGTATCAGCACCACTGGACTGTAACAAACTGCGCCTTAGGTAAAGAAATTCCTGAAGGTGCAAAAATGATATCCTAAAGAGATGTATTCGTTGAATCTAGCTGTCCACCCACCCCATTTTTCCCTAGTGTTTTAAATCACAGGTTTTAAGGAGTTAACAGTATTTTCAGCAAGACAAATCAACATTGTAAGCCTCATTCTCTACAAGTTCTCTTAGTTCACAAAGAGTAATTCTGTGAGAAGCAAAACAAAGGGAACCTGACTTTTTTCTCCTGAGCCTAAAAACATCCTGGATGTTTTGATCAGATTTTCTGAGTTTAACAAAATAAAAATTCCTACTGTAGTTTCCCACTGCACCTCCCAGTGCCTTCCACTTTCATGAATTCTCTAATACCCCAGAAGGACTGTGCTCATAGTCCTTCAATCTCTCTTTTTGCAGAAAAAATTCAAGTTGCAACTGTCTCTATACATAAGATAAGTCTCACAAACCATTCCCCTTACCCCCCCTTTTTCTTACCTCGAAGTATCTGTATGTCTCCTCAAAATGTGTATTTTAGAAATAGAACTTTCTGATATGGTAAAGAGAACATAATGTATGTTGGACGTTTTGTCATTCCACCTGTAATGTTAGGTGAGAAAACAGGAAATGAAAAGTTAAACCATATTTTAAGAACAGGTGAATGACATACAACACAAAATAACAGCATACTTACAGAAATGGTAGTTTAAATAACTGAGGTGAGGAATCTTCACTGAAAAGGAAAAAACAAAACAACTGTACAAAATAGTATTATAATTTTGTGCAACTGAACTTCAGAAATAACGTTAAAAACGTACCTTCGGGAAGTTTTGTAGAGAGAGACAGAGAATGCTTGATGCACTGACTTTCCAATCACATCCTAACAAATATGATAAAAATAGCAAAGAAAAAGGTCATTCATGATATATCCCTTCTTAAGAAAACTAAATCCATAAATACATAAAAAGAATAAAATCCAAGTGTATTTGAAAGAAAAGTCCATGACTATTTATATTGAAATAACCATCCCTAATACAAACACTGTCACTTAATGCATCTATTTCATATTTCTTCAGAAGATACAGACTCATGTATTGTCAACTAATCAACTATCTGATCTGTAATTTGTATATCAAGTTATTTAATGTTAGAATAGCTCTCATCAATGCACAAGGTAAACAGAATGCACAGAAAACACAAAACAAAAAAATCCTCCACTGAGTTTAAGACACTCAGTAGTGGTTAAGCTGGAATGCATGCTGCCAGCTACACTGTAGGCGCTCAAAGGTAAAAGTTAAAACTTCAAGCCTTGCTAAGCATGACTACCATCTTCAATTGACTGTTACCCTTAAAAGAAAGTTATGATTTATATAAATTGAACTTACAGCTGGTTTCTGTAAACACTGATCAATGACCTCTTCCATTTGCCTTTTGACAAAATGCAGTGATTTCTCAGGATAGTAGGGAAACAAAAGTGGACTTTCTGCAAACAGATAAAGCTCATTAAAAAAAAATAAAATGCATATAACTCCATAAAAAAATATACTATACTGCTGCTAAAGTGACAGTGGAGTGAGTCTGGGAGGGCCAGTAAGCTGCTCACAGGCCTAGAACACATGGTTCAGAGAACTTAAGGGCCATTTATTTTATTCCATCCAGATGAGCATCATGAAACTAACTCCTAAGCACAAAAAAAAAAAAAAGGATTACTCTTATGTTAAGTTCTCCACATACCTTCGATTCACTGTTTTTACTCAAGCACACATTACCTTTAACATGAGTACTATTTTTAAGAAAGTGAAACCACTGGTTTCCTTCTGTATTAGGTGGTGATACAAGGTCTTCATCTTCATCTTTCAAGTACTAGAAAAGAAACAGACATTTATAAGTCTGCAAATTGAAAAGAAGCAATATTAGAATTCACTTCCAACAATACATAAGCACAGAATTGTAAAGATTGGAATGGACTTCCAATAATAACTAATAATAACTAGATAATCTAGTTAGATTATAGATAAAAGCCCCACATTGTCTCTCACAAGTTAAACATTCCTTCTAAATAAAACATATCTACATTTAAAATATAATATTCCACTCCCCCTAGGAATAAATAAGACATCAACTATTGTTTAATATCATAAGTACCACTTCCATGTGGAACTGATTTTCAAACAATACTTGAACACAAACATTTAGAAATCCAGTGACTAACAACATAAAGACAATGAGCAGATTTTAATTTTACACTACTATTGCTGGCTGCAAAGTGATTTCACCCTTTTCCTAAAATACTGCATGTGTAAGGAAAAACTAAAAAACATTTTTTTTCTTTTTCTAATAACAAAAAAAATGACGACAGTAACCTTTTACTATGACTGGAATGCACAACACATAGCAGAAGGGACAGAGAAGACTTTAAAAGCTTTTCCATCTAATGATTTTCTCAGTTATTCCCTCCTTCCATGTATTCTCTAGTTCTTTACCTGGCCAACCCTCTCCACATTGAAATATTTTCCTTTGCGATTGTAAAGTTCTGGTGCCTGAAAAAAAATAATGCAAACAAAATCAAAATTGAAATCCAAAGTGACTAAGGAATAAGGCACAAAAAGGTGATGAAATTATTTTACTTAAAATTGTTCCTATTCAATCACTAGCAGCAGAAACACAGTAATCAAGTACCACTGCTGTACTCAGTAAACTAGGATTACTTACCTCATTGAAGTGCTCAGTAAGAAAATCCGCAACAAACGTGATATCTTTTTGAGTCATCTAAAACAAAAAACAAACAAAAAAAATGGAGAAAGGGGAAACAAAGTTTGAGAATTACACCTAAATGAGCACAGAATACATGTTCTATAGGCTGAACAAGGCCAATTCATTGTTGCTCACAGGGCAAGTACTGAAGCCCCTCGCCAGCTTATAGACCCCCTGTGGAAATCTCTCCAGTTTATTCACATTTGTCTCATACAGAAGGGCTTCAAACTGGAGAAAGTATTCTAAATATGATCTGACTAGTCCTAAATAAAGAAGGTTATCACTTCTCTTGGGCATAATCCTGTTAGAACAACCCTGGTTCCTCTATGCTTCCCTTTGTTGCCAGAGCCCACTGCTGGCTCATGCCCAGCTTGCTTCCACCAACATCCACAGGTTGACCTCCTCCTCAGCTAACTAGGGCTGTTCTGCTACAGATTCTTCCCTGGGAGTAATTTTGTATTTCTCCTTGTTGAAACTCAGGAGGTCCCTATCAGTTCACTCCTGCAGCCTATTTCCCTTTGGGTGTCTCCATCTGCCCTAAAGCACATCAGTTGATACACCCATTGTGGTGGTGACTGCAGATCAGATGCAGGTGAAATCTATTTCTTCTCTCAGGTAAAGATGTTAAAATCTGATTCCTGTTAACTTCATCATTTAGGGCATATAAGGAGTTACTATACTCATATTCCATAGAGAACTTGGGTCATATACACTGTACTAAAAAGAGCACTGTTAAAAGAAAACAGGAACAGTTATATATGCAAGACAGTACATTAATGCGTTAGTGTGAACGTGCAGGCATCAGCTTTCTCAATGAAATGTTACAGGCACATCCTTTAAGTTTTGGAACAAAAAATACGTTTTTAATCTTGTCTTCTAAGTCAAGCAGATTACAAAATATACCACCATTAATGAGAAAATGCTATTACTACCTTGTTCAGCTCTGGAAGCACATGATCTTCTGACATCCTCAACATGGCTGAGAAAAAAAAAGATTAATGTTTATTTTTCTTAATATTCTTAATTTTTCATTGCTATATTATACTGTTGATAATATAGGAAGGATTAATTTGTCAGAAGCTAAAGAGTCTGAAAAGAACAATTATGAATTGGGACTGAAATTAAGTTTTACTTACCCTACTAAATTGCAGAAAATATCTATGGTAGTAATAAACAGATGGATATAGCTAAGATTGGCATAATTAGTTGTTGGCATTTTGGCATTTACGAAACAGATACCAAATATTTACTACATCATGAAGCTTACCAACGTACAGCCATCGAAAAAATGCTTTGAAGTTTTTCATACTACTGTCAATAACTCTGCAGAAGAAACAATCAATAACAACAAATTACCAGACCTAAATGTCACAAGCTGTTGCAGGTTTAAGTTCTGTATTTGTTACAGACAGACAAGTATTACCAACTTCTTAAAAATGCCAAATGCATCCCTCCCTGTAAGACTATTGTTGGCATACAAACCTATGAGATGCAGCAAGACAGAAGCTCATCACCAACAGAGGAGCCATACCCTGCCATCCTTCTCTGCTCCCAAGCCACATACTTTCTCAACAGCCAAGTTTTTAAAATTCTTCAGACTTTATACTTACTGAAGCAGCTCATTTGCTTTTAGAATGAAAGAACCGACAGCAGTAGTAGCCTCTGTGAAGAGAGCAAGCTATTGATATTATGCTTACAAAAGTGAAATAAGTGTGGTTAAGTAGGACGCACACTACTGTACCTTCAATTCCAGATGCATCTAATCCCAGAGACTCATATTTTTGTTTCCATAAAGCCATTCCTTTCAACTCACTTAAGTAGTATAAGAGTGCTTCTGAGCCACTAGGAAAGTAAAGCAAAGAAACAATCTTTTAGTCATGATTTGATAACTCTGCTTCACTGTGTACCAAATTTTTATCTTTTAATAGGCAAAGTGGAAAACTTCATAAAATCACCTGGAATGTAAGAGTTAAGAAAGTATTTGTAGAAAAGCAAACATTGTCTTTATAATTTTAACCACCACACAGTGTTGGGGAACATTTCCTATAAAAATACCAAGCAGTGATATATAGCTTGTATGCCATGGAGACTGCTCAAAATACGAGCTCTCTATCACCCACAAGTAAATTAGCACATGGTGTATTACCATGTATCATACAAAAAAATCTATATATAAAGAACCATTGATACTGCATCTGTCTTTTAGCAAAGTACATAAAATGCCACTTAATCTAAAATTTATTGGACATCGTATGACATACCTCTGCAAATGACTTATAACCAATTTTTGTATGCTGGAATAGGAGGACTCTATGGACTGACCGAGCTTTTTTAAACCCTGTTAAAAAGGAAATATAAACATATAATAATGTTTCCTTAATGTAAATGAACAGTGATTAGAAGATACTGAAATGTATAGTTCTGAGATGTTAAATAATATCATCATACCTTTACTGTCAGTTGGTTCATTAACAATGCCTGTAGTTCCAGACTAAAAAGGGACAGGGAAGAGAAAACCAAATATGCTTTCATTTTGTATTTTAGTATCAAATGCAAATGCATACTCAGATAAAACAACAGTAGCTACCTTGCTTTGCCCCATAACAACAGCTGCATAAACTCATCCTGAACAGAAGTGGTTGTATTCTTTTCCTGTCAGCCAAAATGATTGAAATAGATTGGTAAAGAGATTACATTCAGCCTACCAAACAATGTCACAGATACCTCAAATACAGTACATTATAAAACCCACCCTTACTCTTGAATGCTGAAATCAGATTACGGACCTTTTGAAATTCAATTCAATTCAATGATTCAAGTTCAGTATTTTCAATTATTTTCAGCTGTAATAATCAGTAAAAATTCTAAGCAGTTTCCATCATCAAGAATCTATGTTAAAAATAAATACATTAATTACTTGATTCAACTAACTGCCGGCCATGCACACAAAATATATGCAAATATATTATCTGATATATATGCTCCATTGAGTTAAGCTGCAAATGGTGATGGGCTGCTGCTCAACATTTACAGTAGACAGTTTATCAGTGACTGAAGTAGAAAGAACACAACCTTAAACAGAAAGCAATTGTTCAATAGCTGTGCAAGCTGAAAAATATCACTTTTAAATAACAAGGAATAAACAAAATAAAGGAGAATCACAATGCAATCACGCTTGACTGTACTCAGAGGCCTGCAACGTCACAGCAATTTGCCTCTGAACTTAGAGACTGTTTTCTGGAGGCCTTACATAAACAGCACTAAGGAAATGTACTACGTAGTTAATGTGAACAGCAGACCTACTACAGAAACAGTTTTCCAAAAGAGCAGTTTATACTACAATACCTGTACAAATTTTGTTAGCCGTGAGTCCATCTGCATCAATATTTCTTCCCACGCTTCACACATGCACGTCAATGACAAGTTTATATACTGCAATACAGACACTAAAATTAGCCTTACTCCCCTTTTTCCCCTTCAATACATATTAAATAACTGGATATTGTAACACAAAGGGAAGATATATATATTACAGACATCATATGAAATTTATTATCAACTTTACAAGCTAGAGCTCCACATTTACTTAAAACCGACAGAAGTTTCCTACTAGAAAAATTTTACTTCCTGTAAGAATATTGAAGCTTCTAAGACTTGAAACCATACCTGTAACAGTGTTGAAATGTGAGTAAACTTCCGGGCCATTCGAGTTACCTCAGGTAAATAACTTGATAACAGACTGGTGTCCAGCTATAACAAACAGAACAGTTAACAGATCATTTGTTTTTTAAACAGTTTCGGGTTACTGAAATAAAAACACAGATGGAGAGGACCCACAGAGAAACTCACTATTTCTCATTTTCTTTAAGTTGATTTTAAGAAAACAAGGCAATTAGTATTTTAATCTATCTATAAAAACTCTTGAGAATGGTTCTAATTTTGGAGTTCTAACAGTAATAGTTTGAAGGATGACTGTTCTGGATAGAATGGATGATGAACAGTACGGCTGCTACACCTTTGTGTTCAGAATGAAGAAAAATGGAGTAACTGTAATTGAATAAATGAATGTTATATTTGAAGTAATATTTTATCAGAATGCCTCAGAGCATTACAGTCAGTCTCATCTGTGAGACTGCAAGCCAATGCGATAAATCCAAAAGCTAAGTCAGGCTGCATTTCAGAAAGGCTGAAAACAATTGTTGCAGGTTTTTCCTGCAAATAATGGGAAGGTGATAAAGTTAGGTGAGAATAAGTAAAAAAAAGAGCATTTTAAAATCACTTTACTTGCCTGAAAGTAAGTTATATCTGCTTCACTGTCAGGAGAGTCTTGTATTTCTGTAATAACCGATAGTGATTTCAGATCACTAGATAAACAGAGTCCACGACAAGAACCTGCCACCTGAAGGATTCCAGTTTAAATGTTAATGAAATATTGAATTTTTTCCATATGTATTTACTGCTGTAACACATTCACATACAAAGCAGGCTGTGTTCAATGACATTTAAAAACCAAGAGGAATTTTGTTCAAGAAAAAATTTACCCCTTTTACCATGGATTAGCACTGAGCTTAGTTTCTTTTCAAACAAGATGTTAAAATCACCAGTTAGAGTTGGAATGTCTTTCCAGCAATAACCACACAACCCTATCCAAAGAAATAATTATTCCTTTCTGTAGAATTTCAGCTATCCAATTTCAGTTGCATGTAAACCCACAGATTCATTATTTCATTCAATTCAGCTGTAGTTTGGTACATACTGAAGAAAAAAATACAGAAATAAACATACCCCAGTTACTGTAGCAATCTTGAACATTCCATAAGCATAAATTTCAATAAACCCTGAGCTGCCACCAAGGACAAGAGCATTAAGCCTATAAAAACAGAAGAACACGTGCTGATTAGCATATGAAAATAAATTGACAACTTTTTTTTCTAAATATCTGAAGTCAGTTTTTAATGCAAACAAAAATAATTTTAAATATTTAATTTCCATTCCTTTTATTACAGATTCTCTAGAAAACCACTAAAACAAATACTGTGATGTTGTCTACAACCCAAGAAATTTAAAAACTAAATGAAAAATATTACTAGCTTGGATTTGATTGATGAGAACTGGGTCTAACACTTGCAGGAACCAAAATCATATAGCAAATTGCTGAATGAAGGAAAAAAAAATTAACACAAAATTTAGGCATAGAAGTCCTCTTTCACTAACTGGAGACCTGTGAAAAAAAACTAACAGTTTACAACACCAGCCCACCTACCAGTACAGGCTGCAAAGCATTCATATAAAGCTACTTTTTCATTTCCCCTGTGTTTATCCTAATTACATGCTGAATAAGTCTGTCACTTGGTGGGCCTCCTCAGTAAAACCTCAGCAGAAGTAAAAACAAAAAAGATGCAGCAGCAAAGAACAGCCACAGACAACAACAGCAAGAGAGACATAAAGCTAGCTTAAAAAAATAGGATCAGGGACAAACAGATGTATGCTCTTCTGATCACTTACCACAATCAACTTGCTATACAATGACTTGGAAAAATGCTTTTCTATGACCTTTCACTTTTTGTCTACATTTGAAACATCACACTTTGCACAGGAAGATCGCGTGCTGTGTCACAAACCAGTCTCAGTCTACTAGACTATACATCCTCCAGGTGCTCCTCATGTTTCCTAATACGTTTATTTTAAAGCACTCATGGTATCTCTGAGACCAGCTTAAGTAATCCATACAAGATTGCCCTTAAGCGTGCCTCAAGAAATCCTCCCAGGAAAAGAAGATACAGCACTGACAGTAGTTGATCGTAAGGTGCCTGACAATCCCTTTAAACCAAGGAGAAAAGATGTAAACTGATGGAGACTTTAAAATTTTTTTTAGTATATTCCATGAACTTTATCTTCATATATGAAAAAAAGAAACATTGCACACTCTTCCTCCAGAACCCTTAAAACAGATTATCAATAACTTTAAAGTAAGCTTCTTTGTTATTTTAAAGCCAAAAAATAAAGAAACAAAAGAACAACACAAAAACAGAATTTACCTCACATCACCTAGAAGCTTCATAATCTCATCTGACTTTTCTTCACTGAAAATATAAAAGATATGGATGCTTTTTAGGTACTCAATAGCAGAAAACAAACAAGGAAACTTAGAGGGTGCTGACACACTGGAACAGGTTGCCCAAGGAGGTTGTGGATGTCCCATCCCTGCAGGGCTTCAAGGCCAGGCCGGATATTGCTCTGGGCAGCCTGCTCTGGTGGTTGGTGACCCCTGCAGAGGGGTTGAAACTAGATAATCATTGTGGTCCTTTTTAACCCAGGCCATTCTGTGATTCTATGAAACCCACTAAAAACAAACAAACAAAAAAACCCCACGAAAACCCCTAAAAAAAACCCTAAAAAAACAGTCAGTTTCTTACCTGAAAATTTTTGCAGTGGTACTATAACTGAAAAAGAAAAAAAGAAAACCAACCAAGTTGAATTAGTCAGGCATCCAACTAAAAGCACCAGTAGAGTAGTGAAGACATAACAAAAACAACAAGTGCAACTTATATCTTCCCAGGCTTTCTAGTTTAATGCTTACTTTTTTGGTAGTGCTGGTAATTTAGGTAAAATGAGATTTGCCTCATCCTCTGCATTGTAAAAGGAAGTGAGAATGCTGAAAAAGAAATGACATTGTCTTAGCTACTCAAATTGTAAAAATAGAAGAAAAGAGAATTAATGACTTTGAAGTTACCAGCATACACTCAACATGTCATGTGTATTAAATGGATACAAATATCAAATAGTAATCTTAAATATATCTAAAAACTAAATTAATAAAAGAAACCTGATAATCTTTATGGTTATTTCCACCAAGTAAAGTTTGTATTTGCTGGCCCAGAACCTTGCTACTGAATCGCCCATTATCTGCACTACAGTCACCAATGGAGGCTTTCTCTTTAAAACCTATACAACCCTGCAGCTAACCTATCTGCACCTCAGCAAAGCTTCACTACAAAGACACGTGTTACAGTACAAAGAAGAGCCAACTACAATCTTAATAGCACACTGTACATGTGCCTGGAGGTTAGATTCCCTACATGTCTGTCCTCACCAGAGGAATGCTAGAGTTACTTATAATACAGTGGTTTTCTTGATATTTTAAGATTTTCATTTCCAGGAAACAGTGAGAAATACCTGCCAGACTTACCCCATTTCTCATTTTTAAATAAATGTTTTAGTTATTATCTTGGACTGCCTATCAGAGGTTTTTGTATGACCACAGAAGGAGGTACCACAACATCCCCCAGCCTCACAAACGCAACTGAGAATTCTGCAACAGAGCTCACAGTCTCTGCAAGTAATCTGATTTCCTAATGCAAGCACTCCAATGGCAGAAGTGTCAGCATATTCAGATGCCATATCAAATTAAGGCTGAAAAAAGGTATAAATGCCAAACTGAAGGTCTTGAAAGCACAAGTGAAGAAAGGTTTAACTATAAAACTTTTTCTAACAAAACAGGTGATCACAATAACATCATTACAATTACTTGGTATCAAAATTAGCTGTATCAGAAGATAGGATGCACAAGTTAACATTTAAATGCTGAAATATTATGCATAACCTAAAGAACCACAAGACAAAGATTTCAGCACTGGAAAGAAGCACATGAGAAGCGTCTGTTAAAATTTTCCTTTTGGTTAAGATAAAGCAGTAAGACAACAATTACAAAATATTATTTTTACTTCTTATTACATGCAAAATATACATAATTAATGAGTTAGTGCTACATAGCCCATAGTTTACTTGCTGTTTTTCAGACCCACCTGCTCTCTGCAGTTACTTCCATCCAATGCATATAAGTAATAGACAAGCTCACTGAAAAGGAGTGCAAGCTTTCAGGCTTTTCTACATCACACAGAATAATCCGCTTGGTATCACTAAGGCCAAAAGCCAAAACTAGAAAAAGATGAGTAAAATGTATAAATAACCAACATGCAAAACTTTGTACTTTATACTGAACTAGAAAACAATCCACCTTCATAGTCAATCACTACACTGCATTTTCCCTTTGCCCATTTACACTACTTCCCAATTCTCACTTGAAACCTGCATATTAGAATGACGGTTGGTGGTCCCATCATAGTTTTAAGTGATACATTTAAGTCAAAAGCCCGGTCCCACACCTGTGTATTTACATGCTGAATTGAACGCAAGCACTTCCAACACAGTCCTGCTCAGACAACTTCTTTCTATTCTTCAAGTAAATTCTGTATTTCATATGAAAATATTCTGCTTAGTTAAGAACAGGAAACTTTACTACACCTTGAAAAGCAGTACTTTGGGTGTAAGTTCACTTTGCAATCATTTCTTGCAATTGCTTTCAACAGTGCAACTTTCCCAATTATTTTTAATAAACATACATATAATTAACCCATCCTTTTCTTCAAATACAGTCTACTTAAAGTTTCCTTCCCAGACAAAAGGTATCATCACCACAACCTTCACTGACTTCCAGTGGGATTGCTTTGCAGTATGTCATAGCATATACTTGACATTACTTTTGCCATCTGGCCTCCAAGCAAGAGCAGTCACTTCTTTTCCTGTATTTTCATTTGGAGGCAAACTCCAAACTCGTTGAAAGTTTGCAAGCCGATGAAGTAAAACCTACAAAACAGATGCATTTAAGACAGAAAAATAAAAACAGTGTTTTAAATAAAACCATTAAAATCATCGTAAATCAATTCAAGATGCAATTGCTTATAATTCTTTAGTAACTCTTACTATTACTTAATAACTCCTTCTCCTAGCAGACATTCCACTCCTACACAGTTTAAAAGACTACCACATGGTTTACTGTAGAACAATACAGAGGAACAAACTGTGCCTTGTGTAAACCTAGAAGCCTGTAACCAAAAGGGGCTACCCACACTTCTCCAGCAAAGACAGCCTGAAAGCACAAGTCTTTCAGCATGCAGGATCACACACAGCAGTTTTGGGAAGGAAAAAAACTATGAAATTTTAGAATACCACTGATATAGGCAATGAGAGTATCATTAATGAACTCAACAAAGCCAAGTGCAGGGTGCTGCACTTGTGTCACAACAATCCCAGATATGCATACAGACTTGAAGAACTTGAGAGCAGCCCTGCAGAGAAGAATTTGGGTGTTAGTGGATGAAAAGCTGGACATGAGCCAGCGTGCACTTGCAGCCCAGAATGCCAACTGTATCCCAAGCTGCATTAACAGAGGGTTGGCAGCAGGGAGAAGGGGCTTATCCCTCTCTGCTCAGCCCCACGGAGCCCAAGCACAAGAAGGGCGCAGAGCTGCTGGAGCAGGGCCACAAGGACCACCAGAGGGCTGGAGCACTTCCTTTCCTGTGAAGAAAGACTGAAGGAATTTTGCACGTTCAGCCTGGAGAAGGCTCTGGGGAAACCTCACTGCAACCGACCAGTACTGGCCAACAAAAAGACGGGGAGGGAATCAAAGAGTGTAGTGATAAGACAGAGGTAACGGCTTTAAAGTAAAACGGGAGATTTTGGTCAGACTTTAGGCAGAAATGTTTTCCACAGTGGTGCTGAGGCACCGGCTCAGGCTGCCCAGAGAAGCTGAAGGTGCCCAACCCACGGAGGTGTTCAAGGCCAGGCTGGATGCGCCCTGGGCAGCCCGAGCTGGTGGGGGAGAACCCTGTGGAACTGGACGGATTTTAAGTCGCCTTGCAACCCGAATCACGTCACGATGCCATGAATCAATATGGAAACTAAAACCGGAGCGAGTGACGAGCGTTAGAAAGCTCGATAAAACGCTGCTGCTCCTGCACGCACGGCGACTCGAACAGAACTACGCCGCAGCCCGCGCTGCTCCCGCCGTCAGCTCTCCCTGCCAGCCCCGCGGGCAGCGCAGCGCTGAGCCCTCAGCACGGCCCACGGCAGGGGCGGCGGGCTGCCCGCCTCCCCGCGCCGCGCTCACCTCTCCCGCCCTGTTGGCCAGAGCGATTAGGTCCCTCTTGGGGGACCACGCCATGACGACGACCTCCTGCGGCAGCTGCTTCTCCCCGACCTGCCGGAAGGCGGGCATGGTGGCGACCCCCGCTCGCAGCGCACCGCCGCCGCGCCGCCTCCCGCCCTCCGCGGCCGGCTTCCGGAGGTGCCGCTTCCTGCTCCGGGGCGGGGCGGAGCGAGGTGCCGTGCGGAATAGTCGCGGTGTACGAATGCGGGGTAAGGCGTTTGCACGTTCATCCCTGTAACGATGCCTAATGTAAAGGACTGTCACTTTAAATTAGATCAGGTTTTATTCTGAACGTTGATATTAACATTTTTAGGAAGGCTGGCCATAAAAAACATCTCTTGAATAATCTTGTATCAAACAGTCTCGTCTTTTTTCTTCTTCTTCTTCATTTTCCTCCTGGAGAATACGGCGTGCTTCATGCCCCATCTTTTACAGACCCCCAACTTTGCCCTCTTTAGAGTTTTCTGCTTTTGTTTTCTGCCTTTGGCAGCTCTGTAAAGAAAACATAAAGATTATAATAAAATGATGACTGGACTTCTGCGTTTGCCAGTATTTCATGAGTGGTGCATATACCTTACACTGTCCCAGGACTTGCCATCTGAGGATATTCTGACCTTGGCTGTTCCTAAAATTGCCCACTTCACTGCCATTTTTTATTTTTCACTTATTACTTACTCAGCATTTACCTTTGCATGCCCCCAAGTGCATAACAGCACACATGGACTTTTGTGAGTGTGTTCTACATGAATATATTGAAGATGGGCTTAGAAGAAAGTAGATGAGGTTTAACAACATTATGAAATATAAACACAGGACCCAAACAGAGTTAGCAAGTGGCTATTTTTTTTTGTCTCTGACAAAGGATGTATTTAATAGTACAAAGCACGGAATAATTTTAATGGGGAAAACATATCTATACATTTTTACTAGGAAAATAAGTCTGAGTTATTTTCAGTAGTTCATCAGTGTCATACTGACGGCCTGAAAGGACTAAACCATCCCAGCACAATGTATACCTGACTGAAGAAACAGATGAGGTTGCTTGAATTTCTTTTAGTATCATTTTCACTTTTTCAAGAAAATGAAGTACTGCTAAGGCAGGGAATTGTAAGAGAGAAATGTAAAGTTCAGCTACACTTCAGCTCTAATACTCCATAAGCAAAATTTGGATGCGTGTCATAGCAGGGCATGAAGTAACACTCCTGCAGTCCACTGCCACTGAGCTTGCTGCTGACCTGAGAGTCCCACTGTCTGAATGTCACTGTGCAACACAGTGCATCTTTTCAGAGGGAAGATCTGCATTTCCAGTGTTAGATCCATTTAAGGTGAGAATCACAAACAAAACCAAAACACGCTGTGCAGGGGCTGTTAGAAGCGTGGGCCAGCTATCCTAAACTGCCAAGATTGACTCTGTCACTGGACCGTCTTCAGCAACATCCCCTTCCCTTTTTTTCAGTTAGTTTTATCTGAAGACCATCACATGCACTTTTTGTCTTTTAATAAATACAAGTATGTGCTTGTGTATGTTAAAGAATTATAGTCATGGCAGCATAAAAGTACTTAATGTGCCCTCATTAATAAAGTTGTTATACGGTGCAGATTTAGACACTATTGCAGAGAACACCTGAAATACTAGATGAAAAAAAAAATATTTGAAAACAAAGGAGACAAGAAGCGATGAAAACAGTGTAGCAGCTATATACTC
>JAOWBP010002392.1:48753666-48769711 GCA_028571105.1 Tragopan temminckii
TCTAAACTTTTCTTTAACGCTTCCAGCAAAGGTGACTCCACCCCTCCCACCCCCCCAGGCAGCCTGCTCCAGTGTCTGCCCACTCTTTCTGAGAAGAAATTTTTCCTAATATCCAACCTGAACCTCCCCAGACGCAACTTGAGGGCCATTTCCTCTTGTCCTATCACTGTTACCAGGGAGAAGAGGCTGACCGCTAACTCACCACAACCTTTCAGGGAGTTGTAGAGCAATAAGCTCTCTTCTGAGCCTCTTCCATGATGTTCGCTATGGAAAAGCAGTGAGATGCTACAGCCAGGAAAGAAAAAATATTTCTCTTCAGCACAGAAGGTAAATCATGCTTCACGATGGACAACGTTATTAAACCTCACTTAAATGCAGTGCCATTCCAGTTACATCTTCTCAGTACTCACAGCTTCAAGAAAGTTACACCATGTAACAGGTACAGAGAATATACTTAGTACCAGAGAGTTATACAGATGAAACAAGACAATTAAGGATCCTCGTTGTAGGACAGACACAATACTGAAGCCAAAATCCTGTGCATTTCAGACTTTAACATTTATTTTCTTCAGCAGGAGGTCTGGTACATAAATACCTTCTTTAAATTTTAATAAACTGCTTGGATAAAAACAAATAATGGAAAATTTATAAAGGTGGTCATTTCAGTCTTATTTTGAACTCCATCACACTGTATTTCTTTTATATTTCAACATTTAAGGCTTAAACACTTCAGTTAATCATGTGAATTGCTGACATGCTACAACAATATTTACATCCAAAATTATATAAAATACAAGCATTTGAGTTCAGCAATATTGCTTAGAATTACAAAATACAGCAATATCTGAAATACTGAAAGTTTCTCTCATAAAAGCAGCAATTTTTCTCCTATTCTTGGTCTTCACTGTCTGAAAAGTTACGAAAATAAACATTTATCATATAACATAAGCTACAAATCTAGAAGCATGACTATCAAGTCTTAAGTCACATAACTTAAACATAAATGAAAATTGGCAAATGAGCATGACAATGTTAAGGGTCCAATTATAAATCTCTGTGCTCTATATATTACAGTAAGGTTTTTTTTTTTCCAGTCAAAAAATAACAGTGTGTTTGGTTAGAAATTCAGGAGGCAGACTAGCTTTGTGATTAATAGTGCTTCTGTCATTAATAGTGAAGAACCACTTTGGTGACTACAAATTAACACAGTTATAAGGAAAAACCCAACCTGTACCATTGTGCAATTCTTTTGTCATAATCTATCTACAAAGAAATACCACATTTATCCATACATGTACTTCAATACAAAAGTTCTAAAAGCTACAGGTAAAGTTTCACCCTCCAAAATGTACACTCAGTTCATTTTGTCACAGTATAAACTGTGTGTACTTACTGGGGATGAATTTTGCTGTAATCCAACTAAAAGCTATTTAATTATTTTTGGTCCCAACATGCAATAACAACAACAAAAAAAATCTACTTCAACCATATCTTTCCTTCCCCCCCCTTTCACATGTGTCAAGGATTTTTTAATTATTATTTTTTTTTAATTTTCTTAAGTGCATAACTTTTTCTTTTTTCCAAGTAAATAGCCTATGAAAGTCTATTAACAGCTTAAAATATGAGGCAGAAATTTCAAGGAAAAGCATTTTTACAATCAAATAAAACATTCCACTTTTTTTTAAGAACATATAAAAAGAAATTGATAGTTTATAGCTTTTCACATTCATATTAAACAAAAAGAATTTCTGTTGTATTCAAAAGTAGTTTCTCAGCATATGCAAACTGTGTATCTTCCCTTTAGTATTATTCAGAATACATTAATTCAGCCTATAAAAATACAGTATGGACAAGTTCTTCTCATTCCCTGACATATGAATTCACGATTTTGACACAAAAACTGTAAACTTTTATTACATTCAAAATACATTTCTGAAGTCTTTAGAATTTAAGTTCTGAGGTGATGGCAGTTGGAGCACTTGGTATACAGCAGAAGTACATTATTGCAGAGCCTTTACACAGAAGTAGCTTACCAAAGTTAGAGAAGCTTACTCTTCCCCACATACTTTTGTTGCTACCAGGAAGAAAAGAAAGGTTTCCTGCTATGAAAGGTCTGTGTGAACGCGTTACTCAGATGAACAATTCGGCCCTGACTTCCAGTGCTACTTCGCTCCACAATTACACGTGGCATCTGAACAAGCTGAATGGGGCTTTTTCCATCCTTTAATGCCTGAGTAAGGTTTAGTATCTAAAAGAGTAGAAAGCAGGTAAGGTGCAGGCATACAAGTTAAATTGTGGTTAACAGGATTGTAAATATAGCTTTCACTCCCTTTATTTGATAAGGCAGTCTTCTACAAAATCTACTGCAAGAAGTACCTCACGTGATAACATTATGACATTCTACTGCTATTTGATTTGCCAAATCCAGTGCTAAGATTCAAATTCAGCCCTCGGATCTGACAACAATCTGTTGTTCTCCTTCCAAAACTTCAGTGCTCATTACCTACCCTGATAACTTACATTATGTTCAGTGCTTCCTTTACTGAAAACTGAGGCAAGTACTCAAATGCAGTTCAGCTAACACACTTGCATTAGCTGTCATCTCAACCCCTTTCCCCACTACTGCACATCTCCTTCCCTCCTTGTGGAACAAACAGCAGATCAGTGGGTTCCACACTTTCATGTTGCATGCTTTCCCAGCTGAAGAACCCTGGAGATTAAAACTGTTGCATTGTTTCCCGCAAACTGGTTCTTACAGGAACTCCACTCCATTTTCCAAGTTCAAAGGTCTGCGTTAACCATTTGCTATAGTCTCTATATTCTCAAGAACTGTTCACGTTGGGCTTGAAACACTTTCTAGTATTTTTTCCTGTTTCACAAAAATATTGTTCTAAATATTTTCAGTGCCTCAGATTTAAAGCCTCATAAATACCCTCACAAGTAAGATACATTGTTCTTGGTATTTCTTATCTTTATCAACTAGATTCTCCATTTTTAACAATGTATCTACAGAGTGGTGGGTTATTCTGCTATCCTGCAAAAAAAAAAAAAATCTTCAGTAATCAATCTAGTTATCCTACTCTTTTATAATCCCCCTTCAAACATACTTTGGTTTTTACATCAAAAGTAACTCTAAAAATCAATGCTAAGATAATCTCTTGCTCCTAGATTTCCAAACATTGAGGAATAACTCTGTTATACTTCTTTTATCTACATCCAAGCCTGAAAAAAATTACATTTGTCGTAATTACACAGTTCCAAGGGCAGAGAGACAAAAATAAAATCCTCTGCTGAAATCCACCTCAAAGAAAAAGTTGGACGAAAGGGTCTGGACTCTGTCTTTTCAGTGTCAAATTAAATTAGACATCGTTGTCTAGGTCTCTCTCAGCAATGCAGATTAGATTTTTCCTGTATCTTTTTTTGTTAAACAATAGATTCCCTGTAGCTGACTGATTCAGCACAAACAAAAACAACAAGAAAAAAAACTATTTAACTCTGTTAAGATAGATGAATATTTCAGAATATTTCCAGTGACTTCTGAAATAGATCTTTGGAGATGTTTCTGAAATAGCTCTTAAAACTAAACTCTTAAAACTCATAAAGAATAAGGTTCTCTGGCTTTTAGCCAGCAAACAATTAATGGTAACTGGAATTATGTTTGACTAAACAGAACTGAAGTTGTGCGCAAAGCACTTCTTGTTACAGGGAAAAAAACAGTCAGACTAAGCCACTTCAGGAATTGCCAGTGTCTGGCTTTAAACTACCCATGCCGAATTTATGAATGCAGACAAGTCAGTTTCAGTGCATTCAGAAGGGAGTCTTACTTCCTCTAGCTCAATTCCCTTATGCTTTCACAAATCACTGGTTTATGCCCAGCTTACTTACAATGAACTGAATTTATTCTTACAGTTATGTTTTCTAGTATATCAGACCAATTTTGAAGCAGCAAGGAGAGAGAAACCATTTCCTCTCTTGTTCTAGTACTATGAAATGACTTAAATTTATCACTGAAATTCTAATCTGAAAATGCCTGGATTACTCTGCTGATCATTGGTACTGGCATCTGCTAGGATGAAGGAATTCCACTACCCAATTTCTTTATTGTGAGAAGTATTGCCAAGAAGTTAACCTTCTAAAATAAATACAACTTTATTTTGTATTTATTTTAATAACATAATTAGATTACCCACCAAATTTTCCATCCAAGTTTATGACTATTTTCTAATGTTTTGTTTAATATATCAAAGAATATACAGGTATCATGCACATCTCCTCCCTCTCAAAAAAAAGCCTCCATTAAAATTCAATTTAGTCTTCTCAGATGAAAAGGCCTTCAAGTATATCTTTCAGTTGAATAGGAGATCTGCTTTTTTTCCAGATACAAAAACAAACACCTGAGAAGTTGGGACAAATTAAATAATATTAAAATGCAGTCTTACCTGCCCCCTCATAACAGACATTTGGTTTTCAAATGTAGCTTTGTCAAATCCTTTATCGGTCTTTATTAAGAAAACATAAAACATTAAAGTTATTATAAGAAGTGATCCCTTTGTTATCAACTGTGCATTTGGTATGCACATTTATCAAGTTTACAGTGTGCATGGTCATATCTATCAACATCATAATAAACCTAGGAAGTTTCAAGTAGCCACAGAATAACTCAAAGAAGTCTACTTACTGCAAACAATTTAGCTATGTCAAAATAAACATCAAAATTCATCACATGGTAAAAGCAGAACATATCAATAAGTAACACTTCAATCCACTGGTAGGCAGCCTTAACACCACCACAATGTTATACCACTGAACACTCATTTTTTTCTCTGCCAAAAAATTCTTCCACCTCCAGATTCATTAAGTCCTTTTACAGAATTTGAAAATCCAGAGTCACTTTGAATGCAGCTGAGTCAAAGATGCAATTATTAGTGCCAGACTCATTGAGCTACTTCAGTTTAAGTGTATATACACTACAGAGGCACGTTAAATGGAGAATTTACAGAGATTTGTTTTATAAAAATTAACTAGACTTAATCAAGTATGTGAAACTTCACTATATATAAAGGTAATTAGGTTTTCAGATAAGCTGATTACTCTCAGTGACAACAGTGACGTAGCTTCCTGTAATTTTGTATATATAATGATTTGGTAGAAAAGGGTACAATATCAAAAACATGAACTAGCTTGCACTTGTAATGGAACAGGTAGGTATATCAGAAAAGCCGAATTCAAAGAAGCATCCCTCTCACCTTAAATAGTTCATAAAGATCTTCACAAAGATCCTGTACAAAGTTCATGTCAGAGATGCGAGGAAGAACCAAGTCTCTAGTCTCCTGAGAGAAAGGAACTTGTGCTTGAGAAAGCCAAGCCCAATGAAAGGGATCTAACACAGGAAAAGACAACAGGCAAAAATTAAATTTTCAAGTGTTTACAACTGTTGTAGTAGCATGCTCCTTCCTGGAGGTAATCAGTAACATGCACTTCCACAGCACTGTGTTACCTCAGTGTAACTCATCTGGCTGCAACTACAAGGACAGCTATCTTTTTTTTTTTCCCCCTCCATCAGTGACACCATATATTTTAAGAATTTAATATTTTGAGTATTTAGTTTAATCAATAAATACTGTAAACAAAAGCAGCTTACTCCTTGTGTAGTAATTCAATTTCCTTTGGAATAAAATAACAGCTACAGAACTAGAACTGAGTGCAGAAGAGATACGTGCAACAGTAGCTATCAAGTATCAAGATGTTTGAGACTGCACAGAGCTATAAGCAGGTAATTAAATAGCCTTTTATTAACTAGCCCACACTTAACTGTAACAATTACCCAATTGGCTAACAGTTCACAGACATCATTAAGCCTTTTCAGGCACTTTCCTCTAAAGTAGTCAGAGAGATTTTCAGAAGCAATTTAGATTTATTAGGAATGTAAATGTTTTATCTTCTTGGACATAATATTAAATTCTACAAAAAAAGCTAAGGTTGAAAACAAGGAAAAACAATACGTAGGCTGTCTACTTATTCTCAACAGTACCCTTAGAACAGTTTTGAAACAGTTTGCATATCCTTGCACTCAAGTCACTTTCAACAACACTAATTAGAAAAAATGTAAGAATCATTCTTTGTGAATATCTATGTATTAATACTGTTCTAAGTTAAAAAAAAAAAAAAAGTGAAGGACTACATCACACATGCCACTGCAAAAAGAAAAGAATCTGGTGCTAGCTTGATGGTTTGATACTTTATTATCACCCAAACTGCAAATACTTGTTTAGAAATTACTTGTCCAGAAGTAAGATGATTGAATAATACATACACGCCCTCCACTCATCAGGATGCTTAAAGGGAAATGCCAAGCCATTGTCAATTGCAGCAATTTTAATAGTAGATTCTTCAGTTACAGTCCACTGAATATCCTATGGAAGGAATATTTCAAAGTTTAGCGACACCCGTGTGCTTACAAAAATATAACATACATTAAAATACTAAATATGGGTTTTGGTTTCACTAATTAAAGTAAATTTAAATTTCATGAAGTACAATCAAAGAAACTGCAGCTCACAGAATTCTTGAAGCTACCACCATAACAAAGGAGCTCTTCCAAAAATACGAAATAAACAGAGCACAGAAACGGCTGTAGAAATCAGAACATTTTCAGAATATTATTTTCTTACCTTATCTGACAGATTAAGTCCATCATCTTGCTTTTCATACCTGACTAACCAGTTATCATTACCTCTGTCTTTAAGTAAAGAAAAAAATGCATGTCACAAGACATCACAGAAAGAAAGTATCACCCAAAATTATACAGGAAGCAATACTCTAAGTTGAGAATTTACCAAAGATGTCAGGCAAGACCATTCAGTTTTTTCCCCCCCCAATCAAAACACCTTTTGTAAAACCTTTAAGATAATTGACTTATTGGAAAGACTAAATTTTACCAAACATATTTAAGCCATATATACTATTGCTTCACTGACTGAATATACGGGGGGGGGGGGGAAAAATAAATAAAAATAAAAAAATCAAGAAAAAAGTATCTTCAGGCACTGGCATCCCTATAGAATGTAGTAAAGATGCCCACTTTAGATGAAGCAGCAAAGGAACCATTTAGATAAAACTGCCTGTGTATTCTACAGAAAACAAACCACCTACAAAAAGTCAAAACAAAAATCTCAACCTCCGAGTGAAAGAAAGAGGAACACAGAACAGACACTTCACAGCTTACTGTTCAGTGCCTGGTCACCGTCAATACAAAGTATTTTGCACCAGTGTGAAACTGTGCGGTTATTGGTCTCCAGCTCAGCATAAAAGGAATGGTAGTTGTAGCTGCTTTTATGCTTCCTGTAACCTCACCATTCTTTCCTCTAATTTTGCAGAAGAGACAATTAATCGCCTACTAACACCACCAAGGCATAGGTATTTTATTTTAAATTCTCAAGTCATTTAAAAATGTCAAGTAACTGCCAATAAAAATTGCTTGGATTTTGTAATTCTCTAATATTTAATGTTTGAATCTAGAGACACACATTTTTTAAAACCTTTAAAATGCAACATTCTGGCCTTCGTTTGTGAGTAACACTTGAAATGCGTTAAAGCTTTCACTAGCAACTTTCAGTCAGAGTTATTTACAAATTTTCAAGTTAACTGATAAGATATTTCAGGACACTACAAGATACCTGTATTTCTGATGACATAATCTAAGATAACCAATCTTTCGAACTGTGACTGAAATTCTTTCCTTGTGTTCTCAGGTAAAGGATCAGTTTCAAACTTCCTGAGCCAGTAGTCAGCTTCCTTATATCCTTCAACAAACAGCTGGAAGGAGCCAACCTGAAACATTAAGAAACCATATGACAAATACACCCACACGTCTTTAGCTAACATCCTTTCAAAGTTCAGAACACTGAAAGCAATATAGTGAACCACCCGCAAAAAAACAAAAAATATAAAAACAAGACAAAGTAGTATATCTTTCTCTAGTGGTTTCTCTAAATTCTAAGAAAATTCTAAGAAGTCTCATATATTATTTGAATTTTTGGTTTTGGTCTGATTTTCAGTGTGTTGAAGCACTCATTGAATTTACCAGGAACTAAAAATAGGCAGACAGACTAGCACAAACGAACCTTCAGTGTTATGAGCAATATCTGATATGAAGAAATAACATCTATTTTCATTGGAAATACTTGTTTCATCAGTTCATAGAAAGCTCACCAAAAATTACAGCAGGAAAAAAAGTCTTCCCCTCTGAAAAGCTTGTATGTTTCACTGATGAGACCAGCAGCTCTGGTCATTTTTTCAAGACACTTTTTTGCATGAAAGTGACTGAAATACATTTCCCAAAAGACTCCAAGGAAGGAAAGCACAGAAGAAATAGGCTCCGTATGTGTAGACAACAGAAAAGTTACTCAAGATTAAAATTCAGAAGAGAGATTATATTTGAGAATTAAAATGTATATAGATGCACACATGTTGAGATACAGATGAACTTTTAAGCGCACATAATAAACAGGTAATATGTGATACAAGCTTGCATAACATATGTTGTATCAAACTAAATTGCTGGAATTGAGAAGTAGATTACTGAAGTTGTGTTTTAAAAGTGTAAGACTAGAACACTGTGGTGAGATTCTGCAGTTACAACAAGAAAGATGTGAGGTTGTAGTCAGAGGAATACTGCACACAAAGGGTAGGATGAGCATGACAATAAGATACCTAAAGAAAAGAAAACAAAGAAATAGAAGGGAGAAAGATTTAGAAAAGCTGAAAGAACTAGAAAAACAGCAAGGAAAAAGCAATCATGAAACAAACAAACAAAAAAACAACAGTAAGCAATGAATGGAATACAACTAGTTAAGAAAAGGAGAAAAACAGAAAGAAGTACACAATTTTAATGTGATTTTCTTCCAGGAGAAAGCTAAGCTGCAAACTGAAAAAGTGGCTAGATTGTAAGTGTAGTTTAAGAGAAAGAAAGATGCAACAGAATGGTCAGGTTTTGCTTAAAAACAATTATATTTAATCAACCTTCCATCATTTAGAGATTGCTTGTAAATAAACAACAAGGTGTTTCTTCTGCTAGAGTCATCTATAACATTTTTTGTATTAAAGTTTTTGTGCCAGAGTAAGGAAATGCATTGATCTTCTCTTCAATCTTACCTTAGGAGGTAGTCCAATTCGATTAAATTTTTTACCAACTTTTGGCACTTTCTCTAAAGCATATTTTTTTCCTCTTGACTTTGCACGATCTATTGCACTGTAATTAAAGGTCTCACTGACAAGCCAGACAACCTTCAAGTAAGAAAATGTCATCATTAAAAATGTTAAAAGCACAACTCCATTCTGCATCATTTTATTTATCTATTTACAGTAAGTTTTATGCTCAGTTGCCAAGAAAGCAAGAATGAAGCATCAGGCAACTCCAGGAGGAAAAAAAAAAAGAAAAAAAACCCAGGAAAGCATGAATATTTGCTATCTCACATTTCTCAAAGAGATGTGATGAAATACTTGCAAACTGGAATCTTTATATGCCGCTATATAGAATATAGCAAGAAGCATAAGAATTGCAAATTCTGATAAATTAGATGCAGAAAAACAGCAGAAAATACTAAACACAAAAGTGGTTAAGTTTTGTTTATTTTAAATGGAGAACACACCGAAGATTTAATTCAGCTCTCAGACTCATCCTTTAAAACAAAGAACCACAGAGTCACTGTTTCTACACTACACCACCGGGCACTAGGACTTGATACAGTTTGCAAATGATTTAGAGCTAAAGCGAGCACAACTACAGCCCAGATCCTGATATATCAGTAACTGTACTTTCTGCATTTGATAATTCATGAATTTGTAACTTTTACCTTAGTTTTGGGTACAACTCCTAGCCCCAGCTTGTCATCTACAAGACAGGCACCAGCTTCAGAGAGATAGCCCTGATTTGGAACAAGGCAGCCTCTGCCAAAACAGCAAGGACAACATATCTTGTGAAAATATTTGGTCCATTTGGGATTTAGATGTCCATAAGGCTCTTCAGATTTTGGTTTGAACACTCCAATAGTTTTCTAGGATAAATAATATACAATTAAACCATGGATACTTTCAATAACTAATATTCAAAATAACTTTAAATCCTAATGCATTACACAATTTCCCTTTCTATAAAATATAATAAATCTAGGCCTAACAAAACAGTATTTGAAATAAACGCATTATATAATGCTTTTCTAGAACTAGCACAAATTCAAAATAACCTCTCTTCATAACAAAAAAAAAAATCAAAACCAGCCAACACTTACTACTTCTACAAAATGAAAGATGATTATTTTAGAATACAAGTAGTTTTAAAAGTAACTTTAAGAAGAACTTTCAGCCTACCAGTTAACTTACTGATTAGACATTCTAGACAGAGACACAATGGTTCCAGGAAAGCAAAACATATACAGAATGCTGATAATCAAGTGTTATATTTTATCTTTTGTATCTATTTTATTACTCTCAGTTAGAATACATGAAAACTTGCACTTGGCAGTTCCAATGAATGGCACCACTATCACTGTAGACTCCTTGACACAAAGCTGACAGCAGCAGTTTATACTACCTGACGCACACAAATAATTGTACCAAAGCTTAAAATTACTGAGAGTACTATTCCATTTTTGGACATTATGCTTCAAGAAATCTGTGCAATAACTAGAGAAAATTGGAAAAAAATAAGAATATGCAAAAAAGTAAATATTCCTCCATAATTCACAGATCCCAGATGGTATGACCGTTGATTTAGCCTAAAGAAGAAAAAATAGGGCACAAAATCAACTAAATAAGTTGCTATAAAGGAACAAGGAACAACAGATTTAGTGTTAACCAACCAAGAAATGATAGGCTTAAATCCCAGCAGGTAAGAAGCGAGAAGAAAAACTCTTAAACCTTAAGAGTAGGCTTAAGACCAGAACAAATTTCTGGGCTGTGCAGTTTCCAAAACAGGATGCTGCTAAGAACAGGTTAGTCACAGGAGCATGACAAATCCTGTAAGACAATCCTGCTCTACAACATAGGGATTAAAGAGATAATTTCTTATGGTGCCTCCTACAACAGGATTCTATTATTTGTTAACCTCAAACTGCACAATTTTCGTTACACCAAATTATATGCCCTTTCCACTGCCTGTGATAAAATTTAGCCTAATGTACAAGGTCTCTGTAATGACTCTTGTATAGCACAAGCAAAATACTGTAGAAATGCAGTATTTTTATTCCTTTTCTCATGACCACACTAAGTAAATCAAACTCTTATGTAATATATAATAAACACAACCACTTAAAAATATTTTCTCATACTAGTTCTTTCCTGAATCCTTACCAAAAAAAAAAAGGTAATCTCTCAATAAGCCAAGCATTGCGTGTAGTTGCACTCCAATTCTTATAGCTGATTTACGCTTCAAACTAAGAACACAGTTTGCTGTAGTTAGTAACCAGCATCCCAGGAACTGCTAATTCAGCTAGACTATGGAGGTGAACTAACTAGTTGATCTAGGTTCGATAGAATTTTTAGCTGCTTTCAGTCTTGTTTTGGATAAGACTAACTACAGTGAACTTACTCTGTTAAATTTGGAAATACAATACACAACACACTTGATTTTAGTAACAGCACCTCTCTTATCTATCCACTTTGATTCACTCCCACCAATTACCAGAAGAAATAAGTTAAAACATCACTATTTGCATTCATTCTACAAGTTTACTATCAACAGCAATAGGATGTGAAGTGGCAAAAATTGTTATGTTTTCAGCACGCTGTTATCTCCAGTTCTAATGGTGTGCTCAAATCACAAGCAAGTTCTCCACAACTGTGCAATGCGTTTACAATTCTATTTAGACCCACACAAGAGGTCTTTATCCTTACAACAAACATTCTCTGTAACATGAAAGTCTGGGATGTAAAACTACGTTCTTCACACAGAACACACTAGGAATTGGCCTCCTAAAGCAACAAAAGAAAAAAGACCCTTTGGAATTTGCTTGGTATGCTACTTCAGTCAACATCACAATACTAGCATTCTAAAAAAGTTATTGTTACTCCTGTTGAATTGCATGCATCTACCTCCTCAAAACAGAGTTACGAGCTTTTCATTTCCCAGAAATGTAATGATGTATTACATTAATATGCCAAGCCATTAATTATCCCTTCTGAGTCACATTCTAGGTAGTACTTCCCACAAAACGAACATTTTAAAAAGGAGCTTAGCTCATTCCATTGCTTGCCTGAACCTTTCTGTGCTACAGTATCAAGTCAAGATACAATTTTCAAGTTTTCCCTAAAGTTCAAACCTTGATAAACTTTGCAGAGCCACTGATGCTGAGTAGAACCAGATGGCTCAATATGTAGACAACCAAGAAGGCCAGTCAAAATTAATTTCTAGACTGGCTGCAATGACATGACCAATTAGCCAGTAGCAAAAACACCTTGCAGAAGACTGCATTTGAAGCAGATAGACTCTTCCTTGGTTACACAGTGTGTAGGTAAATGAAGAAATATTTGTCACTTCATCAAGAACGCTGAAGTACTGAACAGCTTTGTATCAGTAAACAGCTACACCAGTAAAACGCACAAAGGTGACAGGTTTGTATTTCCGGGAGAATCAAATCAACGATTAAAACAACCTAACGGTAACAACACATTTTAGCTAGAAGTTGGTATTAGCGTGAGTAAATATTCCAGAAGCTGACCAGTTAGAATGCTAAGTATGTCAATTAATAAGGTCTTTCCCAACACAGGAAGGAGAAAGCAAGTCACAAAGCTGCTCTAAATTTTTCCTATTTCACATAAGGAAAGAAATGATCCTTACTTCTTCAAAATCTCTTTAAAAATTGTATTCAGTTTGAATATGTATATGTAAGTATACAAGCTGAAAGCCTGCACAGATCAAAACTACTGAAGTAGGAAAGTGACTTGAAAGTAAAAAATTACCGATGAAACTCGAAATGGGTCTCTCTGTAAATAGCATTATATGTAGGAGCAAGAATCCCACAAACTGATTAGAGAAAGAAAATTTTTTTCTTCCAGTTTCAAAAAGACATCCCCCTCCCTTCCTTCACCATCTATTTTGGCTCTCCTCCAACAGGATGAAGGAGCTCACTACTAGCAAATGTTCCCGGAACGCAGGAGCATGAACCATATATACAGTCCTGAGAAGATTTTGTATGGGTAATTCTGCCACCTTACATCTTCAAAATAAGTTCAGAATGAGACCACAACATAATTTAAGTCAGGCAGTTACTGTGAAAAATCACTCATTCAAAAGCATAAACACTATCACCAGAATATTGCCATTAAAACTAACTGGATATTTATGAAAAGTGGCAAGACAGGAATATACTCCGTAACAACCAGTAATACAAATAGAGGTTAAATAAAAAGAAAATTAAATCCCAAACAAGAAGGAAATAAGCTTTCTGAGGATGCAGGAAAAAGCAATCCCAGATGTTGTGAAAACCTAGGCACTCAGGTGTTACAGTTTCCAAGTCCAACTCTAATGGCATCTTCACAACTAACAAACACCTGCATCTACCTAAGATTAAAGACTGCTGACTGAGCTTAAAATAAAATTGCATATAACAAATCTAAAGGTACAGGGAATGATCTTTTTGATACTTGCTAAAAACGCTCTGGAGTCTGCTTTTTGGAACAGGTCCATAAGCAAAGTATTTCTGATTTTAAGAAAACAACGAGGAACTATGCCTAAAGTCTCCTTTAATAAAAATGTTAACCCAGTGCTACTTTTCAAGCAAGTTGTGACTAAGTTCTCTCTCTCATAATAGATTTAAGACAACTCTGATGATCACCTACTATAGTTGCCCTTCTCTTCTGTTAGCAGTAAATGGCACTTTTGAAAGGAAGACAAACTAAAACTACCATGTTAAGATTCAGTAGCTGAGTACAAGCAAAAAGGTAGATTCTGCACAAAAGCTGAGCTGTTCTCAAACAGACCCTTTTATTTCCTCCATATTTATCCGATGCAGAATATTCAAAACATGCTAAAACTGCAATAGAGAAACAACAGTTAGTTGGACTTTACTTATGCTGCAGGACTTTAGAAATCTAAATACTTACTTGTGTTGCTTAGATTTTGGCATGCTTAAAAGGTTTTTAAACAGAATTAGAAATCCTCATTTTAAACCAGCTATTGTTAGAGATTCTGCATTTGAAACATTTTGCTCACCCCCTTACTGTCCTTCACAAAGTAACTCCCACTGGATCCTTGAGAGATTCTTTCCGGCAAAACTCCACACTCTATAGCTTGTTCTGCTCTCATAATAATTTCTGCAAATTCTGGATCATCTAAAAATGTATTCATATCAATAGTGTGTCCCGTATGTCCTGAAAAATAAGAAAATAAGCAAACAAGCACAATTTGTAGTAAGAATGAATAAAAGCGTAAGTAAATACATAGAAAAGTGAATAGTTCTCCCTGACAATGCCTACTTACCAGCAAGCAGGAGAATCTGCTCTGTCAAATCAGTGCAACTTTGCACACTGATATACCCACACCTAATAAAATGTATTCAAAGTAAAACATCCAAACCTACAATTACTTTGGGACTAGCACTGCAAAATGTTTATATCTTACAGTGATTATTTTAATATTTATGTCACAAATCCTAAAGGAGAAAAAAGAACTAAAAAAACGCACATGTACATTGAACATCCACATATCCCCTTCTACTAAGGTTTTTGCTCCTCTTAGTAGAGAAAGCTTACTGAAAGCAAACTGTCCTTTACCCAGTGAGTATTAGAATGATACCACATTATTCTGCTAACAGCTTGGATAGCACATTCATTACCTGTTCCTAAGACACAACCATGCTGCTCACAACTCAGTCTTACATGTAGAGCTGAGAAGTAGCATCAACATCTCAACCAAGTATGGCATGCCAGCAGCATTCAACACTAAAGCACTGTAAGCCTCCTGTAGAACTTCTCTGCACGCTGACCAAGAGATCAGTTCTATGTAGATAATAAACAATAATTAAAAAAAGCAGCTAAACAGTTGGCAGGAATTAATACTTCTATTGCTCTTCAAAACTTTAAATTATTTCTTGGAGTAAGTTCTTAAACTGGAGAGTTCTGGCTTTCTCAGAGGTCAGCTTTTAACTTCTGTGCATTCACTCCAGAACCGAAATCCATTAGAATCCTTTAGGAATATAGAAGCCTTTAGGAATATGATCTTCTATCACATCTCCCTAACATGAATGTAATTGAGTACATTTGTCTTGCAGTTACGTTCAAAAAATACATTATGCTGTATGCTCAAGAGAATTTTTTTTTTTTTTTAAACGTAGGTTTTATTCATTGTTGCTACTCAGCTACTAGAAAGCCTTCTATTACTGCAGTGATGTGTGTGTACAAGAATACACAAGATGCAAACAAGGACAGAAGCAGTTGTAAGTAGTTTCCTTTCAGTTTCTCAACAGCTTCACATGAAAAAAAAAAGCCACTTTACTTGTAACTAGCATCTGTTGAACACTGCAGGGTTTTCCAAGTTGGTTTCTTCTTCTGTGAAAACATAACATAGCTTATTTTCAGTACCACCTCTGAATGCACAGTTATAACTGTTCAAGGTTTTTCTTGCAGCTGCTCTACGAACTATTCTTCTCAGAAGCTCCCATTCAGGAGATCAGGGCTCAGCCACACAGTCAGCATTTTCCAAATGAAGTTGCACAAGGTCCAAGTACAGCAGCTTCACAGCCTTAAACAGAGAGACCGTCCCTCCAAGGACATGAGTACTGTTATCCAAGCACCTCTACTTGTTCTTCCATCAAGTTAACAATCACATAGGCTAAAACACTGTATTTTGTGTGCAAGTGTAGCACTCTAACTCCTTTCACCTAAGCCTTCCCCTATTTTAAGGCTAGCATTAGTAGGGGAAGTCTTGCGGAATTCTGTTTTCTTACACAATCTCAGGGAAGATGTCAAAGAGATTTCTGCATTCACTTCTCTTACTGCTCTGCAGGACAAAACCCAGGGCTCCAGTCTCCTCAGAAACATTAAGGATGAT
>JAOWBP010002392.1:48773076-48813655 GCA_028571105.1 Tragopan temminckii
ACTTCTCCGGCTTCCCGGTGGAGCAGGTCTCGCCGATCTCCTGCCCGGACAACCTGGCCTTCGACGCGGTGGGCAACCTGTGGATCTCCACCGACGGCGCCCCCTCCGGCATCGGCTACAACGACGGCCTGTTCCGCGTGCGGCTCGAGGGCGCGCAGCCTGCTGCCCTGCGGGGATGTCCGCCGCCCGCTGCTCTGCTCGGTGCGGCCCTTCGTACCCCGCTGCGGCTGGGTTCCTCTTGTTGTCACGAGTTGAGCAACCTCTGACCCGCTGAGTTGCAGTAGCGGTGCTGTGCGCGCTTTGGGCAGCTTTCCGCTGGGGGTGTGCTTTGCAGTAGGTTCTTAGAGCAGAACACACGAAGGAGTGCATCTTGCTGCTGCTGACAGATGTGCCCGCAGCTTCCTGACGTGTCGGGTAATAACCGCAAAGGAAAACGTGCGGGTGTGAAGATGTGCTGCAACTGAAACTGTGCTTCTTTCCTATTCGTAATGTTTTGGATTCTGTAATATCCCAGTTCTCTGCACCCAGTTCTACCCGCTGAGTTTCTGTAGTATTACGCTTCTGTGCTGAGAACACGTCACGTAATCCACAGTGTCACAGATTGTGGTCAACACCTGTGTGCTGCAGGGGCTTGGCGTATACCTTACAGAACTCTTGAAAGTGAGAAGTACTCTGACTTAATATCAAGGTACGCCAGCGTAATTGCATTGGATGTATGGCAAAATCATTATTTAACTTCTTTTGGTGTTCAGCATCTAAGAGCCGCATCAGTCAAACAAGTCATGTGTTTGTTCTTAATTTCCAGATTTATGAATTATCTTTCTATGTTCTGTATCTTAAGGGAAAGTGCCCTGAAGATGGATGGGATGAAAGCACCATTGAACTCTTCCTTCATGAACTTGCCATAATGGACAGCAATAACTTTCTGGGCAACTGCGGTGTGGGAGAGAGGGAAGGCAGAGTGGCGTCAGGACTTGTTGCCCGAAGGCACTATAGGTACAAGTTTTATTGGCTATTTGAATTATTCTGTTCTATTATTGATGATTTTGAAGTGCTTTTGTTAATTGTGAATTGTTATCTGAGACCTGGATAGCATTTGAGGAAAAAAAGAATGATGCAATATTGAAGCGATCCAATTTTCTGTGTTAAATTTTCATTAATAACTCATTGGGCAGTCTTGAATGTAACAAAAGTATTTTGCTGGGTGCATGTCCTGTAAAACTAGCAGAAGCCTAAGATGCCAAATTGACTGCAAGCAAGGAGAAGTCTTTGTGTTTTAAAATAATCCATGCATTACTTGCTTTTTTAATACTGTACAGTTTTTTATCAGTGTATCAATCAAAAGTACCGAATATTGTAGTTGTAAAGTACTGAACATCCCCAGTGAATGGCTATTTGTATTTTTTATATTCATTTCTATGTTTATAATGTGAAAAGTTGATATGCATGTAAAAACTCAATCTATATAACATTTATTTCATATGAAGTGAGCTGAATTATAAAGACAAAAGGAGCTATTAATGGCTCAAAGCCCTTACTTTGGAAGGGCTATGACAGGTACTTTGGAAGCTATAAATCTAGAGGCTCGGCATTAATGTCAGTATGAAGATAATTTTTTTTTTTTTTTTTTTTTGCACAAGTGTTCTGTACTTGCAGTACTTGAGTGGCTTTGCAGTTTCATCCAATGTGAATGAAACTGAGTGAAATTTCTGGGGATATTTCTCCTTGAAAGCATATTAGAGACGAGAATTTTAATGAGCTTTACCATATGGAAACTGAGTTACTTATGCTTAGTGTCTTTCAGAAGCCCTAAGTACCATGAAAAATTAATGAAGAAAACCACTGACACATCAGTTTGGACTTTGTTTCCTGTTCTGCTCTCTAGTCTCAGATTTGTGAGGTGTGGAAGGCAGAGAGTTGCACTGGGTAGAGTGCCCAAGTAATTGCTGGTTTTGCTGGAGAGGGCATGCCCAGCTTCTGGCCAGAGTGAGCCTGGGCTGTCATTTAGCTGCTGTTGATCTGAGGTAGCTCTGTCACCTGGCATCTCACCTTCACCTGAGAGTCAGCAAGAACAAGGAAAAGTTTAGAGGCTTTCATCTGTGCACTGATTGATAGTAGCTTTGGCAGTGGGAGAGGTAGCAGGAGGTGGTTCTGAAACAGTATTCTATACTATGCTCATCTGTAGGAACTGACTTTTGTTCTTTGGATTTACATATGTGGACATACCTGCATTTATAATGCTAGTTCAATAGGCATCGAGACGTTGCTGGGGTACGCTTAAAAGTAAGCCTGGCAGGTGCTCAAGCTGTTGCTGCATTGGGTCTTCTTGAAGTTTTTAATTTGCTTTATGGAACATTGTCTGTCTATTGTTCAAAACAAAAAAGAAAAAACAATTTCATATACATTACAATGTACGTAGTTGTTTGCAATGGAGTTCATGAGAGTGCATTGGATACAATATTTTCCACAATTGTTTATCAAATTAAATTCTCTCCAGTAGCAAAAATTATTGCTTTGCAACATGACAAATCCTGATGTGTGTTTTCAACCTTTTTCGTTCAGGTTGATCCATGGAATTGGAAGATCAGGAGATATTTCTGCAGTCCAGCCTAAAGCTGCAGGGTCTAGCCTTTTGAACAAGCTTACTAATTCAGTTGTTCTGGATATTATAAAGCAGGCTGGTAGGTGTACATCTGAAAATCTCTCTTTTGTGGCAAAATGTCATGTGTTCTTCATGTTAATTTCTGACTTACTTTTTCATGTGCAGGTGTCCGGACGGTGACCAGTTGCTTTGTGGTTCCTATGGCAACTGGCATGAGTCTAACTCTGTGTTTTTTAACATTGCGGCACAAGAGACCAAAGGCAAAATACATTATTTGGCCACGTATAGACCAGAAATCTTGCTTTAAATCCATGATAACTGCAGGTAACAGGGGGATGACTAGTTACACGGTGTGCTTTTCTAACAGATACAAAACTTTATCTTTCAGAGTGAATTTATATACTTGGAATCATATCCAGAAAAGGTCTAATGTATAGTAGTTGTAAGTGCTTTATTTCTACACATCTGATTTCTAACACAAAATCAGACATGTTTTCCTATTGCTTTATAGAATGTGGGAGTATGCTGAAGTAGGGAGATGTATATAGTATTGTGGTTTCTTAGCAAAGAGCACAATACTAAGTAAATTAGAGTTCATTTTTCAGTTAGATGCCTAATTTGCTTTCCTGAGAATGATGTCAATCTTTGGTTCATGGTTCAAATCCCTCTCTAAAATTTATTCAAAAAATAAAAAGCATCTTTGAAATTAGGATCAGAAGGTGACAGGCTGACTGCCATGGTGTTTTATTTTGGAACGTGGCAAGTGTTACCTGTCCCATTTGTTTTTAATCTTGGTATGTCAGTGCTCAGTCAGGAAATAAGTTTGGTGCCTTTCTTAGTTCAAACCTTATTTCCTTCTCAAAAGAAATTCCCTGTCTACCAGCCTGTAAGTAAACTAAGGATAGAAGTCCATCACTGCTCCAAAGCTGTCTCCTCCTGCAGACAGACCCATGGAATCAAGGAAATGGCAAGTAGGGGATATATGCATGAGCAGGAAAATGATCATACCTGAGCAAGTGGTGACATAGATTCTCGTCCTAGTTCCTAAGAAACATTTCATTTCAAGGCCAGGTTGGATGGATGCCCTGGGCAAGCTAATCTAGTGCCCTCTGATTTAGTGGTTGACAACCCTGCCTGCAGTAGGAGTGTTGGAGCTAGGTGATCTTTGAGTTCCCTTCCAAACCAAGCCATACTATGATTCTGTTTTTTTTCATAAAAGATTCATTGGATAAAAACATCTAAACTGAGGCAATTCTGTGCTAACATGTCTATATTATTAATCTAAGTCTGAAATAATCTGTTAAAAGAAAAAATGTATAATTTTGGGGTTTATGGTGGAAATGAAAAGCCTGCAATTAGTTGGAGATTTGTTGGTGTACATTTGGATCTTGTTTTTGTTGGTTAGGTTTTGAGCCTGTGGTGATAGAGAATGTATTAGAAGGTGATGAGCTACGGACAGATATTGAAGCAGTGGAGGCTAAAGTCAAGACTCTTGGTGCTGAAAATATTCTTTGTGTGCATTCTACAACATCTTGCTTTGCTCCAAGAGTACCTGATAGGTAAGTAGTCTTCATAAGAAGTACATTATTTGTTATCAGTAAAAAAAACCTACATGTTTTGAATGCTCAGTTAGTGCCAGTAAGTGAAGTGCATCTAGTGAAGATGCATCAATCCCTGTGTTTAAGGGTGATGGCATGTTGTGAAACAATGCTCCAAATGTTTCCAAAAAATGCATTAGGAAAATGAGAATAATAGAGAAGGTCTTCATTCTGTCTTATGAATGAGATTAATAATGATCACTTTGGCTGAAATTGATGCCACTTTGACTGAGATTTCTCATGAGATTTTGTGGAAGTAGTAAGAGTAGAATCTCGTAGAAACGCGGTCCAGAGAGTATAGTTCCACAGCTAATGCCAGATGTTAATATTCATCTTACCTTTTCTACTCTTCCCTTCTAGCCAACGATGAATTTTCCTAGGCTAATACAACTGCTAAGAAAAATAACCTATCACCAACATTTAAAATCATTGTTTGAGTTGCTCTTTCCTGCATTATGCTGATGTCCATAGCATTACTAAAGATGTACTGATGTAGGGACACCCTTGAAAGCGTGTAGGGCAGTGCTGTGTGAGTATAACATAAGATTTGCTCTACTGTCATGTATCTGGGTTTGAACATTTATGTTTATAGCCTGATTGCCTGATGCTACAACTTAAAATTTCCAGCTGTTAAATCACCATTAAAAGAAACCTAAACTACCTTGCATTCTTTCTTCCTATTACGTGTCCATATACATAACTTCTGTAGTTGCTGCAAATGTGTCAGTTCAAGCACTTGCTGAAGCAGAGATGAGCACTGCCATTAGGAGATGAGAAACAGAATATTTGAGACATTATTTCTACACGTAAATTAGTTCTAAAATATTTGAAAAACAGTATTTATCACAGGTTTAGTCTAGTTGCTAGAGGGAAGTTAAAAGCAAATAATTCTGTCAGAATGTTGTTTGAAGTTGAGTTGCAAATTTATTGGCTAGCTTAAATCAAAGCTATCAAAATTGAATGGTCTATTTTATAGCTTTGGTAAATGAATCTTTTCCTTATCTGCCTCCTCTTTTTGACATGCAATTGTTTTGTTCTCTGCAACTAAGAGATGAAATATTAGGTAGTGGCACAGTGTTATGATATACCACAGATATAAGAGAATTTGAATGCACTTTCTATTTAAGGGATACTGTCAACTACTGAAGGCCATAACATCCATCTTCCTGCAGGAAGGAAAATAAAGCATTTTTGGAGGATATCGTTTTTATATGTCTGCTTTTAAACAATCTACATTGTTAAGGCTTTGTTTAGTTGTGATGGTGATGTTTTAAAATTTTAAGTGAGTTAGGATTGTTGAATGATTAGGATAAGAAGTTTTATGTCTGTGTACCTATAGCTCCTTTGAAGTGTTATGAGACTTTATTGATATAATGTACTACTGTATAAATCTCCTTATTAGAGAGAAGTCAGTTCTGTCTTCTACCTGTTGCTGCAAGCTGTCTCTAGAAGCACTGTACTTAAAAGAGAACTGAAGGCAAAAGGTGACTTTTTGGTTAATTAATGAACTTAATAGAATTCTCTACTTTGTCACTTGCATTAGTACTAGAAGAAAGACCAAAGTTGTTGTTTTTTATGAACTTTCACAGGCAGGAGAGAAAGAAAGGACACAGAGAAATATTTTGCCATTTATGCTATTCATGACTTTTGGGAACTTTAGTAACCAAACTTGCTTTAATGCTTTATTTTTCTGATATGACTAGTTGCTCTTAATGGTTTAATTTAAGCTTTAGAAGCATACAAGCAGTGTGCTTTACTGTTTGCTTCCTATGCAGAATCACATATTCTTTTCAGACTGTAGCACTCCCATCCTGTATTGTAGCATGGATCTAATTATTCAATGAAATATTTGTAGGAAAAGTGCTTTTTCTGTTTTCAGGATCTGTAGCAGCTAGCATATTGCTTTGCTGGGACTCAGCAGGTGAGAAAGATGATCAACCATACAGAGTAGTGAACCCTCTGTTTCTAGATTAGGAATTTCTCTACCTGCACTTGGAAAAAAACAGCATATAAGAGTGGAAACTATTTTATTTGAGTCTTGTTGGAAGGTGAGGAATGAGTCTGAGTGAGCAAGACCAGCAAATCAGAAGGCAAAAACTTTGCCTGGTGTAATGTTTCCTGTTAACTCAGGATTCAGAATGTTGGTAAATGGGAAAAATTACTGGACATGCAGTTTCTGCTGAATATCTTGTCTGTTGAAGGTGAATGCATGCATTATACTACGAGTGTTACCTAACCAAACTTGTGCTTTACATACTTGTAATTTCTTTAGGAATAGTACTGTGATGTTGTTGTTTTCCTAGGGATTGAGATTCAGAAAATTCAATCTGAGGTTTGTAGCTGAGTTTTGCATTACAAAAGAGCACAAGGCAATATAATAGAAATAGAACACAAAAGAATGTCACCTCTTGGGAAATGTTTTCCTACTCTTGTCACATTTTATATGGATGTCAGTAAATTACAGTGAGAGGCTGCACAAAAATAAACGGGAAAAATGCATTCAAGACTTGGATTTTTCTGTTTTTATTTTTTTTAAATATCTTTATAATAGCTTCAAATTATTAAGTATTGCTTTATTTTTGAAATAGATTTTCTTTTTAAAAGATATCCACAAGTTTGTTAGAAATCAAGGTATTAAAAAAATAAGATCATGATTGGAGTGCTTTGGAAAGGTTACACGCTACATGTGTGCTTAAAAAGCTGAAGTCCCTCAATGGAAATAACCTTTGCATTCAATTAAATCCTAGTTTCACTGAGAAATAATCCACGTTGGCCTCTCTGTAATTCCAGGAATTTCTAAAGGCAGATGAAAAATTTCCTTTTTTTCCTGACTAAACAGTTAAATGAAGTTTTAATGTTTTGATCTCCACATCCAGTCATTTTAAGGCTACCCATTCAAGGGTGTCATTTTAAGGGTATCTATTCCTTTTGAAGAATTTTTTTTTTCTGTTGCTCAGCTGAAGTATGCAAGTGAGATTTCAGCCAAAGGGCTGAAGTGCTGGTTCTTAGGGGGAAAAAAAGATAGAAACCTGTAAAGGCTTCCTTTTTTTATGAAATTCTCAGTTCCTCAAACACATCTTGAAACTTCCATCAAACTGTTTTCAGGTTGAATGCTAAAAGAAAAGGAAAATGTATGAATAGCTGCAATTCTGTTAATTATTACTAAAGTAGCAAAGTATCTGAAATGCTGATTTGAGATCTGTGTACTGGGTTCTAGTCAAAACTTTCAGCGAAGCATGAAAAATCTGAGCCTAGTTCAACCATTTGTAATACATATAAAAGTTAATAGAATTTTCTTCTTAACCTTTGTTGCTAAAGGTGATTACTGCTGCCACGAGGCAGTAAACAAGAAAGTTTATTTTCTCATTCTGACCTTCTTGTAGACCTTTCAATCTTTTAATGGTCTGACTGATAACATGGATTACAGTGATTAGTATTTCTCTAAATTACAATTTTATGCTCATAGGCTGGAGGAATTGGCTATAATTTGTGCTAATTATGACATTCCCCATATTGTCAACAATGCATATGGAGTTCAATCTTCAAAATGTATGCATCTTATCCAGCAGGTAGGAACTGTGCATTTCAAATATATACACATATATATATATATATTCTTAACAAGCATGAGAAGACCTCTAATCATAGACAATGCTAGCAAGTTTTATCATGTGTCACAGCTTGGAAATTAATCCCACACATGTCGTATAGTTGGACTACTTTCTGAGAATACGGAGCAGAAGGAAATAATACTTAAAATGTTTGTTGTTTCTATTATTGGCTTTTTGTGTAATCAAGTTTGTTTAGGCTTCGTTTATGTTCAGGTTTCTTTTATAATGGAAAGATATCCTTATTAAGCTTTCTTAAAATACTTCATAAAATTATTAACATAATGACTTACAATCATTAAATAATTGGCTGTACTTGAATAGGAATTAAGGCTTCAACAGAATGAGTTACTGATTTTCAAATTTTCTTCAATTTCTAAATTCTCAAAATCAAATGTTTGATTGGCACAGTCTTGAAGGCACAAGGTGGTACAGCAGCACTGTGTAAGTGTTGTCACTTGTCAGTATTGTTGGCACAGAGAACACCTGAAAAAACTGTTGAATTCAATGTTGTATTCAAAACAAGTTCAATTTCTGCTTGCTGTTTTTGCAAAGCAAATTGTTTAATACCTAAGATCAGCCACAAAGCATACAATGCCTGCATTTTTGCTCATTGCAAATTCATGGAATGTTTTTTTGGTATTTCTCTGTTCTCCCTGTTGCCTATGTATTTTAACAGGATCCAGGGAATCCTGAACTATTATATATGCGCCGATAGTTTTTTTTCTGATTAAGAAGACAGTGTTATTAAATGAGCGAAGACCAGTTGGATCTTGTTAGCATTTCTAAATTTATCTTGAGAGACTGAAGGAATGTGACAGAAGTTGAAATGGTGTGTGAAATAGAACACTGTATATATTTGATTTGTGATGATACGTGTTTACTGCATTTAACTTGCTTAACTGTAATGAAATTCTAACATGAAGGAGGCTGTGGGCTTGCTGAGTTTTGCTGCATATGATGTCATATCTAATGATTATTTTCTCAGACTGCAAAGCCACAAATAGAACTGTTTCTGTGTTTTTCCCTAGCTTCTTGGTGGATGGTTTGCGCTTTGTTTTCTCTTTTTTGGTTCTGGGAATGTATACATTTGAGCTGTCATTTATTTACAAGAATTTATGTCCTCTGACAGAAAATGTACTGTCCATGTGGAAGTAATTACTAATGAGATCAAATGTATATCTGTCCCCCATGCACTAACATATTAAAAAACAGAAATAACTGTGTTTTAGTTTTATCTGCCTTTTTCACTCTTCTTGCCACAGATGTTAGCTCTGCTTCTGTTTCTTGATTTTAATACAAAGTACTTATGTATGTACTTGAATATTCTTTAGTATATATGATCATTAATATACTTTCCAGCTTCTGTTATGATGCATGCTTCTTAATTGCACAGTTCGTTGATACTGTATTCCTAAAACTGAAGTTGCACTGCAGAATCTACTGTTTTTGTTTTTTGTTTTTTTTCTTCTTTAAGAATATCTGATTGCCTAAATATTAGGGGCATTTTGTTTTCCAGGAAGAGGGAAAGTCTTTGAGGAAGTTATCTGAATCTCAATTTTGCAGGCAGCATTATATGAAGGAACGCTGTCACAGTCCATTTGTTTTGATGCAGATTATATGTATATGTCAAAAAAGATATTTTTGTTTTCTGATGAGACATTAACCCGTAGCCATTTACTGCCAGAATCTGTGACACGTTTTAAATTGTACAGTGTTAACTGTGTCATTCCCATTCAATTCCAAGAGGATTTTTTTTGATAGTTGCTGCAAATGAGCTACACTTTATAAGACATGCAGGAACTAAGAACAACATTTTAAATCATAGCAAATGAAGGTTGCTGAAGATAGTGTGTTAGCAGACAGCAAAAAATGGTAAGCAAAGCTAAGCAAAGGTAATGCTGTGATTTAAAATTCTTCATCACAAATAAAATATCTGAGAGAGTTTTAGGAATTACATTTGTTTTATTGCTGGATTATGGGTAATTATGATGTTTTCCCATGTTTTTTCCTAATATGTGCTGTGGATTTTTTTTTTCCTTTTGATAAAGGGTGCTCGAGTAGGCAGAATAGATGCTTTTGTTCAGAGCTTGGACAAAAATTTTATGGTTCCAGTAGGTGGTGCTATCATTGCTGGCTTCAACGAGTCCTTCATTCAGGAGATCAGCAAAATGTATCCAGGTAAGTAGCTCACAAATTGATTTAGTCCATACAAAATAAGCGTAGAAAATTTTATTATCAATTTTCTTTCATATTATTTTTGTTTGTTTTTGTTGTTTCAGAAACTTAATCTGTACCTTTTGTTTTGTTTTGCTTTGCTTTTTCAGGAAGAGCTTCTGCATCTCCTTCTTTAGATGTCCTCATTACACTTCTGTCTCTAGGTGCCAGTGGCTACAAACAGTTACTGAAAGAGAGAAAGGTAAGCTTTTTGGGAAGCAGCAATTTCTTGAATTCAGCTCTTAAAGTGTTGTTGCAAAACTGCTTCATGTAGTAAATCCTGTTTCTGTCTTGAAAACCATTACATTTCTTTGGAGTTTACAGCTCTTAATCTGGAAAGGCAATATGATACAATTACTGCTTGACCAAATAATGTTCATGCATAAGTTTGATTTCCTTCTTGTATTTCAAATGAGAGATTTTACGTCAGTTTAACTATCTCATACAGTATTCGTATTTACTGTTCAAAAGTATGACTGATGCAATAGAATTTTGTCCAGTACAATCTGAGAAGTGCTGTGCTGTGTAATTATGACTGCAGTGTGCTCATCCCAGGGGTCTTTGCTCATCTTCATTTGGCCATATTATGCTATTGTGCTATGGTAGTGTTAAGTGCTGTGTACCGTATTCTCAAGAAAATCACAGCTTCTGATAAGTTACAGGTACTGTTCTTGACCACAAAAAGATTAAAAGATTGTCATTTAAGGCATCCATCTAGATACAGAGCTAGGTTTCTTCTCCGCCTCTCCCATGCATGTTCTGTGTTGGATATAAATGAGTTTTCAAAATATGCAAGTGTTCTAAAATTGGAACCTCTACATCTTGAGTCATCTTCAGTTCTGGACATACTAAATGGCTTGCTTTTGCTATCTGTAAGCTTTAACAGAGAGAATTCTTTTTGTAGAATGTTTTGGGTAAGGAAATGTTGTGGATTAAGTACTGTAAGTTAATAGTTTTAAATCATGCATGATTTGTTACATACATTAATTTATTTAGAAAATATGTTTCTTTTGTCTCCTGCTGGCGGCTTGCTGCTGCTTCTGATATCTGAGCAGGATGATAGTGCTGTGTGCCGTGACTTGTTTCTAGTTCCTTGTACTGGCATGCGGAAATTCTGTACTGGAATTGAGATCCCATAGGACTATGAGAAGAACAGCAGGGTTGACTTTCAAAGGCTATGGTGTGGTCTGTGCAAGCTATGTGAAAACATGGTTTGTGAAACGCTGAAAGCGGTCACACTTTTACCAATAGTGGAATGTAGTTTCTAATGTTTCGTTCTGAACCAGTGTACTATCACAATATGTGGGCTTGTATCTTCATTTAAAGCAAATTTATATATTTTTCCCCTCTTCTTCTCATCTCCAGAAAAACTTCAAGTGAATTTATCATGTTTTTTGCAAAACCGATTTTGATGTTAGACTTACATTTGCATCAGATATGTAATGAGCAGTATAAATATTGCCATGTTATGAATAATAAGCTATTTGTAAGTAAACTGTCTTAATGAATAGCTGTATAATATTTTAAATCATATCATTTTCTTGGAAGTAGAATTTTGAAGTGAATAAAGCATTACATTTTTACAATTTCAGGTCTGTTTTATTTCAAGTGTGAGTATACTCTATAAAGATAGCCTTATATGTGGCATAAATATGTTTCTTTTATTGGATTTGCTGTAGAAATAGAAACCTTTTTTTGCTTAAATGTGTTTGTTCCTGAATTGTAAAAATGTAATAATGATGGTTTATTGCCTGTGCTCTGTGAAGGCAGAGGCAGAGCTATTAGGCTCTCAGCAGGAGCTATTTATAGGTTGACACTGAGTACTCCTTTCTATATCGGTTCAGTTATACCTACTCACACAAAGTCAGCTATAAAAAACTTCCAGTATTTCTTTCTCTTTTTACGCTTATTCACTAGTGTTATTTCAGGTTACTTGAGCTCAGGCCAGAAAGACCAGAATATCACTGAGAAGAGGTTAATCTCGCACAACCAGGGGAAAGAACTAGCCATAGAATATCCTGAGTTAGAAGGGAGCCACAAGGATCATCGGGTCCAACTCCTGGCTCTGCACAGGACCACCTCAGATTCAAGCCCTGTGTCTGAGAGCATTGTCCAAACATTCCTTGAATTCCAACTGTTGTCACCACTGCTACAAAGAGCCTGTTCCATGCCCACCACCCTCTGATGAGTAACCTTTTCCTAATATCCAACTTGACCCTCCCCTGACACAGCTGTATGCCGTTCCCTCGGATCCTGTCACTGTCACCAGAGAGAAGATTAGCACTGCCCCTCTACTCCCGTCATGAGGAAGCTGTAGGATGTCATGAGGCCTCCTGTCGGTCTCCTTTAGGCTGACCAAACTGCATTATCTCAGCTGCTCTTCATACATGTTTCCCTCTAGACCCTTCACCATCTTTGTTTCCCTCCTTTGGACCCTCTTTGATAGTTGTACATCTTTGTTATATTACAGTGTGCAAACCTGCACTCAGTGCTTGATGTTGAAGCTGCACCAGTGCAGAGCAGAGTGGGACAATCCCTTCTCTTTCCCCACTGTCAGTGCTGGGACTGATGCACCCCACGATGTACTGTTGACTCATATTCAATTTGCAGTCAACCAGAACTTCTGGACATGCACAGCTGATCTCAAGCCTCTTATTTCCCTGGCAGTACATGTATCCAGAATTACCCCATTGCAGCTGCAGAATTGAGCACTTGCTGTTGACTAATTTCGTATGGTTGGTGATTGCCCAACCCTCTAGTCAGTCAAGATGTCTCAAAAGACCTTTCTGCCCTTGGGGACATCAACAGCTCCTCCTAATTTAGCATTGTCTGTAAACTTAGTGTGCATTAGAGTCTTGCACCCAGATCATTTATAAAAAACATGAAACTGGCCCATAGATGGAGCTCTGAGGTACCCCACTAGTAATTGGCCTCCAGCCTTTGGTAACCCAGTCTACTCTAAACCTTTGAGTTCAACCCATTAGTGTGTTGTTCACTCATCATACCGTGTACTTGTCTAGTTGCATGCTGTACATTTTGTCCAGAAGAATGCTGTGAAAGACAGTATAGAAATTTCTGCTGAAATCCATAAAGATCACATCAGATGGCTTTTCTTGGTCAACTGGATGGATAACCTTGTCATGAAAGGAAATTAAGTTTGTTAAACAGGACCTTCCTCTTTTGAACTTCTGTTGGCTGTGACCAATGGCTGCAGTCATTCATGTGTGTTTCAATAACTCCCATTATGATCTTCTCCATAATTTTACCAGGCACTGAAGTGAGACTGACAGGCCTGTAATTACTAGGGTCGCCTTTCTTGCCCTTCTTGAAAATTGGAACAATATTTGCCAGCATCCAGTTTCCTCAGATTCCCCAAACCATTGAAAAATAATTGAGAGGTCTCGTGATAATATCTGCAAGTTCTTTCAGTACCCTGGGATGAATCCCACTGGGCCCCATAGTCTTTCGTGCACCTAACTGAAGCAGCAAATCCTGAATGAGTTCAGAGTCAGCCAGGATGGTGTCCCTGTCTATGGCAAGGGGTTGGACTAGATGATCTCTAAGGTCCTTTCCAACCTATTTCATCATTCTATGATTCTGTGCACAATCCCTCAACTCAGGGTGGGAGGAGTCTCCTCAGCCTGCCCACCTCCCTCAGAGTTCTGTCCCAATGCTGAGCAGTTCTTCTGTTTTGGCACCTCCCACAGGCATCCCAGATCCTAACAGAAAGCTTGGACATGTCCTGCTACCTCAGGCCTGGGTGGCTGCATGATGTTTGGGCAGTTCTGTCAGGAAAGCTGAGTCAGTTCCAGTGGGTGCAGAGGCTGTAGGGGATGCAGAGGACACAGCTTTCTACTGGGTGAATTCCATTGCTGATTCAGCTCCTTGTGAGCAGATTAAAATCTTCTTCTGCGTTGACTGTTGGAACTGGCATTGTGACAGTTTCTCTTCATGTCCCCTGCTGTGTCTGTCCCATTTTTCTTCTGCACGGGGATACTGTTTAATATAGGAAGGAGATTGTAGGAGAGAGAGGAACATGTACATGGAATGATGTTTTCTGAGACGATGGCGTTCATGAAGTATGAGGTTGTGTGCTCTGATATGGGAGGGTGAAAAGGGTGCAGTGAGTCTGAGGACTGAAGAGCAAGGGAGTAACACACACATACTGTCTGAGCGTCTGATGAATGTGACAATATGTGATAGCATAACAAGGAAAGGATTGAAAGTAGTTTTTCTCACTTGTGCTAGGTTCTCATATTATTTTTTTATGCATGTATCATATTTTTAAAAACGGTTTTCTGATTTCAATAAGGGATTCTAGGTCTTCTTGTAACGCAGATGATGGTAACAGGTCTGTACTCAAATTTGTTAATACTGTTGCTTTTGAAGAACTCATTACTATGTAAAAGTTAAGCTTTTGAATTGACTCCTTTGATTTCCTCAGTACTGTTTATGTTGTGTCCCATATTCTGTATTGCTAGGTTTTAAAACACTCTGTTTGTATGTGTTTTCTTGTCCAGGACATATGTAGTGATTACAGTGACTGCACTGCATAGTATCATAAGCAGCAGACTTCAGTTAATGATCACATCAGAACTGATGGAAAGCAGGGAACCTACATTCCATGACAAGTTTAATGTTTGTTAATTATTTTCCAATGTGTAGGTAACTGGCCTGTTAACTCAGATTAACTAGTTAGTATACTGGTATTAGTGGAAAGGTAATAGCTTCATTTTGTTTTCAGCAATTACATCTGTCAGCAGTCTTTTCTTAACAAACTAATGGTCAAAATAATTCTGATTTTCTGAAATGAAATGTGGTGGAGCTTTTTATATCTGTATTCAGCTGTCTGTATCCTTTTGAGAGTGATTAACTGGAGTCATTCTTATGTCCCTAAAGAGTGTGAATCTGAGTCTAAAATATTTAAAACCACAACTAGTGGGAGGAAATTGTTTAATTTTTACAGTTTGTTAAAATACTGTTTTTATATTTCTGGCTGTGCTGTGCTTGATGCACCCTCAAATGCTGTTCGCCCATTTGGCTGTTGGCCAGGACCCCCAAGATCCCTTTTTGCAGAGCTACCTTCTGTCCACTCATTTCCCAATCTGTACTTGTGACCAGTGTTACTCCCAAGTTCAGAACCCAGCATTTTCCTTTGCTTAATTTCATGCTGTTAACGGTTGTCCATTATTGTTGTTACAAAGATTTCAGTGTTCTGTCATCAATTTCTTACATTTTTAAAAGTTTCTACTGTATTACGAATTCAGAACGAAATTCTTGGTGTTGCAATGCAAGAGAATCTATATATGAGGCTATGTGATGTAAGTATTCCAGATGTACACATGCATTTTCACTGATGTTTTTTGGCTGCGCTTCAGGAAGTAAGCCTTCTGATAATGGGGCTCCATGCTCAGCAGTGCAGCCTTTTTTTTGTGTGCATGAAATGGTGTGCCCAGTGTCTGATCAGGTTGCACATCAGATGCAGCTACTCTGTCTGATACGTAAAGCAGAAGAGGAGCTGTGACAGTTCCGTCATGAACAACTACTGCAGCAGCAGCAAGGTATCTTAAAATGAGACCAAATCAGACTCAGGTACAGGATATGAGAGTTGCCAGTGTGTATGGATTACAAAGGGGCTGTGAAGTTTTGTTGTTTGGTAAGTTTTTAAGGGGAAAGGGAGAATTAAATAATGAAACATAATTGACATGTAGTGCTTGGGTTGTTCAATGCAACTTCAGCATAATAGTTAGCTCCAAACAAGAAAGCTTCATTGGCTGTCACAGAAATGCAATTCTGTAGGAGCTTATTTGTATATAATTGCTTAGGGTGCTTATAAATTATCCACATAACAGAAATGTTTTGTAATAGGGGTTGGTTATAGATTTGACCTCACAAGAATATTTCATATTTCATATTTCTTTCTTTTTTTTTTTTTTTTTGAAAGGCCATTAATCTATTTTATAACAATCTATAAAATAACACAAGGGCTTCCAGCAGAAAAATGCAAAATGCAGTAGCTCATAAAAATAAGTTTTTGAATGTGTGCAGTCAAACACATAAAAATGTACATTTGGATTCTTTTTTTCCCCATCTTTCTATTCTCTCCTGTTCTGCCAAATTGCTGTGTTTGTGAAGGCTGATCTAGTAACCTAGGTATTAATTTTATTTAATATGTTTGTACAGTGAATAACTGGTTGTGACAACTTGGAGTCCTTAGGTAATAAATACATACTGTAAGAGATGCAAGAGAGAGTTCCTGAGACATTATGTACAGAAATGAATTACTTGGGAATTTCTTCCTGTTCCAAGAGAAGTTTTTCTCAGAACTAGTTTCATAGATAATAATACCTCCACAGTAGGCAGATTTAATGTATAGTTCTGTAATATTTTGCTTCAGCTGTAAAAGTAAGTCGCCAGCAGAGGGAGCATAGATTAATTTATGAATTGGATTACAAAAAGTACTGATCTAGTGGCTAAACATATTAATGATGCTCATTGTGGAAAGCAAATAACACATGAGTAATGTGTTTATATTCAGTGATGGACTAAGGGAGATGTGTTTGAATATTTGAGTAAATGTTTTTCAACTTCTACAAGTGAACTGTAAATAAACTGATGGATTGAAACCACTAAATCATTTCATTTCAGAATGCCTCTGCAAAATACAAATGATTCTTCACACATTTTGAGTTCTGATAAAGAACCACAGATGCCTCCCGTACCTTTGTTGTTGTTGTTCCAAGTGTTACAGGAGCTGTGTGCTCTTCTTGATAATGAATCTATAACCTAATTTGTTTGTACAACAGCATCCTACCTTTTCTCTCTGGCAGAATTCATCCCATGGTATTTGGAAGCACAGGTCAGGAGCGGTGGTCATTTGTTTGCTCATAAAGTGAGGCTGGGCTCACTGCAGTGGCTTAAACAGCTGTAACGTTCTTCTAACTTAGCTGCTACGAAACTCATTTGGTTTCATAAGACCTGTGGGAGGCTCTGTTTAAGAGCATAATTTTGATCACAAGCTATAATTTGTACCTGTCAGAGTGTGCGGGTCAGAGCAGGATACTGGTCTGCAAACAGGAGAGACAACTCTATTTAAGGAATGAAAAATCACTTGTCAGGTCCAGAAATTGATGAGGATGCTGAAACAGGCAGTCACATTGAAGTAGATGAGCAGCACAATCAGAAAGAGGAAAAAGCTGGTGTTCGGTATTTTTAAAAAAGAATACTCAGTATCTGCATCTTTTTGCAAGTGTTTATGAGAAACTAAACATTAAAAAGGACAGAAAAGCAGCCAAAGAGTACAATAAGGAGAATGGTGTTTATTCTTACTGTGTTGTATTTTGAGCTGATATGTGATGAGGAAGATAATGAACTGAGGAGGACTATGAGCAGCTATCATAGATTATCACAGAAATGAAGCAGAGATGAAGAAGAGAAGCAGGCTTTAATGTGTGAGTCGCATCTCAGCCAGAACGTTTAGGAACTCCAGTTTCACAACACTTTCACAATTAGAATGGAATCTAATTAAGTGGCATCAGAATTTCGGATACCTCTATTATTTTAGGAGGCTTGTACAGGAGAGGTGGGTGATAGGAAGAGGACTGGCAGTAGAATGTATGTTGTATGAAACAAAATGCAGTCACGTGTACTCATAGCTTTCTCTTTAAAAAAACATTTTGCCTTTCTTGTACAGAAAGAGAGATCTATGAGCCAATGGTAGCTGTGATTGTATAAGTGGTAACAAAAAGTGATTGTTTTAGTCTGAAACGTATTAATAGAAAATAATGCAGGAAGCAATTGGCCGTTTGCGTTGGTTCATTCTCTGGCTCATGGGACTGGAGTGAAGGAAAGCTCTTGCAGGAATGGATAAAGGTCAACTCCTTCAACAGGATACTAATATAGACGAAGGCCTGCTGTAGAGTGGTAATCTCTTCAAGATTTTACTCCTCTGGGTTTCAGTTCCACAGAGAGAATGGCTGACCTCCCAAGCATGTATATTAGATCAGATAGAGAGCTCTCCACCATCCCGAGGGAAAGAACAAGGTTAAGGAAATGGAGCTGTTCCTTTATAGATGGATTTCAGAGAACTATCTGTCCAACTTATTTGGTACACTTATAAAGGATGTAGTAGAGACTTAAAAGTTCTGTGAAGTAGATAGTATTTTCTGTGTTTGATAGCCAATAACAAAAATATTGTGTCCTTTCTTTTTTTTTTTTCTTCCAGGAAATGTTTTCCTATCTTTCAAGTGAGTTGAAGAAGTTGGCAGATATCCACAATGAGAGACTGCTGGATACACCACATAATCCCATATCCTTAGGTAATTATGGGGTTTTAAATCTTTAAAAAGAAATTCTAATATGCTGTGCATTCATAATGCACTTATATATACATTTGCTATACATTAGGCATTGCACACTGCACTCCATTAAATTATTATAAAGCCAAGATGAAACCACTGAACCCAATAAGGTAACCTGCTATAAAAGCAGAGTAGTAGGGTTGTGACTCAGGCCCTTTTTACAAAATTGCTCCTGTGCAACATAATCAATTATTGTAGTCAAGGCAGGCAGAAGATGTTAGCATGTTACTTTATAAATAAATTGGTTTTAAAATAAATTAGGGTATAATTACTTTACACATCGTCTTATATTGTTGTAAAAGAGATTATGGAATTCCTACTCAGGATATTTGTTCTAACCAAAAATTCTGCTGAACACCAAAGTAATGTTACACCCTTGTGCAGGATCTCTGCCTTACATGCAGCCCAACCAAAGAAGTAATCCACGCCAGTTTGTGGAAAACTAGAAATGATGAAATGTAATATTTATGTTTATTTTTCTTTTGTATCTGAGCACAAATCCTTGGACAGGTTTTTATTGTTGGAAGACGCCTTATCCACTGTGTAGTTTTAATCTGACCTTTTGTTACTTCAGCCATGTCACTGAAGAATCTAGATGAAAATAATGATGCTGCTGTTACCCAGCTTGGATCTATGCTTTTTACAAGACAAGTTTCAGGAGCAAGGTGAGAATGCTATGAATTTGAAAATTCTGGGGAGTTGTATTAGGATTTCATAAAATATATAATACAGTATTTACTTTCTACCAGTTGTCTCATGATTACAGACTTCAGCCTGGCAATTACAAGTCCAAAAGCATTTACCTTTCTTCCTCAATATTATATAGTAATAATGTGTCTACCTGCCTGAGTTAGCAACAAGGCCTTCTTTTAGCTTTGGTGTACTAAATAGATAATCTATTCCCATTTAATTTAGTGTCATTATTTCCTAGAACCCCTTGGTTTCATTTAGTTTCCAGCTGTTGTCTGATCTTACAGTTAGGTTGTAAGCTGCTTAGGGAAGGTCTTTGTTTTGTTTATTGCAGCACAAATATGGTTACGCTGGATGTCAGGGGAATAAGCTTTTAATACTCTGCTTAGCTTTCTGTCATATGGAAGAAAATCCTACTTTCTGGAACTAGCCATATTTAAAAGAAAAATCTACAACTTGAGCCAGTCTGAGCTGAATTTATTCTTAGTGATACTGGTACGTGGAAACATAAACCAAATCGTTTGTAATGATTTTGGCTTAAACCTTTTAGAAGAAGAGAATGATTTAAAATATGTGTTGGGAGAATTCCTTAATATGAATATTACTGCTTCCATGCTAGCTTCTGCCGTAGACTTAATGTGATTTTCTGTATCGGTGCTGATTGTTTCCACATCGGAAGGTGTGCTTCATTAGCTTGGATTATTCCACTTCCTGCACAGAGAAATGGCAGTAAATCTGTATGTTCTGTAGTTAGATGCTCTTTTTAATTCACCTTTCCCAACCTTGGCATGTCCTGCAGTTTAAGTCATCACTGGCTGAGATTCCATATTTGAAAAGTTAAGGCTGTCCAACTCTTTGTTTGGTTCAAAGGTTTCAGATTTTTCCTTTTATATGCAAGCAATTCTTTTTCAGTACATATACTGTTTGACATGGCATTTCAACAGATTTTAAACATTAGCCTTGAATTACACAGCAGTGGTGGCAATAGCAGCTTCCTGCATTGCTCATACACACGCTTTGCCATAACCTGAGATTTGAGCACTTGGGCACAAAAAGGATATGGCAATTATAGTGGTATTTGTCTGAATACAGTTTCTTATATGAACTGCAGAGATCGTCTCTGCAGGGATAACAAATTCTTATCAGTTGATTGGTGTTAATTGCTTGTATAAGCTGTAACTGTAGCCATAAGGTGAGTTGTTCCTTTACGAAGGAAAGAGTTAGATTAAGGTTATGGTTTATCGGGGAATGAATGTGTACCAAAAGTGCTGAGAAATAGGGTGTTGTAGGTAGTGGTTCTTCGTATGAGGAAGAGGTAAAAGCAGTGCTGAACAGCATCCGTTTGAGAGGGGAATAAATATAAGGTTACCGTCATAGGATGAGGGAAAGGGGAGCTGTGGCACCAAGGTATGCATGTGAGGAAATTGGGATCCTGATTTGAGGAAGTAGACTGAAAGAGGAGGCAGAAGGCGGTAAAGATTAGGGACCTGGTTTGGGAAAATATGTAATGTCATGAAAGGATGATACACAGTGGTGCACATGTAGTTCCAGCTACTTGGAAGGCTGAGCCCTGTGAAGCACTTGAACCCAGAAGCTTTGGGCTGTGGAACACGATGCTGAGCAGATGTGTTTCCTAAGCCTGCTCCCAGCATGGTGACTGCAGAGAGCTTGGGGTCACGAGGCTGTCTGAGGAGAGGCAGCATGGCTGATAGTTAGGTCTTGTTATGGAATGGAAAAGTTGGCTGCAGATGTCTTTCATGTCATGCTGAGGAGCTCATAAATGCCAGCAGCAAAGATGAAAATTTGACTGAGGAGGGGAATGAATATTCACCTGTACCCACAGATTTTATCTAATTGAGGATCTGCTAACTACTGTCAGTCATTGCAATACTTAAGCACTAACTTGGAGAATACCCATTCCAAGCCCACCTACAGGAATTTGTTTAGCAGTTATTACACTGCATAGGAATTTGTGTAAATATGTTTATTGTAGTGTATCACATAAAAATATTTAAGGCATCTTGTAACTGAATCACAATTCTGTTTATTTCAGGGTTGTTCCCCGTGGATCTGTGCAAACAGTGAATAACTACACTTTCAAAGGCTTTATGTCACATGCAAATGACTACTCCTGTGCTTACCTCAATGCTGCATCAGCTATTGGAATTAAAAAGCAAGATGTAGACATCTTCCTAAAAAGACTGGACAAGTGTTTGAAGGCTTCTAGGAAAGGGAAAGAAAAAAGTGTGAATGAAATATGTACTTCTAACACAGGCACAGAACAACTTGAAGACCAGAAGGTACAGACATAGTAACACAGGAAAATGCACTTTTGTTTGAAGTATGTCAGGTTTGTATTGGACTAGCACTGTGAATCTGAAGTGCAGAAAATTTGGTCCTGATCTGAAAAAAACACCACCAAAAATTTTTGGGGTGAAATTTAGGTTTAAAGGAAATAGGTGATTTTCTCCTATTCTCTCTTACTGGAAAGTCAGTCATAAGCGTTTTGCACCACGTAAATGTACTTAATATGCCAAAGTAAAGCTCTACATTCGTAAAAGCCTTCAGCTGACCTGTCAGTCTGTGGGTGACTGTTGGGGCTGGTGTTCATCAGGTCACAGAATATTTAAGCACATTTTGATTAACAGGATCTTCTGTAGCAGTGATTGAATTTCTTTTTAGGTCTAGGTATACAACCAACAAGAAATGTTTTACTGCTCTCAAAATGTCTTGCTTTTACTCAGCTTACTTTCCATTTTTCTTTTATTTCCAAAGATTTATATAGAAATGTTGCAGATAACTCTTAGTAAATACAATGTTGAAACAGGATGAAGAAATTGTGGAATTGAAATGGTGGTCTTTTTAGGCACTCTTTACCTCTCATGAGCTGCCTAGAACAAAGCAGCCCTCAGTGGCAAAGAACTTAGAATACCTAATATCCTGTCAGTACTCAGTTCTTGGAAACATTTGCATAGTTCAGCAACCCAAAGGAATTTTGAGGGAGTACAGTGATGAAAATGTGAGGCTGTGGAGTGGAGTGAGAGTTGTCCTCTTCATACGTTTCATCTCTTCTTTGATAGTTGCTCCTGAATAGAGCAGTCAGGTCAGAGATCCACTCAAAAGGTGGAATGCTTCGTGAGATGACTGCAGCAGTTTCAAGATCCAGTGAGACCAGAAGATGTTTTGGCATTTTTAGCCCGGTGTTTTTAAAAGCTAGAGACATCCACTTCTGAATCTTCTCCTGCCATTGGCACTGGTGTCTGTGTCTGTGTGCAGTTACTGATTTGAATCCATTTATGAAACAATAGATTCAGAGTCTGTTCCTGAAACAAAGGTTCCATATCACTGGAATGACAGCGCTGTAGGTTACAAGATTTTTTGTTAATTATTCTTAAATGCAATTAACACACTGTATGTAGATCTTTATGTCATTTCATGTTGTCATGTCATGCTGTTCAAAGTGAGCTTAGCATTCAAAGACGTTTTGCTTTGTTTGTGATGTAGTAATCCTTGGGACACCGCAGTTAATGAATTCTTAATGTCAGGAAACATTCTAATTACTTTGTTTTGTGGAATCTGAGACGTGTGTCCTCAGAGCCCTCTGGAAATTGCCTTATCAGTATAGATAGTGCTTTTGAAAGAATTGTCCCTCTACTGTGCTCAAATGAATTGATACAAGAGGTGATGTTAGTATGTGGAACTATTGTATGCTGATCACCATCGAGGTGGTCTCACTTAGTGAAGTTCGTTTTATCTTTAGCTTAAATTGAACTGCTGCTCCTACATTGTTATTGCTACAGCTACACTTCAGGCCCATTAAAGCTTGTGGAAGGGAGGGCTCTCGGGAGTCGCAGTTGTTACTTGCTGTACCAGCATGTCTTAAGAGAAAGGTAATGCAACTTGACCACTGAGTCCTTGTGGACATAACTAGATGTAAATTTTGTTTTGTTTTGATCTGAGATGATGCTATACCACAGTTTTTCCAGTCAGTAAAGCTCTCATTCAGCCTTGGGAGACAGAGCTGTGCAGCTCACCCTGCACTCTGAATATTGGAGCAGCCAGTGAAAACCACAGGGCCTTAGTGATACCTTTCTTCCTGTTTTGGGATATTGTTGTCTTGTGCTTGAATGAGCATAAGTTAGTGATTTAATTGGTTAGTTACAGACTACAAATATTAGAGCTATTGTTATGAGAGCTTAGGGTGGTACATGGTAGTAGATACAATAAGGATTTGATAAGCAGTATCCTGAAACTGAAAACAGCAATTGCCTTTTCTGAGAGAAAAAGACCTCTACCTTTTATGTTCTTGTAATAAATTGTCTGCTGCAAATAATTCACTCTCTTCTACTCTAGATTGAACTGCTTTCTCAGATAGCGTTTCTCCTGTCTTCAAAATGTTTCCCATTTGAAATCAAACATAAAAATTTCAACACATCTCTCTGAACAAGTATCCAGGGAAAGAATTAAAGTGTTTCATTCTGATGTTGTGCTTTTAAACCTTGTATTTTTCTAATTGAAAAACATTTTAAGATGAGACTTTTGGTTACAGTTTTTTTTACATTTGTGTCACTAAGACTTTTCACAGGTCTTAACGATGCTACCTGAAACCACACAGTTTGAAATACTTTGAAAATTGTGCCCATTGTGAGGTATGATCTCTTGAACTAAATATTAGTGCTATGTTACTTTGGTATGTTGTACCAGTTCACAGTTTTATTTCTTTGCTTTGTTCCTTTAAGCATGTTAAGTTGTAATGCATACTGAGTTTTTAGAGACAGAAGCATAATATAATGTCGTCATAGTTATATTTAAATTTAAATAAATGGAGAAGAAATGGTTATTTATGACATACTTGAGACAGGAGATTCAGTAGATAAACTTTGTATTTTTCAAGGAAGAATATAAGCCACTTATTCTCTATTCACCATTGTCTATAATGAGGTAATAAAATAATACTGGAACACATAGCTGTTGAGTCTTCATTTTCTTTATATAATAGATGCGGGAAGATTTCATGTCTGAGGCAGGTTTCAGCCACCAACAGCAGCACTGCTGAAAGATGGCAATAACTTGGACGTAGCTTTGTCAAAACATGAAGAGTAAAAGAAATGCATTAGAGATATTTGCTTTCTGTGAAGGTCTTTCTGAGATTGCACAATGAAGTAAGAAGTTCCTTGACTCAGAAAATTAACTGTGCATCCTTTTTCCTGGCCTCTATATATGCACGTGACATCGAAGGGTTCTACGAACCTCAGGGACCTGCCAGAGCCAACATGTAATCTCCAGCAGCCACAGCACTACTGAGACATTTAGGAAGACAGCATGGGCTTTAGATAACACTTGGGGTTATGTAGCAGGAATCCTTAATAAAACACTATGAACAGATGCCCAGTTACTAAGGCTGCATCTCAGCTGCTATTTGTAAAGCTTCCTCTCTTTCTCATTGTAGGTCACAGCATGTAGCTATCAGTGGTGAAACAAGAAGCAAGCATGTGAAATTTTCCAGAAGAATTTAATGTTCAGAAATGTAGGAGGTTACTATTCTTGCTACTGGTTTGTTGCTCTGCCAGAAGTAACTACCCTGTAGCAGGGACAGCAAAGCCATCCGTCTGCTTGGCAACTGCCACAATCCATACAGTGTTGGAACAACTGCTGAAACTGAGGTGTGTTAAAGTGAGCACTGAGGGTATGAATAACCGTGCCTGTGAAGCAAGCACGTTTCCTGTTGTACTTCTGCAGAAAACATAGATGCAGATACCTGCTTCGGAAGATCATAACCTTTTGTACCAGGGCAGGGTGTGTGGGTGGGCAGGAACCCCTCACACTGCTGCAGTTTGAGTCACTGAAGTGACTTGTGCCCCCTGAGGTGCCTGTAATTGTTCTGTGAGATGCTTTTCATTCCCTCTGATGTTACATCTTATGTTGTCTGGATCTACATAGGTGAAATAAATGAAGGAGCAGATGGACTTGTCTTATAAAAATAGCACCGGGATAATACAGTGCAAGCAAACTGACATTGAATGACCCATCTCACAGACCCTCTCTTAGTCTACTTTTGTAGTATCTGAGATAATGAACAGAACTAAGGACTATTTGAGCAATAATATTGCCTATTCACGCTTCATTCGTAACGACTGCCTCAGATACAAAGCAAATAAAAGCTACCAGATGCAGCAAATTCTCTTGAGCCTAAGAAAGCAAAACTGTAATGTTGCAAATGTAAATGCTGGCATTGCAGCTTAATACACATATAAACTGAGCGATCTATATTGTGCGATCATCATTTTTTAAGAAAGGCTGGAGCCCAGAGACTACCAAATGTTCTCATCTGCAGTGTATCAGCAGTTCTCAGTCTTCAGCTGCTGTATAGATAATAATTCTAATTGAAGAATCATTACACGAATCCATATGTGAGTGAGAGATGGGTTATAGCCTTTTGTTCATGATGCTTTAAAAATTGAGTTGCTGTTTTCACTTTTTATAAAGGGTAATTAGATTGCCTCATTTTTTAAAATGCAACATTTTAATCAACCTGGCTTGGCAGGGTTTGGAATCTGAAGGAAAAATAATCGATGTAACTGACAATTTTTTTAAACAATAGCTATTTAAAGGCTTGAATTGGTTACAAAATGACTTTCCTCAGAGAAAACCTTTGTTGAAATGGCTTTAATTTTGAAACCAGTGCTTGAAAAATTGTGCTGTATGTGCTCTGCAATAATAGTTTTTCATGTATTACACTTTTTCCCCTCAAACATAATGACATTTTAGTGGTTTAATAATGCCATTTAAAAATTCTAGTTAAAAGGGCATTTGCTCTGTCAGAGTTACTCATCAAGCATCTGTCATATCAAATTACCAGTAATAGATTTATCTTGATGGACCAGCTTACATTACTCCTTTTGGGGTCCTAAAGTCGAGTTCACAAACAAATGAAGAGTGTTTTGATAATTCTATCTGCTGCTGAACAGGAGACATGAGGTTGAAATGAAAGCTGATCCAGTTCAGGAACTGAATTGCTTTCTTAATGTGGATGGTGAAACTTAATTTGCCTTTAGATCCAGCCTGAGACTGCTGTAGCAGAATTATAACTGCTTTTATTTCTTTAACCTAACATGAATGAATAGAGGGAATAGAGCGGTTTCACCAGGGTGCTTCCTCTCTTATTACTCTGTCTTAAAGAGCTTCAAAAATAGGGCTGCCATCTTATACTTTATTGCTTTTCGTCTTTTGCTGGTTGAGGTGGGCAGTTGGTCTTGGACAAACATTACAGGAAAGTAGGTGTGTGCATGTTCTGTCTCTAGGCATCCCAAGTAGGATCACACCAAATTACTGGGAATTCAGGACAAGCATGTAGTGTTTCTACTGATCCATTCTTTCCAAAAGCTGCTTCTTGGGCGCATCTCTTGTGGCAGAAAGGTGCCAAAAGAGCACATGGCTCAGATACAAGTAGAAGGATTTTGGAGGTTTCTAGATTGGTTGTGTTTGACTTCTGCTGTGCATGAAGTTCTTCGTGCTGTGTCAGCTCTTTTAAATAAAAGTTTGCAGCTACTCTCATCCCTTACCTAAGTGGTTTCGTAGTGGGGCTCAAATGCAGTGGCAAGATGTAAAAAGGCTGGGGTGCCCAAGCAGAGGAAGACATTCCACTTATTTTGGTACTGGACTGCCTGGCACGTGTGGCGCGTAAAATGAGTTTGCAGACTGAATACTGTTAAGCAAGTTCTTCATGCTTTATCTATTGTTTTTTGGAGTTTTAGGAACTATGGGTGGAAAGTACACCTAGTTTGATTCTGTAATCTGTCAAACAAGGAATGCAGCTGATGAAGAAAGAAGAATCTGTTCAATAGAACTGAAGAGAAGCATCAAAATACAGTTCTCGTTTTACACTCTCCTCATATCAGCCTATTAGTTGTGTGTCTTCCTTTGAAAGATCCTTCTCACCTCACCATATTTTTGTGAGGCTTTTTTAGCAGACTTTTCTGTACTAACACATAAGAAAAATGTACTGCCTAGCAGTGCATGGCCATCCCCATTGATGCAGAACTTCACAGGCATGAGAGGGCAGCAGGTGTGAGTGCACACACTGCTGGCTTCTTTCTGTTTGAGGGCTTTTAAGCAGAAAATAGATTTGAATACAAAAATGTTTGTTAAAAATGATATAGCTGGTGCTATTAAAACTCGAGTTTGTGTTCCAGGCAGATGGCACAAGCTGTCACGCTCTGGCTTTTTGTTTGTTCTTATTTTTTCCAACAATTAGCCCAGTGTTAACTATGCTTTCTGTACCAGGGCAGCACCTCCGGCTGCAGGAAGCAGCACAGCACATCCCTCCCTGGCAGCAGATGGTCTGGCCAGGTCCCTCACAGCTCCTTGGCCCTCTATGAGTCCTTCTGCACTTCAGCCTCCTTTACTCTGAGGCCTCCTGAAGTGACACGTTTCTCAGTGACGAGGAGGCAGTGGTGGCTGCTGATGGTCTTTATATCTACGTGCACTTTTCAGAGTGCCCTGTAGTGCCCTCGTGCAGTGATTTCTGGACCAGTGCGCTCCGAACAGGTGAGGAGGTTTTGTTTTCACCCTGAGGTTGGCAGGACAGTGCTTCCTCATTGCTTGAACACCGCTGTCAGCAACAAAAGCTGGGTGGTAATAAGTGGGGAGTGCAACGTTATGGCCTCCTCAACAAGACCATAAGGGCCACGTGGGTTTGCTAAGGGGAGGAATGGGGTGGAGGTGCTCTTGCCCCCATGTCAGTGGTTTTGATGTTCTTCATGCTCCGAATGCTGAAATATCACTGCAGCTGCCAGGCAAGGAAGGCATGGAGGCACCCAAAGGTGAGAGTTAGGCAGAGGGGAGCTGTGCTGCCAGCCTGAAGCTGCCTGGTCTGCTGATCCCAGAGAGATCTGTGAACTCTTTTGTAGGTGCAGTAGCTCTGCAGTGCTAGCAGGAAGAAGAAGAGATGACACAAATGTGTTTTTGTCATGGAAGCAAGTTGCTGTGACTCAGTGCTCCCGGGGCACTGCTGAGCTCAGCTATAAAAAGCTGTGTGCATTTAGTCCCTAAAACTGCATTTCTGAGGCTCCTTTCACATCCTTCTCGTGCGAGCATTTACAGGCTCATTTTCCCCTACCTTGCACTTTCGGCAGATTTTTACATCTGTGCAAATGGCGCTAAGACTCAGCCTTTTTGACGTGATAGCATTTAGCATATATGCTGCATTTCCTTGGCACAAGCATTGGAGGCCGTGGCAGGGGCGAGGCAGCAGGGAATCAGCCAGTTGTTTGCAGCCTCCTCCGCAGGCCGCAGGTCAGAGCTCCTCTCCTTGCCCCAGCACTGTGCCATCAGCAGCTGTTAGCCGTGTTAGCGCATCGCGCTTTTTCCCCTTGAGGCCGAGCACATTATCTCTGCAACACTCCAGCACCTTGCTGGGAACATGCCACCATTCTGCTTTCGGAGTGTTTTGTTAATGCCAGTGACCTTGACGGTGTGACCACAACACCTGCTTCACCTGATAAGATCATTAATTTTTCTCTGCAGCCTTTGTGTTGAGCGTAAGCAAATCTTCATTTATACCTGGAAAACGTTGCCCAAACACCAGCTTTCTGAGCACTGACCTTCATCTCCCTGTATTTTTTAAGACATGCAGTAGGCTATTAGAAGAAATCCCTTCAATGGAAGTGGGGTGAAGGCGAGCCCCCGGCTAGCTGTGGTGGAGCAGGATGCGGGCAGCAGTGGCTGTCCCTGCGCTGCGGCGGCAGCTGCCTGTCAGCCAGCATGAGAGCAGTGAGCTGATCCATACCTTCCCTGAGCCGCAGAGATAAGCCACACGCACACAATAAGTGCACTCCCAAAATAAACATGCTGGGAAAAGCAGGGTCTTTTTGATGATAAACGTTCCCAACCTGCTAGGAGCTCTCTGTTAGTTCACCAGCTTGTTGCCGCTCTGTATGCCTGCATCCTCCATCTGTCTGAATAGGACAGTCCCAGGGCACGCAGGCCATGCTGTCCAGGCCCACTGCCGCCATGCCATGGTGCCATGCCTCTTCGTGTCACTGGCAAAAGGCTGCAATGGCTCCAGGACTTGGTGTGGGTGGAAGAGCTGTAACCCCAGAGTGCTGTGAAGGGGCTCGCGCTAGTACAGGCCTCACCCCAGGCCTTTGTGCAGCAGGACTCTGGGGCTCTCATGTTTGTTTTTAATTTACTGATCAGGTACAAATTTATTAAACAATAAGGAGTCTCCAGCTTCCTCCTCCAGTTCTGTTCTTCTACCGTGGCAGTGCAGATCTTCTCTGCATGCGTCGGGCAGTCCTGAGGCTCTTTTCTCCCTTCCTCACCTCCTCACCCTTACTTTGTGTGGAAAGTAGCAGTTGTCCTTGGCGAAAGTCCTGCTCCAAAGCCCCTGTTTGTAGCCTTCCCTGTTCTCCTGTCACACTCGAGCTGAGGCTGCTGCTATTCTGCCCTACTCTGCAGGAGCAAACACTGTATTTAGGTGTCTCATTGCCTCAATAAAAGGACGGTGGTGTAAGCACTGTGTCCTGGAAATGCAGGGGATGACAATGTCTCAGAAAATTGATCGTATCACTGGTGCAGGCCAAGAGCATGTGCACCAAAAGGGAAGATCACAGCCTGCAGGACTGGGCATGGGACAGGCAGCTCCAGCCTGTGCTGTGTGACTGTGGGTGCGAGTTGCAGATTGTTTCAATTCTTTGTTTTTGAGCTTTTGGAGTGGTTCACTTATTTAGACAAGGATACTTTTATGCCTGGATAAGGTTTGCCATAGGATTCACAAGACCAAATGCCACGTTATGGCAGATACAGGAACAAAATCAGCAGCTTCCACTTTCTAGGCTGGTGTTTTTGACCAGCTGGCCTCTTTGATAATTTCAAAGGGTCTTGGATAAAAGGAGCTTAGGAAATATAAAGGCCTCTGATTTCCTTCCAGAGACACTGCGCGGGAGCAGTGAAGAAACACTTTACCATCAGCATTTCTGTCGTTCTCAGGTTACGGCCATAAAATTCCAGTTTTCAGGCCTGTCAGCAGATATTTTTCTTAAGTATTTGAAGTACTTCAGTGGCGTTATTTACATAGCCTCTTGTGCACTGGCAATCCTGCCTTTGAAGTCCTCGGTTTTAGGAAAGTTGCTTACAAACAACTTATCCACGTGCAATGGAAGCCTGTTCATATTATAAAACACATTTTAAGCTGTTCCTTCTACCTTTCCAGCAATCAATCTAAAATAAGATTTTAACAGTGAATATTTCAGTCCTATCGGTTAATCAGAAACTGTTTTTCTTCTTTCTGGTTCTAACTCGGAGCAGATATTTCCCTTCAAAGTATAGCAGAGGGAGTGCAGAGCAGCAACATGCCCAGCATGCCTCAATGGTGAAATAGATAACATACAAAAATACCTAAAAAAAGGGGGCAAAAAATAACAAGAAGAGAAACTTTAGAATTATGTTTCTGAAAAGAATACACCCTAATTATTTGTTTGATTTGAACTAGTCTTTATCAAATGAAGTGTCCCCCAAGGCACACTCAGTCCAAACCTACACAAAATTTTCCATAAAATTTTATATTTTCCCTGTATATTTTCAGTACAGAAATACCTCTATAAGATTCTTGTGAAATCCTAGTATCATTAGTAGCTAATACAAATAATAACTACATTTAGAAATGCCAAACATTTAAAAACAAAGTCACATTTTCTTTTAAGTAATAAACACATACTGCAGGGAGAAACATAAATGATGTGCTCTGTATTTCGGACAAAGCAGTGTTTGTAAATGGACTGGAACGTAGCAGGATATTGATTGCTGCCTCTTGGGCTCGCCAAGCACAACCATCTCCCAGCAGAATTGTTCCCTCTTGCTGCTGCCCTTTATTTAACCGCTTGTTAAATGGAAGAAAGATAACAAAGGCATGAGATAAAACAATGCTGTTTGGGAACGCCTTTGAACAAATCCAATTATATGTTAAGAGAGCTGCAGGAGCAGGGTCTGATCCTGCAAATTAACTGTGGGGAAAGCTGAGGCTCTCACAGGTGCTTGGCACCATCCTGGGCAAAGACCTCAGTTCCTCATAGGTCTTCATCAATTCTCCCCACACCAAATTGTCCCAATAATATTTAACCCCTCTAAGGCGATTCCTGTTTCCTCTGAGTGAAGTTTTCTAGCTAACAGGCCAGCAACAAAAGTGGTAATAATAATAAAAAGAAAAGGCAAAGATGGGCAGAAGGAGCAGACAAATTATTGCACATAGCTTGTAGATTTACTATGACAGCAGCTGTATTGCTCCAAGTCAGATGTGCCATTGTAGAAATCCATTTATAGCTGGTCAGTTCAACAACTGGTAGCAAAAAGCCTCCAGAATGCTCAATTCAACAAGTCCTAGCTTATTTCTACACAGCTCTTAAGACCGCTGAAGCTATGATGGATGGCACCTTGCTTGAAATCTCCTTTCCCGAAAAGCACAAGACTGCCAATATTTGTAAGCTTTACTTACACAGGTCAGCAAATATAATAGACAAATATGCAGGGCAAAATGCATTTCGATTGATTAGATCAGATTTAGAGAGAAGGTACGCGTTCTTTATTAGGGATATTTGTCTTTTCATCTTTTCCACTGTGCTGCTTGTTAGAGCTGATGGAGCTTTTTGCATGTATTTTTAAATACTGGTAAGTGCGAAAGACATAGGAAAGGCTTTTCAGTGGATTTTCTCTTACTTAACTGAAATGAGGTCAAATCTAATGCTGACCTAATCATATCTTGTTAAGCTCCAATAGAACATATTTCCCAAATACTCACTGCATCGTTGAGAATCAACCTAAACTACAGCACAAGAAGGGCAACTAAGAATCCTGTTTTTATAAATAGTTCAAGTGTTGGTTATTAAAGCAAATATTCCATTAGCAATATTTTTTTCTGTTTTATTTGCACGTACTCAGGAATCCTCCGGCTTCTTCCATCTAACATTGTCGCCAATAGGTGGTGCTAACAATTTCCAAATTCAGTACGAGTTGGTTCCCTTTGTTCCTCAAGCAAACCCTGTGCCCGCCTCATCTTCCTGGCAGATCTTCCTCTAAGCCTGTTCTTGATGATATGCGATTCCCAACAGATTAATCTAATTTTTCATACTCCTCCTTTGCTGCTCTGACCTTTAGTCGCTCTTGCGTGCTGGTCTCTGGGTTTTCCCTGCGCTCCATTTGCTCACAGCCAACTGTCGAGCAGAAATTCCCGGGAATGCGATTCCTGTGCCCAGGGCTTTGGCTGCACTCCCAAAGAACTTACCTTTCTCTTTGTTCAGAGTTATTTGATCTTGACTGTATTTTTCCATTCTTTCTCGAAGAGGGTCTTAACACTGCTCCAAAACGAATAAATCACTTTCACTCCAACTCATCTTTAATATGACTTTTTAAAATTCTGCATGTAAAAGCAGAAGGCAAAATGTAAAGAAAGGAAAGGTCATATGAATATAAAGCAAAGTCAAATGATACAGAGTAACTGGTGGCTTCAGTCTTCTATCTTAAGCAAGGATGCTCTTTAAGACCATTGATTCAGAATTCAGACCGGTAGATATTCTCTGTTTTCAGTGACAGTCGGTTTCAGAGCAATAGCCTGTTACTCCAGCCAGCAGGTACTGCAGAGCTAATTCTCCTGGTGCAAGCCATGACATCAGACTTGCACAGGTGGGAGAAAAAGGCTGTCCCTGCCCCAACATCAGCACGGCAAATGGCACTGCCCTGCACTGGAGCCAAGAAAGGTGGCTGTGGGACCAGGGCAGGAATGCAGAAGCCACACTGGACATCAACACACCCAGCTTCACAGCTGTGATACTCAGGGGATGTACCACAACTGTACGTTAAGAAAACACAGTGGAACAAATTTTCATGGGGTCCGAAGCAAAGAAAAGTGCAGTTTCTGAATCTCCCTTGCATTTCAGTATGTTTGATCTAGAGCCCTGTATCTTGGGCAGTTTTGGGCATGGGCATCTTTTCAACTCGGGACCTACCAGAATGAGGCAACAACTAAGCAGTCTGAGAGGTGGCCGCCTCACTACTGGACAGAGCTGGCTCTGTAAGTGATGCATCAGCTTTTATTTCCCCCCACCCTACCCGCGTTAGCTGTTACTGATCCTTCCTCCTGCTGGTGAGAAGGAAGCATCTTGTGCCCTCTCAGGTGTCCATCATAGCAATCTGATATTTTGCTGAAGTTTCAGTGTTCTGCACCTAGACCCTGTACAGGGAGCTATCACCTTTCCAAGCCTGCCTTTATTTTTTTATTTGAACTGAAAGGAACAAGCAATGCCTGAACTGCAGCTTCTAACATTTGCATTGCTCTGGATAAGATCTTGCTGACCCTGTAAGAGATTTCACAACAAAATAAATCATTTTGTTGCATCAATATGATTTATGAGTATTGAAATGCAGACAAGGGAAATCTATCTATCTAATCTGAGGAAAAAATATGCTGCTTATGTATACAAATTGGAAACACTGGCTTTCTTGTTACGGCTCTGAAGAAACCAGATCAGATTAACCATATGACCCAGAATATAATGGAGTGTTTGCATTAATTGTATAGACCTCAGAAAATCAGGAAATCAGAGTCTGGAAGAGTGAAACAGACGTCCCAAGTTTAAATTTTCATCTTTTGTCTCTAGTATATGTACTAATCTGTGTTACTGAGGCTGGTGAAGCCATCATCTTTCACTTAACACTGCAAGTCACAGTGTAAGATGTGCAAATTCACTGACGAAGCCCAGTCATACAGGAAGAGGAACTTTCCTGATGCTTGACTAAAGACACAAGGGAAGAGAAAAACACAACAAGTCAGACCTACCCTAAATGAGCATAACCCTGAGAAAAAGCCCGAAAAGGCAGTTTTGAAATTATGCTGTCTGGAAGGGACTTGGAAGAAGCAAAGAAATTGCCTTTGTTTACTTAATCCCTCCAATGCCCAAAGGAACAGGGCTCAGAAATGCTGTAACAGCATTGTATCAGTTTCTCCTGAGCAGAGTAACTTGTAAGGCCTCCACATTTTTTGGCCGTAAAAAGTCTTGGACTGACTGGTTTGCAGCTGCTTTAGGATCAATTTTTTATATGTTTTCTAACCTTATCCTTTTTTCCCTGGTTTGCTCCATTTTATCAGGCTTGTTTTGGGTTGGTATGTGCTGTCACTCCTCTGCCAGGGAGGAAGAGATTAGAGGCTTTGCAGGTTGCTTTCTTGTTGATCAAGAAACCTGTGCTGTAGGAATTCATCTCTGAAATGTGTTTCCTTTACCTGCACACACTGTGTGTGTAGATACAGACAGAAGAAAGCAGATTTGAGAAAATCCCACATGGACTTGCCACAGCTGCCAGCAGTGTCTGAGCCTCCTTTTTGCTGTTGGTAAATCATTGGCATGTAGTAACCACTGCACATTTATTTGCTTATTTAACCTTGATAAAAATCAAAAATATTTAAGCTTAACATAGAGATATGCAAAAGATCACCTTGTAGCACTAAAAGTAAGATCTTTTCTACTACTGCTTAACACAATTTTTCCTAAAGGATTCCTGACTCGGTTGTAGAACGTTAGCAAAAAAAAGACATTTTTATGTCTTTCAGCTGTTTCCCAATTTAGATGCATTCTTGTTTTATTTCTTTGCTCTATGTTAAAAGTTCCAACTTATTCTTCCTGTTTCCCAGCCTTTCTAATGAAAACTTCAGCAATAAAAGAGCAGTAAAAGATAAATTCCCACTGTGGCAGAGACTTTTTCATCCACTTTTCGTGTTTTCCTAAATCTCACCCTGTCCCAAAACCAACAAACAGCAAATTGTTATTTCAGTCAAGGGATCACAGCAGAAAGTACAGAAAATGGTATCCCCCAACATTTTCTCACATCATTAACCAAATGGGAATAATACTTGGAATTGGATGAATGGGTATTACTTTACTGTAATTGAATACTGAATATTGTATTACTTAACCGTGAAATAGCTAAATAATTTCACAAATATTTTTCCTCTGTGTTATTGAGTAGACTTAATTCTACCCATAGGATGTCTGCATGAGCCACACACGTAAGAAGCACGTGTAACAAAATGAGTTTTCAAATGCCACTCTTAGACTTAAGAATCAAACATCTATACTGTGGAAATCGTTCAGTATTCCTACCTGTCACGTAAAGAAGTAGGGCAGGCTGCTCTGTCAGACAGTGACAGAAACAGCAGTGTGTGCTGCGCTCAGTGACTCTACAGAACCAGCACAAGTGGGGCCTGGGGGCCCACATCTCCCTCTGCAGATAGTTGGACTTGAGCGAGATGGAAAGATTACGTCCTTCGAAAGGCTGCCACAGCTGTTTCCTTGCTTCCCTTCAGCAAGGTGGAAGCTTTTGGCTAAGCTGAGCACCATTTGCTGGAGCAGGTCTGCAGGGATTGTCCTTGAGATGCAGGTGGGCGTTGTGCCCAAGCAAGGCAACACTTTGCCATTCTGAACAGAGCCCGGGGCAGTTATGCACACATGAAGGAAGCTGTGGTGGGCTGGCTTTCTGACTGCCAAGGCCTTAACATTGCACTGACTTGCACTAATGAGCCCAGAGGTCCCAAGGAGTTAAATGCAGCAGATACCCTTTTTTTCTTTGATCGCAAGCTGGGGATCTGTGGGCAGAGTTCAGCCACGGCACTAAAATCCCATTCAAGCAGAAATGTCACGTTATTTACTTACTAAAACAATGCTCATTACAAAGACATGTTAGGAGTGAAAATATGACAGCATCTATTTTGGGTTGTCATTGATCTTTAATTTGTTGTGACCTGAAGGTTTTCTATGTAGTCAGTGCTTTTTGGCCAAAATATATGACTGCAGGGAAATGAATAAATGAGTGCCAGAGATGTTCTTTTTTTCCTATGAAAAGACTGAAATTGCTTTGTGTAAATGTGTGGAAAATGCTGATATTTTGTTTCTATAAATACTTCGCCTCCTGCGTGCTGTATTTCATTTGTGCTGTTTCCTAGGAGTATTTGGCTTCTTATCACTTTTACGCAGGGTGCTGAATACAAATGAGCCACAGTTTACCCAGCAACCAATCTGTGCAGCATTTGTGACTGTTGTGCATTTCCTGAGCAAGAGTAACTACTGAATGCAGCACATTACCCTGTAGCCTTGCAAAACACCAAGGATTATAAAACATACATTTAGTGGATAAAAACACTGAGGAAAACGTTCAGACACTCCCTGTTTCTATATATACAGATGTACATGTATATGAATGTATCTGGGTGATGTGGAAAAAAAAAAAGCTGAAATGATCCATCATTTTTAATGAGAGTTTAAACACAGGGCAGGAAAAAAGTTCACAGCTGCATTTCTTATTCTCAGCAATACCGCCTACAACCAGGCTCCATATAAACAGCGCTCCATTACATGGATTCAAATGGTCACAGAACAATCCAGGTTGGAAGAAAGCTCAGGAGGTATCCAGTCCAACCTCTGTTCAGAGCAGAACCGGCTCTGAGCTCAGACCAGCTTTTATCAACCATCAGGCCTGATGTTCTCCAGGTGGAAAGGCAAGCAGGGGGCCAGTCAGTCATGAGCAATCCATCTGCAGGTAGCAAATGGATTTTAACTTATATGAAATTCAGAAAACACCAGTAGTGCTTTCTAGCATATATAAACCTATGTCAGATTAGGCCCAAATACTTCGAATAAAACTGGTTTTCACAACCTACTAGCTAGGTAATGTCTGTTGTGTGATAGACCTAATCTTTAGCTTTGTCTCAAATGTGCAGAAGCCAAGATAATTTGGGTCATTTTCAGCAAAACCGGGAATTGCTGCTCTTCCGAAGCAGTTCAGTGCACATGAAATCAATAAGCAAAATTGGGGTGAAGTGGTCAGGGAACTGCAGTTGATCAAATGGCATTAAAATTTATTAGCTGATTGTACAATTTCTCAATAAGCAGGTATATAAAAGGCAAAGTCTTTATCTTCACAGTGTCCTGCTGTGATTCCCATGAAGGCTGCTGCCCTTCTCCCACAGCCTCCCCATCTCTACCTCTGTTTTTCCCATGGGTTATCTGAACTAAGTGTTATCTAAGGATTTATTTTCAAATGCCCATGGTTTTGAGAGACTGCAGGTTTTCTGAGCCTTGGCCATATATTAAAATCAAACAGTAATTCTGTGTCATTGATTTCAATGGGCGTAGTCCACCTACAAATGCTTCACTTTTTCTGTAGCAAGCACTATAGGTATTCTGTCCTTGAAATGAAAAAGGATGAATTTTGCTCTCATTTACAAGTCTAATTTAGAATTTTTGTTACTGAGCTCAAGGTGGAGAGAGAAAAATGAAAATTCCTGGTTCATTTTTTGGGGGTAGTGGTCAAACAGTGACTGAAATTTGGTCATCCTGTAAAGATACAAATCTCTACCATCCTTTTTTTTCTTTTGTCCAGTGGCATTAATAAATGAGATTTCTGTTACTTCGTTGTCTGCTTGCATCTGAGTCTGCCTGCCAGAACCTCTGTATAACTGCTGATAACTTTTGAATGTTTTTAGAAAAGGGCAAAGGACACAGAGATCTTGAGTTCCCACAGCAACTGGGGGAAGAAGAGATGCCATCAGTCCCAGCTGAGGGATGGGCAGGGAGCAAGAACCATGCTGCTCGCCCACACATGAAGGCATTTTCTGCAGAAGGACTGTCACCAGGTAGGCCCATAGCTGAAGGTAACTGGGAGCCCCCACTTGCTCTGCCTGCTCCTCTTCCCCACACCACATCTTTCCCAGGGGTGGGGGTTTGGAGCCACAATGGACCCATGTTCAGTGGCCCCTTGGAGAACATGCAAGCAAGGACAGTGCGTGTGACCGAATGCTCTTCCTCCAGCAGCATGCAATGTGAGTAGCAACCTCCACAGGCAGTGCACTGAGGTAAGAGGCTGGGGAGGAGAGCAGGGTGCCGCTGCAGGAGACTTCCAACTCTCCCAAAGTAGGATGTGGCAAGCAGCAGTTCTGTTTGCTTCCTGAGAAATTTTTAAAAGAGTTTATGAAAGCATACTTTGTAGTGCTGCATTTCAGCAAAGAAAACTGCTTTTGCACTTCTTTAAAAGCCAACTGCAGGAACATACCAGGTGCGCTATCTGGAACAGAAACCTGCAGAAGGCAAAAGCAAAGGACATTTAATCCTGACCAAGCAGAGCAAACATTTGGTACGAAAGCTGGAGAATATTCAAGAGAATAATAATGTACTCCGCATGTTGCAGTGCATCTCCTCTAGCAGTTGGACTCCAAAAAGGTCACATGAGCCACGAGTGAAGAAAGAAAGGAAAACACTCAGCAAGATGAATATTGCTCAGAGCGTTAATTTTCCCATACTTCCGCCACAGCAGGGTCACAAGCAATTAAGAGTCCTCATAGCAGGAGCCATTTTACTGACATACTTTTCTCTTACTCAAAGTTTTTTCAGATCTCTTACTTTGGACAGGTGGTCGATGTATGATCCAACAAAACTCATTGCTCTTTGCCAGTTAACCTAGAAGTTATATTTTCTCTGACAGAAGGTTGGAATCTTTCTTTCCTTGTATACTTCTTGCTTTGTATGAGGTGAGCCTCACTGGGGGTCAGTCTCTTTTCCTAGGTAATTAGTGATAGGAGGACAGGTAATGGGTTTAAGTTGTGCCAGGGGAGGTTCAGGTTGGGTATCAGGAAAAATTTCTTCTTAAAAGGAGTAGGTGGACACTGGAGCAGGCTGCCCAGGGAGCTGGTGGAGTCACTGTCCCTGGAGGTGTTCAAGAACCTTGGAGTTGTGGCATTGAGGGACATGGTTTAGTGATGTGGTAGTGATGGACTAGATGATCACTGAATTCTTTTCCAACCAGAATGATTCTGTGATTCTTCTATGATTGTATGAATCTGTCAACAGCTTTCTGTCCAATGTCCAGCACCAGCAAAACACAACAAAAGGATTCACATTGGTATTACACTTGATAAAGGGACTGAGAAGTGGGAATGATAATGTGTGAGAAACACCTTCCTGATCTTGAGGAAATTGAGCTGACAACTTTCACATCTGGATATGCTTTTTAATATTTATGTGCTCCTCCATGTTAGTGTGATTTCACTTATTTCTGCAATTCAACATATCCCTGAGATTTTGGAAAAGGGAAAGAGTCATTGCATTAGTAGAAATGATGATGATGACACTCCAGAGTAACACAAGGAGCCGTTCTCAGCTAGGAATCAGTGTTTTCCACACCACAACTACTCAGAGGACCATGCCCTTACACATAGTGCACTTGTGCATGCTCCTGTGCACACCCTTGGCACGCCATGCCCCTGATCAGACTTTCTTACTGAGCTCATTTACATGCTGTCTGCATGGTGCTATGAGTGTGTTACCATTTACAATGCTATCTTTTCTACGTGTATCTGATTGTACAATCATTCATATGCAGTTGGCTGCACTTATTTGTGCCATGACTTAAATGGTGGATGCATCTGCAGGCCCACAGAACAAATCACGTACATCTATGAGCTGAGGTGTGAAAGAAAGCCACAGAACGCATGTGGCAGCGTTGTTTTTAATTCTTTGGAGATCTGTTTCAATGCCTTTTTCCTTCTCACATAAGTGAGAGAATTTCATTTTTATGTAGGGCTGCTGTACAAATACAGTAGATATCACTTTCTAAAACAAGAAATTTCGGAATGTTCTTTCAAGGAAATTTATACGGGGGTGGGAGTGTATGCGTATTTACATTCCTATACTCTCATGCACCTGTTTCTGTCATCCGAGCGCTCAGAACCAATCACTCTTTCTTAATTAAGCTGACAGGGCTTCCTGCTGCACCCTGCTGCCACCAGGCCCCTCCTCGGCCTCCTGACAAGAGGCAGTGGGCACACACCTGGGAGCAGGTGGCAGAGGAGTGGCACAGGTTGCCCAGAGACTGTGGGTCTTCTTGGAGATCCTCAGAAGCCGCCCAGCCACGACCCTGGGCACCCTGCTCTGGTGTCCCTGCTGGAGCAGGGGTGGGACCAGAGAGGGCCCTTCTGCCTCAGCCATGCTGTGGTTCTGTGAACACACCAAAGTCATCCTGAAGTGGCATCCCTAGATGGCCCCAGCAGCTGTGTTTCATGGGGACAACTCTTGCCACAACTTCGCTAGTGGAAAATCACCTTCTGTGCTGCTGGTAGCTTTCCGGCTTCTTTGCTTTGCTTTGTAACGACGGCATAAGGCACCCCCAGCCCGGCTGTACCAGCAGAACCCAGCGAGACTCGTGGTGTGCACCAACTTCCACGCGCTCGCCAGTGACACAATCCCCGCAGACACACTGCGATCCTCTGGAGCGCACATCGCACCAATGATCCTCCCGACACCAGACGCTGTCCTCATTCAACAACTTGCGAGAAGAGAAATAATTTCCGGGTCAGCCCGCGGGGCATTCCTAACACCCCGCTGCCTCAGAGCGCGGCCTCGCTCCCCATCCCGCGGCCCGCCCGCAGAGCAGCACGGCCGGCACCCCGCCCCGGGCCGGTTCCCACGAGGG
>JAOWBP010002392.1:48813755-48833085 GCA_028571105.1 Tragopan temminckii
CGGCGCTGCCGCTCGCCGTGACGCCGGGGTGCTCGCGGTCGGGACGCCGCGCTGGGGCTGCCGGCAGCCCGCGCCGGCTCAAACGTGGCTTTTCTCTCCCTCCGCCAGGAGCCTGGTGAACGGGACCTTCTCCGAAGTCAAGGACAGGATGTTCTCCCACTTGCCCTCCCTGCAGCTGCTGTAAGTATCGCCCTGAAGCATCTCGTTAGCGCCCTGCTCGCCGCTCCTCGGTGTAGGTACGGGCGCAGCTTTAGGAGGAGCGGCAGCAGGTAAAGCCGCAGCCGGTGCGTCTCGATGGCACAGCCGCCGTTTGGTAACCCAGGCGTGAATTTTCTGTATCGCTACAGCACCGTGAACCAGTTCATCAAACGTGTAGCTACGCGCGAGAGGAGAAAAAGTGCTATCCGGTGTCCTAAATTCCACTGTGAGTTTCCGATTGAAGAAGCTGAGGGCGGCGTTTCCCCCTGCAGCCACGTGAGCGCTGTCCCCCAGCTCAGGTGCCGGTGAGCCCAGTTCTGTGCCGATGACTCCCGTGTCCCTTCGGGACGTTGCGGGGCAGCTCGGCGCGGCACGGGACGTGGCTGCTGGGGACAGGAGGAGCACCGTGCCCACCCGGGGAGAGCGGTGCGTGCGCTGCCTGCAGCACGACTGAGGTTTGGCACCTGGCCTCCAGGGCGGCCGGCCCCTTTAGTGCCTCCCAGCGCTCCCTGGTGACCTTGGGTCAGTCCCATGGCTGTGCCCGTGCTGCGGTCGTGTGCCCGCAGCTCGAGTAGTGTTTCCCACGGGCTTTCATTTAGCTGCCCTGGGAGGCAGGAGCAGGGCAGCACAGAGATATGGGCGCTTGTACAATCTGCACGGCCCCAGCTTGGTACACCTCACCCTGAAGGGACTGGGTTACTCCCAAAATAAAGGGATGCTCTGAGGAAAAGTACGGTGAGAAGATGCATGGCCTGCCAGAAATGGAGGCTGAGCGCTTGCCACAGAGAAATCAGTTAAAGTTGGTCTTGGCAAGAGGTAATCCCAAAGGGCGTCTGGTAGTGGAGTGCCCTGCTGCTCTTGTGCCCCCTCACCTCCCTCCAGAGGGTCTGGCTCACCATCCAGGGAGAGGGATGTCACCTTGTTAAAGACGCTGCGGAGAGGTGGGCAAGGTGAGGGATGGAGGCCTGCAGGGCTGGGACTGCCTTGTATGCAGCATTGATGAGGCCACAGTTCAAGTATTGTGCTCGTTTTTGGGCCCCTCGCTACAAAGAGAATGTTTTGTTGCTCAGATGTGTGCAGAAGAGCAATGAGGCTGGTGAAGGAACTGGAAAACAGGTTATGGGGAATGACTGAGGGAACTGGGGCTGTTGGGTCTGGCGAGGAGGAGATGAGGGGAGACATCATTGCTCTCTGCAACCGTCTGAAAGGAGGGTGCAGCAAGGACTGTGCCAGTCTACTTTTTCTGGTGACAACTGATGAGATGCAAGGAAATGGTCTCAGGTTGTGCCGGGGAGGTTTAGGTAGGACATTAGGAAGAATTCTTCACAGAACGGGTGGCCAGGCATTGGAATGGGCAGGTGGAGGTGGCAGAGTCAACATCAGATGAAGTAGTTAAGAGACCTGTGAGTGTGGCACTAAAGGATGTGGTTTAATGATGAACTCAGTAGGTCAGGTTGATGGTTGGACTTGGTGATCTTGTGTCTTTTCCAACTAGATGACTGTATGATTGTAAGGTCTGAGGATCTGAGTCTTCACAAGTTCTGGCTCAGCTTTGGCCAGGTACTGTGAAGGTATTCACTTTCATTAGCACCAGACAGTGGAGTCTGAGATGAGACAGTTGGTCAGCTTGAGTTTTAGGGTGAGAGGATACAGTAAGCAAGAGCAAGTAGAGCAATTAACCACCTAATTTCTAAATATAGTTATTCCAATGTACGCTAATAGGAAAATGGAAATTATTGTTGTGCTAAGGTTTTCTCTAGTACATGAAACATTCTGTAACCTTTCTCACATGAAAAACTTGCTTGGAAAAGGCTGGTGACCCCCAGCCCCTTTTTGTTGAAAGCACAGATCAGGACTGAAAGCATAGCATGTTCGTACTGTGCCTTCTCTGATCTCCTCAGAGCAATAGAGGATTTACCCCAGTGTTTGAGCATAACCGAAGTCCCAAACCAGAGCTTTAGGGGGAGCTCAGGACCTGGACAGAGGACAGAAGGACTGCAGGAAACAGCAGGACCTGTGTTATTCGGGATGGAAAGAAATGAACCTGACAGTGGTTTGAGAAAAATGGTGGATACGAAATGGGAGATGGGGAATCTGTTTTGGTTTGGACAGTGGTAGTAGGAGGAGGGAGGAAGAGCAGATGAAGGTTACTTCTTCTCATTAGATGTGGTGGATTTCCAGGAGGAAACATTGAGCTAACAGGGGGCTGGTCAGCTGGAGAAAGGCAGAAGTTGCCCTTTTCATTTCTGTTGCAGTGCAAAGGGTTTGTAACCACTACCATCATCATCCCAACTCCTGACAAATTTTGTTGGTCAGTGTAATTTGGGAGTTTGTCATTAAACAGGAGAAAAGGAATGATTAAATGATGAAAATTAAAACACTGCGTGGAGCACTGTTGTACGTCAGGACTGAATCTTCAGTCACAGTAACCATGATGAAGCAGTAATGCAATGATTTCTTTTTGATTGCAGCCTGATCCTTCTTAGATTTGTACAGAACAATTTAAGAAGCGTTTGTCTAGTATTAACATAATAACCCAGGATCACAGGGAAAGTTTGTATTTTGTGTTCATTAGTCTTAAAAATTAATTTTAGTAAAATGCCTAAAACCATACAAAAAGAGGATTAGTAAGTAACGATAGTAAAGCAATTAGCGCAGACATGTTCACTTGTAGCTGAAAATTCAGAGGTTTTATTAAAAATGATTTATTTTGAGGAACATTTGATTTTTAGACTGGATGAAAAGTTTTGCTGTTTCTTCAAACGAGACTGCCATCTGTGCCTTGACCATAGACACTGGAGTGTCTTGTTCTCCTTTGTGCTTTCGTACAGCAAAGAAGCAGCTTTGCTGGCCAAAACTTTTCTGTAGCTTCCTTCTCCCTAACCTCGCTGTCCTGGCTCAGGTGACAACTGCTCAATGCAGCTCTACCACATTTTGACCCTGAAGTTCCCAGAGGAGGCAATGCAGCACCAGGAGCCCTTCTCCTTGGTGCGTGCAGACACAGAGTCATGCTCCCCAGAGACAGCATGGCTTTTTATCTCTGGCTGTTCAGGCACGTCTCAGATTGCAGCTGACAATCGGGTGGCGCATAATGGGTGCTTTCCTCCCACACTGCAGATCAAGCTTGGGGCAAGTCCCCTGTGAGCTCAAAACAGGTGAACCCCAATCCACCAAGACTGCTTAAACGAAAGCTGGTGCTTGTACAAAAGGGCTTACCACTTCTCGAAGCTTGGGAGTAACACTGAGATGGCCTCTGGAAAATTTTCACTGTGGCTTGAGGGTTGTGGGCACTTGGGATCCACACACAGCAGACACCCTGAAAGGACAGCTTGTCCTACTTAGGGGACAAAGCAATCCAGGGCTAGGCTGTATTTAGCCAAGGTGAATGGTACAGCGAACATATTTCCTGGGGAGTGGTGGACTTTAACTAGCACCGCATTATGCCTTTGATTTTTATTTTTTATAGACCATTCCACAGTATTTTATGTGTGCTGCATTGGTGGGGCAATATGGGCTTGAGTCAGTAAGATGGGTTTGGTCACAGTCAATAAACACAACTGGCATAATCCAGTGTGTCAACTTTTAATATGCTTTCCCATTGCCTGCTCTCTGTTTTCAGCTTGCTGAACTCAAACTCCTTTACTATTATACGAGATGATGCCTTCGCTGGTCTCTTCCATCTAGAATACCTGTAAGTTTGGTATTTTTTGTATTCCCCTGACCGTTATAAATCAAGGTGTTTTGATAAGTTACCAAGACTCCTGCTGTGGAGTCTTACTCTTTACTGTGATTACCAGAAGCAGGGGAGATGGATGATGGATTGATGTTCCATTTCTGTGCAAATGTCCTTTATGGTTGCTCACCATTTTTCAGAGCTTGCAGTGGATTTTTAGTATATGCTGTGAGTGCAAGATGGCTCTGTGTAATTACAGTACATTGAAAAAGCGTTGCTGAGCGAGAGCTTGTTCTGGCTTCACAGAACAGTGCCATCACTTTCAAGGAGTTGGATCTCAGGAGGGGCGGTGAAGCCTCCCATGGCCTGTTGACAGCCTGAGGAGGAGTTGCAGGGCGTTGGTGTACTGCCTGGAACAGCCCTGATAACCGTACTGATCCTCTTTCCCCAACTTTCCTCTTCAACTTTCTTTGTTCTGACATTCCATTTAATGCCCATGGCATTCATTTTTGTATATTATAAATAATTACAAATATATGAATATATCAATATATATTTCATATAAGATAAATTATTGTAATTATTTACATTATTATTTAAATTTATTTTAACTTTCCTTTTCTGAACTTAGTTCACTTCTCCATTGATTTTTATGTTATCTTCATTTCCCGATCTTTTTTGTTTTCTTTTTTTAGTCACCCTTTTTTCTTTTAAATAAAGTAATAGCCCTGGTACCAGGTTGTCCTCACTTCATACTCCAAAAGACTGCCATTTCTCTGTGTTACCGGACACGAGCTGGTATGTTCTAAACTCTGAATATGATCTGAAAGAAAGTTCATCTTTCCACCCGCCTTTCTGTGCTGAAAGGTTGCTGTGGAAAACTTTTGCCTTTGTCTAAAGGAAGACCAATGCTCGTAAAACTGACTCTTGCTGAAGTCCTTCAGGTAAGTAGGATGAAGTCGGGGTGTACTGAGGACTAATGGTCTAATACAGGAGAAGCAGCCACCGGTAGAATTAGTAGACCAAGAAATAGAGGATAATTGTATGTGGCATATGTTGGAATCCACGATTCAGCTACATCTAGATTTTTGAATGGTAGTTATCTAATCATTCTCTTCTACATGTGTCTACAGGAAAAAAAAAAAAAAAAAGTAATTTGCAGAATGCTGATAAAAAGGAGGAAAAAAACCCCTGCAAATATTTTTATGTTGTTTCAGTGGTGACTTGCTTAGGCTTTGAAGTGTTGATGAGTCTGAAATGGAGCCTTGCTGCAACAACATGCACTACAGTAGCTGTTGCACTGGTATTTGTGGCCAGACCTCTGTTTGAAAGAAGAGACCTCTGTTCTTCCTCATCTCATTTAAGAGACAATTTCTGTCCCTGGCTGCTAATTGCAAACCAGGGAACAGAATTAAGACTGGTAAAGCCTTGGAGATTCAATTTCTTTTAGTAACAGCCAACTAACTAGTCTCAGTTAATGGTTGTGGTCATCCTCCCAGCCGAGTCCCCAGGGTGCTTCCTCTTGCAGCAAATCTTGCCTCTGCCTTTTGGGAACTGTACATGAGCGAGTGGCCTTTCCTTTCCTTTTTTTTTTTTTCTTTTTTTTTTTTTTTCCTAGCTGTGCAGATGGTAACATCATTACAATTGTAATAACTCATGTCTCTGTCACCAATGATCAGACCTTACAGAGAAGAAGACACTGCTGATGAACACGATCAAGGCTCTTTGTGTACCGAGCAGTTTCCAAATGAAGAGCAGCAGGGGAACAGCTGCAGCACCTGTATATCCCCTAGCAGAGCAGCTCTTGTGCTGTGTCACACTGCACTCACAAAACTGATGATGGTATTTCATGCACTTTTAAATCTACCCAGCTACATTTGCAGAATCTGGACAAAAAAATATCTGATAAAGGTGGGAGCTTTGCTGGCGTTCCCAGGGTAGCAGCCCTTTGAGACTGGGTTTGGTTGCAGAGGAATCCAGCAAATTTACTGACTCCCAGCCCAGATTTCCACCATCTTGTTGCGCTGTGTTCAGTGTTTATTTGCACTGGCTGACAAGCTGGCTGTGTACTGGGTACTGTGTCAGGGAGCACTCTGACTTCGTGCTCTGTGGATTGAATTCATGTCTCCAGGCTGCCTTGTAACTGATTATGTTTGACCCATAGCTGACGCCCTCCATTCACATGCAGTACTTCATCATCTGCATGCTTTGCGTGCAGTGAGGATACCAGTCAACTCATGAAGGATTTTGGCTCTGTCTAAACAGAGCTTTTGTCATCTCCTGCATTCCACTGCGAGCTGCAGCCCCTTCTTGACTCATTCAAGAAATGACATTGACTCACACCATTTTTCCTTTGTCTTCCTGGATGGCAAACAAGGGCCTGTAAAGGGAAAGGAGATACTCTTGTCTCATAAACTGTTTTTGAAGTCAGTACGCAGCTTTCTTTGTCCAGATACAGCTGTACCATGCAATATCTTGATGACCACCTGGCTACAGCTACTTTGCAGAACCGATGGTGTATTTATGGATGTGTCCTCAAGTGCTGTAGGTGCAGGATGCTCAAATGTCAGCTCTTTCTCTAAATGCTGACATACAGTCAGGATGAGCAGCATACTCCTGCAATCGATATGTGACTATCAGTTCCCCCAGCATGCAGGGCCGTGACTTGTGTGTGTTAAGGAGCCCTGCAGAGGTGATGTCCTGGCTGGAGAGTACTGGAACATGGCAGCAAGAAGACACAAGGCTTTCAGCAGAGATCTTGCCACGTAGGCAGACTTTGGGCTTGGAATGCCAGTATATTGCTGGGGTTCATGTGACAGTACTGACTGCATTAGGGACCCTTTTGGTTCTGTGGGTGTGAAGGTGGCACTGCATATGCAGCCCTCTGGCTGTGGGCACCATCCCTTCAGGCACGAACTCAGAAGCAGTGTCCACCTGCACCCTGCAGAACTCTGGCACCTCTGTGCTGCCCTGTCATTTCAGTATTTAGGTTGTTGTTGAGGAAGGCAGGACTTGAGCTTTTAAGTCCATCTCAGAAGTCTCTCCTACCCAAGTCTCTTTCCTCATACAACACATTCCATGAGAATTAAACAACAAAGAAATAATGGTTTTTGCTTTGCCCACTTTGTTTCTCTGTTACTGCATATCTGTGTTGCTTGCTCTCCCTTGTGCTACCCTCTTCACTTCTTGCAGTACACCAGAGGAAAGGTGACAAGGCAGTGTGACCAACTCCACTGAGACTTCCCCCTGTCTAAGTCTGAAGGGGCTATGCAGGAGCCTGCAGAGTTTGGCGGACATAGGCTAAAGCACTGATGGTGCTCATAATGTTACTTAAAGTCTTCTAAAGTACTTTTTTTTTTTCTTTTTTTTTTTTTTTCGTAGCTTCATTGAAGGAAACAAAATAGAAACCATATCAAGAAATGCATTCCGTGGCCTTCGAGACCTGACCCACCTGTAAGTTATTTAATACTTAGTAACTTGTACTAGAGCACAACTCTTCCTTGCAGATAGATGGTTTTCAAGCCAACACCTCTGACTGTTGGTAATGTGCCTTCTATAAATTAAAAAGTGACCTTTAAAAAATGTCTGCTCAGGCAGCACTGCAGCACATCCAGCTGCCTGTGCATGCTCACAGGTCACACTGGGGTGCAGCCCTTGCCTGTGGGTGCTGCCAGTGGTGCCACTGTGGTGTTACGTACTTGCAGTTAACATTCCTCTTTCTCTCCAGCATGTTCAGTCATTGATCTCTGTTACATTTCATCCAATAAAACAGCTTTATGCGTTTTACTTCTGCGTCAGCTTCATATTCTTCGAGGAATCACCATTCTTAAGTAAGTATAATAAGCATGTGTGTTTCTGGTAGTTACTAACAATGCTGGTGACTGGACAGTATCCCATAATTAACATTTTGTAGGTGAGTTCAGACTTAGCAGGTGTCAACAAGATGATAACAGATGATGTAACAATAATACTAAGCTCTAACTTTCTTTTCTAGTTCTTTGGCCAATAACCATCTGAGAACTCTGCCAAGGGATGTCTTCAGTGATTTAGATTCTCTAATTGAACTGTAAGTAATGAAAATCTTTCTGTTGACCTCCTGCTACTATCACTCTGTTGCTCTGTGGTTTAAGTTCTGCATTTGTGTGGTGCTGTGTATGTTAATGTGCACTTTGTTGTTCTGTCTTTTCTCATTTTAATATTATTTACTTGATGGACTTCTCCAAAATGACTGCTGTTTCTCAAATCACTGATTTGAGAAACAAATGTTTTGCATATTTTTTTTTAGTGGAACAGACCATTAATTTTATGACAGCAGTTTCTCTGAATAGTTTTTCCTGTTAATGTTGCAAGTATTCCATGAGATTATTTTAGTCAAAGACGTTAATTTACAAATATACGTTTTCATGCAGTTGTAGCATATTGCTGTCTTATTGCCAGTGTTTTCATGAATAGCTATGCTGCTAGTCAGCTTCCCCTGTTTTTGGCCTGGTTCTCTCAACTAAAGATTGTAAGCCACAAGAATTGCCATAGGGTTGAAGACCAGGCACGTTAGTAGGGGTTAGCAGGGGCACATTAGTTAAGCTGACTAGACTCCACATCAGGAGTGAGTCTAAAAATTACTAGCCTTACATCTGTATTTACATCTGCACAGAAATTATATCAGCACGACCACCCTGCTCACCATGGGTGCCTGGGTAGTTCAGTGAAGGAATGGGATTTGTCTGTGTCAGCAGTAGATGATGGGATGCAGACTTGCAGCAGACAAGCGCTCTGTGAGGATTTATTATGCTATAGTCCTAATCCTAAGAAAACTTATAAACAGGAGTGACTTTACATGAATCACAGTGCTTTTATTACTAGCGTTATACCTGGGCTTATTTCCTAGACTGAAACTGTTTTTCTAGGGTGAACACTTCACTGAAGGAGCATAGAAATTAAGAGCACGTTAAGAGGTCTTTCCTCCTCTCATTTCAAAACCATATCAGAGTTACGTTTTAAGTTCACTATGTCAAGGTGCTAACAGTTCTGTAAATTCATATTGCTATCAACCTTTTCAACTATGTTTATTTTTGTGTGTTTTTTAGAGATTTAAGGGGAAATAAATTTGAGTGTGACTGCAAAGCCAAGTGGTTGTTTTTGTGGTTAAAGATGACAAATTCCACTGTTTCTGATGTCCTGTGTATTGGTCCAGCAGAATATCAGGATAAGAAGTTAAATGATGTGACAAGTTTTGATTATGAATGCACCACTACAGGTATTCAGAATGTACATTTCTAAGCACACTACAAATAGTTAAATATCAGAGGTGTATGTTACACTATTTCACCTCTGTGAGCATGACATGGTGGGAGGAAGGGAAAAAAGGGTAACATACAAAGCACTGTGGAATACTAGAACAAGCATAAAATGAGAAAATTACATTTTGAAGCCAAGGTACAGTTTTTACTTAGATTAAGTGATAATGGGAGAAGAGTTGGGAATAACCGTATTCTTAAAGTCTTGATTAGGACTTGCTAGTGACCTAATTTTCATCACAGCATGCATTCTGTTGTCTGGAATAAGGCCATATAGTTATGTCAGATGAACTTCCTAAAATCTTTTTTGCTTCATAGAAAGCAATGAAGAGAAGTTCAAATGATTTGGCTGTATCTGCTATCTTTATTCAGTAGACCACAATTTAATATCACCAAATGTGGCAGCAATACTGCCAGCTGTTCTTTATGGTACTCCATTAAATTGAAGATAAGTGTCCAATAATATTCTGAGTACTGTCTTGTTTAGGATCTTGATTTTTATTTTAGGTAATGTAAAGCATGCAGACCGAAGTGAAGAGACGCTTGCATGTGGGTATGCTTATATTTCATGACCAGATAGCAGCAGTTGCCTGTATTTAAATGTAGTCACATCATACAACTGAGAATATCAGCTGCAGGTATTGTTTTCATGTTTCGTGTATATGATGTCAGCACTTTGCCTTTTTTTTTCTATACAGTAATATCAGAGGCATTCGAGTTCTTTCATCTGTCATCAAATCAGTCTTCATCTTTAAGAGACAGTAGAGAAGTTTTATATTACTAGTAATATAAAACAAAGTTTTGGGACATGATATGAATGGTAATCCAAGGGCAGTATTTAAAGCGAAAGAGAATGAATTAAAAATTAAAAAACATGTCAGAAGAGCAGTAGGGATAAATCATGATAACATGCCACATAAAAGGATGTCAAGTGCAGGTGACCAATGTAGCTTAGAACTTTACCCAGGTTACTGTGTCTGTAAATCCATGGAGGTGCAGAAGTAAGGTGTAAAAGTAAGCTTCATTTGATTTATAATCTAGTTTAAGAAATTGCACAGCACTGACAGTATGGGAAAACAAGCCTTACCTTCCTGGCCCTCAGACCTAAATTAATCTCCCTATACTGTGTCATTTCTTTGCGTCTAAATAGCTGACATCTAGATACGAACTGAAATGGCTACAGGCTAAATTCATCCATAAAGTTAGTCCCTTTGTCTGCTATAAATGAAATTTCACTGAGCATAAGTGCAACATCACGTGCTGTAGATTTTGCTGGGAAGCTAAGGTGTTATGTGGTGCAAGGATTGCACAGCAAATGTTTTTATTCAAAGGCCACCTGTACTCTAGCTGCAGGCATATGGATATAACATACTCTTCAGATAGTAAAAGATGTTTTCCAACCAGACAAGGACACTGTGCCTAACCTGTTTGGTCTGGGAGCAAACAGTGACCTGGAGCTCAGGTCTGTAGTGAAGGTGTAGAAGCAGTGGGGCCCCAGCATCCTTACAGAGCATCTGAGAGGGATAGTATTCATACAGAAGTGACCTATAAGAGACTATCAAGTAGAGTATAAATATAAGTCTTCAGGACCCTGTCATCTCAGACAGCATCATGTCCCATGCATTGAACCAGTCGCTAGCTTGCTGCGAGCTGCAGCCCTCCATGGTGGCTGCTGGTGGCCTATGGTGTTAGGCCACAACTGCCTTTTCCTTCTCTGCCCTTGCTTCCCCCAGATCTGAAGGGAGACAAAATTCATTCACGCATTCATTCCCTGAGGACTGGTGTGTTCAGCATGACTGGGTGTAGGACGTGATAGTGATGGAGTTTGTTTGGTAAAGTATTTTCTCATCAGCTCCATTGGCTCATTGCATCTGCTGAACTGATGCAGTGGTGACAGAAAGGGAGATGTAAAGAAGTGTTGCCAAATTGAAGAAAATCCAGAGGACAAAATGCTTGATCACTTACTGTGAAAATTATTGGCAGTGCCTGCGACCTGCACTTCTAACTCTTTCAGTTGTACCATCTTGTCTTTCCCATTTCTCACAGCTTGCATCATGAAACAGGTTAATCCATTTCACTTTGGGGTGGTTTTTTTGTTTGTTTTTATTTCTCCTACAGATATATCCAGGGGCGCTGTGGTTTGGTTGTAAGCCCCTTGAGGGATTGTGTACTTACTTTCAGGAGACTTGAAAACAGTCTTACCGCTTTTATTGCCTTTAAGGCCTAAATTTTTGGCAAGCCTGATGTGTCAACATCTCTTTAGTGTGTAAACGTGTTCCACATTAGTCTGGTATTTACAGCTTGGTTTACTGTCTTTTACTGATTATGTCTGATTTAGTTACCCATTTTTAGTCATCCAGTGACATAAAGAGCCCGATGACAGGTACAAGTAAAAATAGCAGTGTTAACACTGAATCATTTCTGAACGAGCAACGGATTTTAACTCACAAACTGGTCTGTTTTAATTTGCAGATTTCCTCAAAGTGTTTCAAAACTGTTGAGATATCTTTTTCAGTGTTAGAGCTATGCTTTTTTCCCTTCAAGATTTTAAAAATATTTCAATTTTCTGTGACTACATCTGTTTCTGTCCCATCCTTTGCTACCTCTTATGATTTATCACTTACTTCTACTTCCTGCAAAATTTGTTGTTGGTCTTCCCCAGTCTTTTTGTTTTTCCAGTGGGAATGAAGGTAACTTTCTTGTTTTCCTATTTGCACTGCTGTGTCAATCCCATGCTCTGTCTGTAGCAGTCCCTCAAAGAATAGTGACTGTTGTTTCTGTTGCAACTCTGGAACCTGTTGTGTTTGCGTGATGATTGTCATCTGTCTTTGTTCTCCAGAAGTGTAACTCCTCAAGAGCAAAAGTTTTCATGCATGCAGAGACAAAGAGTTCTTAATTGAAAAACGAGTATTTCTTAACATGCCAGACTGAGGGATCAGAGTGAGGACTTGATTAGAATTTCACCAAAATCCCTGAATACTCAGGCCCTTTAAAAGTAGGAGTGAATGGTGGAAGCACGTAGCGAATGGAACTTGAAGCAGGGCAGTGTCTGGTTCTCCAGAGAAACTCTATCTTAATGGAATATTCATTTCCTTTTCTGTATGCTTATATCTACACATAAATTCCATGCAGGTCTTCTAGTACCTTCTAGACCAAAGCACCTTTTAAGTGCTGGCTTTTCTTTGTCAACTCTGCTATATTTATTTCTTTTTCTGATAATGATGACTTTGCCAAACTATCAAATTCAGGGTTTCTGTGTTTTGCCCCAGGCTGGCTCTGTGCTGACTACTGACTTAGCTCAGTGTGAATTTTAGGACTAAATCTGCAGGCTCTAGGCTTTTGAGCAAAAATCTTGAACTTTCAGCTGGTCTTCACAGGTTGCTCCAACTCCTCAGTCTTAGTATTTAGATTAAGTTTTCCACTGGATAGTAATTTGAAGGTTGGTTGTATTTTATGCTTAAACTACTTTACAATGCCCCATAAAACGCTACGTTAACTGAGATTTTGATTACACCATTTTATCTATTGTCTAGCCAAAATAGGGTTATCCCCAGGCAAACTTCAGATATTATTTCACTTTCTGCCTGGTTTAGCGTAACACAAATTGCTAGTGATTAAATTTGCATGTCTTAAGAAGTTATTGGACTTCAGCTGGAAGTAGCTGGCTCTCAGCTTGAAAGTGATTCTACCAAGGCCATTTGACTTGATGGGAAAGCAACTTCCAGCTGTGGGGAAAGAGTCTTCTCTTTGACAGTATGTGATTGTTTGAATGTATCCTGATTTCAAGGATACCAGCCAGCCTAGCTAGAAAATCGAAATTCTGACATTATTTACCTGTTTGATCTCCTTTACAACTCTCTTTCCAGAGGACAGTTTAGGGATGCTTAAAGCAAGAAGACGCTTTCCCCTGTTGCTGCATGCCTAATGTGAGCACTGACACTTCCATCTTAGGCTTATATAGAATTCAGAATATGTCACTCATTTGCTGTTTGTAATCAGCAACTACTTATTTTGTATTTTCAGCAAGAATGTATCCTAACTGTTGTGTTGTACCTTTTTAGATTTTGTTGTTCACCAGATTTTACCCTACCAGTCAGTGTCAGTGGATACATTCAACTCTAAAAATGATGTGTTTGTAGCCATTGCACAGCCCAGCATGGAGAACTGCATGGTGCTCGAGTGGGATCATATTGAGATGAATTTCAGGAGTTATGACAACATCACAGGTAATTAACTCTGGGATTCTAAGTGTTGATGAACTATTGGCAATTCACAAAGAAGGTGAAATTCATAGATGGGACCAGCTAGTTTTCATCCTACGACAGTGTTGAAATTAGCCAATTAAAATGTGCAATATTTGGACATGAATGAGTAGTGTACCTTGTTCTCACATGCATGTTTAACCTTGCTGTAGCACGCAGACTAGGCTTTTTCAGTTCGAACTTGTAAATTGTTCTGACAGCACAAATACTTCCTGTGAATGTAACATGATGGCCCAACTTAAATATTCACTGCCTGAATCACACTGTAACTTAAAGGATAGGTTTAGATAGCCCTTGCTGTTACCAAGTGCATGCAAAAAGAAAAAGATAAAAATATTCTACTGTACGTAGAAGGAAATGGGTCTGAAGGGTGTATCTAGACAGGCTGGGCTAGACAGCTGAAGAGAACATAGATCTATCAAAACCATGGCTGTTAATTTAACAACTGTACTGTAAAGCCTCCATGTTTTACAAAAACTCTGAATTTGCATGAATTTGGCCAGATTACTTACCAAATAAAAAGCCAGTGTTGATGCCTGGTTACTTTCTAATGCAAACAACCATTCTGTTCCTAATGATGCTGGCAGCGCTGTACGGAGCTCAGTCACAGAATTACAGAATGGCTGATATGGGAAGGGACACCTGGTTCATGTGGTGCAGCTCTCTGTTCAAGTAGGGCCGCCTAAAGCATGCTGCTCAGGAGAACTGTCTGCAGCAGGAACAGAGTCTTTAGATCTTGGTCATACACCATCCTCTTTCCCTCCTATTTCAGCCTGTTGGTTCTGAAAACTTAAGGGCTAAATTTATCCATGGAGCATCCTTCCCTCCTGTTCTTTGCTTTGTATAATAGATCATTTTTTCACTTTCAAGTTTTGGAAGCAGAGTATACTGTGTTCTCATCTGGTGCTCTGAGGTGCAAAGGCAGCAAGCATCAGCTTGTTCAGGTCAGCTGTGTGTGTCACTTGGGAAAGTTAACAACATTCTACTTCTGTGTCAGGAAATTTTGGAAATGAAAAAAATTGCATTTCTAGGTTTTCATTGTGTTTTGGTAGATGAAGGGCAAATAAGTACCAGTGAATTTAATTAAAATGGGCCAAAGGTAGCTAGCAGAACTCCAGAAGAGCTCTGGAAACAAAGTTGAGAATTATTTCCAAAATTCATCCTCCTGTGAATGACATAGTTAGGAGACACTTCTCCTCAGGACTTCTTCCCTACCTCCATACCCAGAACATGCATCAAGACTCATTTCTCAAATGACTCTGCTGCATTCCTAGGAGGCCCCAGATTAAGCTCTGGACTCTGAAATGTAAGTGAGTTGGAAAGCTCAAGCATTCAAAGAGCCTTTTGTGGAGCCTAAAGAGCATTTGCAGGGCTCAGGAGCAGGCTATCCACTCTGTGGGCAGTTTTGCTACTAGCTATACGCTAGTCTGAGTTTAGCCCTTTACAGGGTGGGCCCATGGACCTAAACCAGTTGTTGAGATTGTGTTTATACTCAACACGTAGAGAAATAGATGTTGCTATCCTCTCCTAAAGGAGATATCTACAGCCTACGTAAAATCTTTGCTGGAGTATTCTTCGACTAAATTAGACCAGAAAGAGACTGGATGATCAGCTCAGGTATCCCTGTCTTCACTGCAGATATCTTATGGTATTCAAGATGAATCCTACCCCTCCAGCATTATTGGCTCTGGAAGGATGATATTTCACAGGCCAGCTGTGAAACAGCAGTGGATAGGGGTCAGCTATGGTGTCAACACGAGTCTGTTGGAATGACTGCAGCAGAGCAAGTACTGAGGAGCCTGTGCAGATGTGGTTCTACATAAACTGTGTTTCAGAGAAGACTTCTTTTGCTGCAACAGATTGTTTCATACAGTTTGGTTATTACCTTTTGGTGTAGATTTTGTCTAGTGACTTGAGATTATAAAATTGATCATAACTGCAGTAGTCCTAAATATTCTGAGTTTAACATAATCTAAAATTTCAATACTTAAATACTTAACAGTCAAAAGGTTAGATTTATCTTTTTCATCTTGCTGTCAGGAGCTATATTCACAATATTTCTACTTACAGTAGCAAAAAGTTGGCTGTGACTCTTCAAGAAAAACAGAATATATTTCATTTTTCTGGTTAAACCAGAAATATAAATATCTCATGAATAAAAGAATTTCAAGTTCTTGCTGAGTCAAGAGAACTTGTTATTTTGAGTAATAAAAACTGGATCAAATAGTTTTGGATAATAGAGCATATATCTGGACAGAGAAAGAAAACTTGTTTTGGATAAAGAGGAACTTGCACACCTTGAGGGGTGTGATTTGAAGTCATCTGTCTGGTTACTGGGGGGGAGGAAGCAAGATAAGAAGCTCTGAGAGTGCATAGCAAAAGCCAGATTATGAGATGAAGATTTAAAAGAGTGGAGAGTGATCTGGTGATGTCTCTGTGGCTTAAAGGGTGCTTTGTACTGTGCTAACATGTGCTTCTCTTTTCTTTGGACATTAGGTCAGTCCATAGTGGGATGTAAAGCCATTCTTGTTGGTGACCAAGTCTTTGTGGTGGTGGCACAGCTCTTTGGTGGCTCACACATTTACAAGTATGATGAGAGCTGGACAAAGTTTGTCAAATTCCAGGATATCGAAGTATCTCGCATTTCCAAGCCAAATGATATAGAGCTTTTTGAGATAGACAGTGAAATGTTTTTTGTCATAGCAGATAGCTCCAAAGCAGGTCTGTCAACAGTGTACAAATGGAATAACAAAGGATTTTACTCGTACCAGTCCCTTCATGAGTGGTTCAGGGACACCGATGCTGAGTTCCTTGATATAGACGGGAAATCTCATTTGATCCTCTCTAGCCGCTCACAGGTTCCCATTATACTCCAGTGGAACAAAGCTTCAAAGAAGTTTGTCCCGCATGGTGAAATCCCCAACATGGAAGATGTCCTGGCTGTGAAGAGTTTCAGGATGCAAAACAACCTGTACATAACACTCACAAGATTCATTGGGGACTCCAGAGTTATGAAATGGAATAGCAAACAGTTCGTGGAGATTCAGGCTCTTCCATCTCGAGGAGCCATGACGCTGCAGCCTTTCTCCTTTAAGAATAATTACTACCTAGCCCTGGGAAGCGACTATACCTTCTCCCAGATATACCAGTGGGATGGTGAAAAAAAGCTCTTTAGGCTATTTAAAGAAATCTATGTGCAGGCACCACGTTCTTTCACAGCTGTGTCAACGGATCGAAGAGATTTTTTCTTTGCCTCTAGTTTTAAAGGAAACACACAAATATTTGAACATATAATCATTGACTTGAGTTTATGAAAAGCTGCTGGAATGAAATTCCTGTAGAATGACATTTATATACAAGCAAAACAGAGACCTTTCCAAGAACAGGGTGCACCTATGGAGTATGATGACATTTTCTGAACTTTTAAAACTTGCATATTAATCAGGGAGTGCATTTACTTGATTGCTGCATGACATGTCTGTTTTGTGTTTTTCCAAAGACACTTTGCAACCTGCAGCCATTCAGAGGAGAGTGCAGTGCATTAGCATTAATTTTGATATCTCAGAGAATGATCTGAATTCTATCCAGGAAAATACCGTAAATTCTGTGCCAAAGCACAGAAATGCTTTTGAGTCTTAAACTAACATCTCAGTAAAGGTTTTAAGATTAGAGGCAGTTCTTTATGGTTGCTGATGAATTGTAAAAGCAAATGGCAACATTCCAGAACATGCTTTATTCTGGTTACTTGAGCCCTATTCTCAAAGTCTGCGTCTATTTGTGTTTATAACAAGACCAGGAGGTTTTAACTCACTGCAGATGAAGCAGAAAGTCAAAATCTGTTACTATCTTTCTTTTCTTAATCACTGTTTCAGCAACAAATTGTGCGTAGCAAATAGCTCAGCCCAGAGTACTTGGATGGCCAGGAAATAAAGGTATGTCGCTTCCAGACTGTGTGATCTTAACAAGTTAATATAGACAGAAAGCAACAGAGGTCTGGTTGGTGCCATGAATGAAAAGACTGCAGATTGAGTCCACTTCGTGTACTAATAGGCATTCCAGAATGACCTAATTCACTCTCTTCTTGATGGTTCCAGTAGATTCGGGGGTGTATTAGCAAGGAAATCAGTTGACTTATTCTTCCATGAGACGCAACTTAAACTGAGTCTGTAACATACATTCATGTTCTCCATGCTGCAGCTCATCTCTACGCAGTGAGATGATTTATTCTCCAGAGCTCTTTCTCTAGCACAGCTCACAAGCAATAAGTTCAGGTTTCATTCATCACAAGCTGTATCTGGGGAGTCCTCCTGGCCGAGGACCAGATATGACTTCAGAATCACCAAATCTTTTCAAACCAGGGCAGCTGGAGCTGTTCCAAGCTGAAGTGTTTTCTGCCTCCAAGATGAAGAGTTTTCCTCTTGGTGACTCCAGGCTTTTGCCAGGTTGCCATGCTGCTGGAGGTCTTGCAGGTTAAACAGTAGGATGTGAACGGACCATATTGCTTTGATATTTTGAGTGGCTACAGACTAAGGCATTAATCATCTTAAATAAGGCAGTCCTGGTGTGCACTGAGCCTCTGTCGGGATAGCAACTGGCATCTGTTTTCCCGGAAAGGCTTTCTAACATACTAACCAATACAGCTGTACACAGAGGCTTTTTCTTTTTTCCATGTATAGATTATGTTTCTTTATGTTTTCATGTCATGTAGCTTATCAAGTTATTTTCTCTGGATTTTGCTGCTGCATTTCTGCCTCGGACACTTGGTGCAAAGGAAGCAGAGCAAACAAAGCTTTCCTTTGTTCTTCCATATTTGAGAGCATCTCACCATCTCTGCTGTGTGAGCTTCACATTTTTGCCTTGGACATGTGAAACATGGCTTATTACCAAAACCAGAGATGTTCACACAGGTTTTCCCACATTCAGGTTGAACAGTGCTACAGCTGAGGATTGTGCCGAAGGGCTCCCACAAGAAGTCACAACCTAACAGTGACCTGGGATATCACAGCCTTCTCCACGTTTTGCCGTGCTGCTGTGAAATAAAGTGTTATTATTGGCCTGTCAGAGATATAGTTCATTTTATTCTGTTTTTAAATTACATGTTATTTTCTTCCTGTATGGTTGGTCATTTTGGTTTTATTTTTAATTACGTGGGCAATATCGCCCATACAGCCTCTGAAGCACTGATTGGTGCTCTACACTCCAAGTTCTAGCAATACCTCTTTTAGGATCAAACTAACAAAGCCACAAAAGTAAGAAATGGTTCACATGAATGAAACTTCTTACCATTTTCCTCATTAGCTTTTAAAAGCCTCTCTTCATACAGCCAATATGGCTGACAAGCACTTCAAGTTGTGTTGTAGGAAGGCATTTTTTATTTCTTTCCTGTCTAACGTGTTTAAATACAGTCACGTATTCTGACAAGGAGGGGCACTTCTCAGCGCTTTCTTTTAGGGCTCACTGCTAGTGCTATGCACTCATTGATGGCACACATCCAAGAGCTAAAAGCTGGCTTAGAGGAATTGGATCTTGATATTTTCTATTTGAGGGGAAGCAAGAGGACGGTGAGAAAGTGCTTTTGTATCCAATACCAGGAGATTGTACTGTTGTGAGGGAGTCCAGGGGATTTGAGACTCGGCTATCAAGTTGAATTAAATTAAAATGGTCTCCACAGAGACAGGCTTAATAAAGAGGATGAAGTGATCAGCAGGAGCCTGGCTCGTTCACATGGACCAGGAGAGGAAAGTGGGGGAAATGAATGCTGCGGGCAGGCTGCCATGGGTGTGGGGGGCTCTGCTGGGGCTTGGGGAGCTGGGCTCAGTATCACACTTCAGGACAGAGCAGGAGCTGTGCTGTCTGTGCTGCTGGGTTAGTGCACAGAGCGAGGAGGAGATCCAGAGAGAGGA
>JAOWBP010002392.1:48837687-48857187 GCA_028571105.1 Tragopan temminckii
CTCAAAGCCCCATCCAGCCTGGCCTTGAATGTCCCCAGGGAGGGGGCAGTCGCAGCCTCACTGGGCAGCTTGTTCCCATGTCTCACCCTCCTCGCAGTACAGAATTTCTTCCTAATACACAGTCTAAATCTATCCTCTCCCAGTTTAAAGCCATTTTCCCTCATCCTGTCGCTATGTGCCCTTATCAAAAGTCCATCCTCAGCTTTCCTGTAGGTACCCTTCAGGTACTAAAGGCCACTGTAAGGTCTTCTCAGAGCCTTCTTCAGGCTGAAGAGCTCCAGCTCTCTCTCAGCCCCTCCTCATAGGGGAGGTGCTCATGTGAGCCATAAAGGGGGCAATGCAAAACTGGAAGACTACTGCAGTGAGAACTGCTGCACATTTACTGCAGCCATCAGCAGAAGCATGCTAGATTGCTTAAGAAACACTGCAGGAATGTTCATTTTTTCAGCTGTTACTCAATTTCATATCGATGTTGTCTTTAGCATCTGCTTTTTGAGACTCCTCCAAGTTCTGTTCAGTGACCTGAACATTAATAGTGTTTTCTACCTTCTTTTTTTTTAATTCTGTCTGTTCTATCCAGGCCTGTGATAGAAAGGATCAGCAGAGATAAAGCTTTCGATTAACGTGAAGACTATTGGAACAGACTTGAGCCAAAACAGAAAAAGTCACAGAGCCACAGCATGGCTAAGGTGTAGGGGCCCTCTGGGTCTGTCTGGTTCCACCTTGCTCTGTTAGGGCAAGGGTGCCCAAACCAGCATCTAGCCTCCGGGCAGTGGGTGCTAGTGCTCCATTGTTGCACAGCACAGAAGTGCTGCCTGGTGTTTGGTTTTTTTATATGTTCAAGTCCTTCCTAGAAGGAGAGCAAGAAAGAAATATGCTGCTAATAACAACTTGCATTGAAAATCCAGCTATTCTAAGACTATTTAGCTCCCTGTTCCTCTTATCCTCCTCAAGACATATATAGATGAAATCACTTCCATGTCATTTGCAGTGACAAACTGTTCCTAAGTATAGACTTAGCTTGGTGACCTTGTGGTGAATGTCAACAGTCAGTTAAGTCACCACTTAGCACTGACACTGAAGCTATTTAGGAAGTAATGAGTTGGCACAGCGTACTAACTTCTGGAATAACTGGGAGCTAATGTCTGCTGCCTGCCCCACGCACTGGCATAATTTAGAGAAGAGAGTGAGTCACTCCTACTGCTTCCAACTGCACCCAAGGCATTAAGTTTGTCTTCACTGAAAACAACTCGGGTTGATCCATGCATTTTTTCACCTTCAGTTGTCTATGCTGGTAGCTAGTTCAGGATCTTCTCTTTCAACCCAAGACCAGCTCTCTGTAGATATCTACATGTACTGTGACGCTGAGGTAAATTCTGTAAAATTATCTAGTTATGGCAACAATGGCTAAATGGTCTTCTGCAACACCCTGATCTGAAGTAGGCCATGAGTTCCTGCCAGGGTCTCTCCAGTGGGTGGATGAAGGAGAAAATTTGCTGGGCCCTCTTAGTTGTAAGAGCTTGGGTAGTAGAAAAGCCCAAATCTCTCTATGCCAAGGAGAGTTCTGAGGCTTCCTACAGCCTACCCTTTTGCAGTGTGACCTTGAGTGGTGCTCGGGTATACCAACTGTGTGTGCATTCTGGTGGCCATCCAGTTATGGGTGCTTCTTCCAGTAAGCATCACACCTGTAAAATTCCACTATTTTTTGTTTTGTATTCTCAAATCAATACCCGTCCTCCAAATAGTTCCTCTATAAAACTGAAAGTATTCTCACAACGAGCACACCGCTATGGTGTGAGGTAACTTCTGAGTAAGAAAGGCAAGACTGCCTCTTTCACTGAGATTGCTCTTCAATGTCATCAAATCTGAATTCTCTCAGTTTAAAAACATTTTCTGAAAAATCTACTATTGGATACATCATATTGCACAAGTGTGTGAAAATCAAAAGCAAAATGATTATGAAAGGTTCCTCTCTGTTGTTTTTTGTTTTGTTAGTTTCTACTCTCTCTGAAGCGTTTTGGATGCTGATATTGATGGTATGTCAAGCACAAAAGAAACATCTCAGTCTCAGAAGTTGCAAGGAAATAGAATATCTAAGGGAATGGCAAAAAAATAAGAGTAAATGAAAGATCTTTTCAATAATGTGCAAGGTTACGGAAAACAAGGATATTCGTGAACCTTCCAGAGCTGAATACAAAGCAATGAGATTTTATTTACTTTAACAGAAGAGCTTTCTTTTGTCTCTTTGTATTTAACCCCATATTATTTGCATTGTCTCCCATGGCAACAAATTCAATCCTTTGAAAATATATTTGCCTTTTGCTGGTAATATCTATTACCATAAAACATATAACATTTATTGTCAAGAGCTGTGCAGGAGACACAGATGGAAATTCAAGAAAGGTAAGAAGAGTCTTATACCATGTGTTCAGCATACCAAACTACATAACTTCTTGCCTTTGGTCTTTCAATCCTCAGGTCAGAAAGCTTTTGAAGTATTGCCAAGATAACATACTCCTTTTGCACGGACCAGAGACTGCTTAGTAGTGACCTCTCTGCCCATTTAAAGGCTGAACTGAAAAAAGACCACACACCTCTAGGGAGTTCTGCCTTGTCCTGCCTGGCTGCCTACTAAGAAAGACCATGCAGGTAGCAGTTGCCAGCAGGTCCTTCGATGCCTTTCAATAAAGAGTAAGAGAGAACAATTTCAGTTGCTGCAAGTTTGGTTTGGCTTACATTTTGCAGATGGATAAGAGAAATGCCAAGAGCACCATGTTCGTTTGGTGTAATTGCAGTTCTGCTGGGTGCTATGAGGAAGAGGAGAGCAGGGAGGTTTGCCCTTTGCACAGCAGTGCATGCACAGAGGCATGTGCTTCACAAACACAGTGTGCCTAGGCTGGTGAGTCTTCCAGTTTTGTTGGGCTGGACATCCCTGCACCTCTCTTCGTTGAGGTGGGCTATCAGGCTTCAGTGGCAATATGTTTGGTGTCTTTGCCAGAAGCTTTTGCAGTGAAGTCTTTCCTTTTCTTCTGACTCTCTTTGGGATGAAAAGGTTACTTCAAAGATAGCAGTCCACCTGCCCTCAATTTCTCTATTGACACCTGATGTTTGTGATAAATGACATGGGATCATGAGTAGTTTTGGAATAGGAAAAGGGGACCCAAGTGGGGCAGAGTGAGTTTCAGTGCATGCTCTTCTGTTTAAATTCCTGACAAAGAGCAACACTGAGGTAGGCCAAGAGTGACTTGTCTCCTTGTCTCCCTTGCGTGCATTCAGTTTTCTATAGTCTCAGGATACTGAGACTGAACCCATTCTATTACTCATTAGTTAGCTTAAAGTACTCTGAACTTTAACCACCTGATAGCAAGGTGATGTATTTAAATATAGAAAATATTTAAATAGTATACTTAGTACAAACTCATCAGTTTCAGTGGAAGCCTCTGCAGAGTTCAGGCATCTGAGTATATCCACCTAAAATTTGCATCCTATCCCATTGTGTGGTTGAGAATAACAGAAATGTGAGACAATGTTTTCAAGTAGTTCCTGTTCTTGTACAGTTGTGCAGTCCTGGGAGTGCTTTTTACCCCGCAGCCTGCAAACTCTACAGCCCAGAACTGCCAGAAAATTACTGATTTTAAAAAAACATGAAATTTAGTAAGCTCTGGAGATTATCCCATGTGATTTTCCTGACTATCAGTCTTGTAAAATTTTTCTAAAGAGCCCCTGTTTATCTCCTCCTGACTAGTGAAGCTCCTCTGTTTCTCTTTTTCTCTCTTTTTCCTTCTTGCTGCTGCTCTTTCACCATCCAAACTGGAGTGGGCAGCTAAGCTGAAAGAAAAAATGGATGGAAGGGAAAAAATGAAAGAAATCCATCAAGAATTTATGTTGGATGGAAATTTGAGGTATTCCTACCTCAAGAGTTAAGAAGGTATTTCCAGAGGTCTTTATGTCTTTGTCATGGGAATTACTTCCAGGTTGGTGAAGCAGAACAAAACTGTTAGTCTGAAATCATCCCTGGGACTAAAGCCCTCAAATCTCCATGAAGTGATCACATTCAAACAGGGCCAACCGTGCCCAGTCTCTGCCAGTCTCGGGTCTGGTCCCATTCCCAACCTCACTCTGAGCTGCCCCAGCATTTTCCAGCAGTGACTCCCATAGGTGCTTATTGCTCCTATTTGATTAATAAGTGAGATTGAGTAGCATACTCCTCACAGCAGCCTTGTGTCACCGGGATGGTGCGATGGCTACTCTCCAAACCATGCAGTGTGGAGCACGAGGGCTTAGGAGACAGCTCACAGAATTATCCTGATAAGCAGTGACGAAGGAAGCAGGGACATTAGTCACAAGGAGACTGGGGCTTTGACAGTGACAGCTGATGATGTACAGCAGCTGCATTTGGTTTGCAGTCAGCTCGAGCTACACTTCAGACATTAAGCTGTCTTTTTGGGGTTTTAGTTTTTTCAGCGTAGCCAGAAAAATTAAGTATTTTGCTCCCAGTTGTTGTGCGTGTGCCAGACTGAGAAAGTGTTCTCTTTCAAATCCCTGGTGGCCCGCTAAAGCCCCAAAACAAGCAGTGAGGATTAATTCCTCCCCAGATAAGATTCTCCTAAATCCTAACAGATAATTTGTTTGAAGTTTAATTTTAGTCTATTATTACACACAAGGGCCTTATCTTCATTCAGAGTTGTTAGCAAAATTAAACAAGCCTCCTCAAACAAGAATGGGAAGCATTGCAAGAGCCGAGGCAACTGAGTGAAACGCAGTGCTAATGGCACTATGGGTAGGTTGGTGCAGTGCTGGCAAGCCAAGCCCTCAAGGAAGCCCCAGTTTGTTTTGCTCTCCCATGTGACAGGAGTAATCCCACGATGCTTCAGCTACCTCTGCTGTGAGCCGTGGTAGACTATATATATCTTCTGGTTGCATTTCACCATGCATCAGAGGAAGATAGAGCAGCAGCTGGATGAAGAAAAGAACAAGGCAATGTGGCATCTCTTGTACAAGCATACAATGTGCGCTGTGCCAGTGGTCAGGCAAAGCTGAAGTCTGTCCAAGCTGCTTGCATGGTGAGTCCATTCCTATTCCAGTGGGCTGGATTCCTCCCCTCAAGGCAGTGCAATGTAGGAGCCTGGGGAGGTCATCTCCTCAATACACTGTTCCATAAATAGGGCTTGGGCCTAGAAGAGTGTCTAGGTACGTTAATGTTGTCCTGCTGATTGGGGGATATTTAAGTGAGCACCTAGGCAGTGCTTATGCTATTTGACCTCATTAAATACTGTTCAGACCAGAGCATTGTTGGCCATGTTAGTATTTGAAGCACAAATATTCTTCGCTTTGTAAAATGCCAGATTCTCAAAAGATAGTACTCCAAAACTATCCCTCTCTCACTGCAGTCTGTATAAAAACCCCAGATCAACATAAGAAGAAAAGGGACTAAGATCATTTTCAGCCAGGTTGGGAAAGGATTGGTGCTGCTGCTATCTGCCTTTAAACCACTTCATTTCTTTCTGTCAAAACCAGTGTTTCTTTAGCATTCCTGGGATCGCATGGGCTCCCCCTAGTGAGTACAGGACAAATTCCTCTGCACTAAAGCTGTGTAGGCTGCCTGAAGCTGGTCAACTTCAGCATTACAGAACTGCGGGTGGTAATGTTGTTAGAACACGTTAGATAACGTTGTTAGAACGGTTCAAACTCAGGTCAGGATGCTGAAGGCCTAAATTGTATTTTGCTCTGTCCCAAGCCGATATCTCAGCGACTGTGACTGACGGGAGTTCCACCTAACTTAGTATTTAGTTATGGGTTCAAAAAGCATTACAATGAATAGAATTCTTAATTTTTAAAAGGGAAATTATAATTTAGGCTCTCTCAGTAACTCGGTTAATCAAAAATTAAGTAAACCAGACCAGACTAAGAAGATACAGACATGTCCCACACAGCCTATCTATATGTTAGCTAATATAAATCCATACTAACTATTATTAGCTGCTTCAATAGTTAATACCTTCACGGCCAGGTTGGATGGGGCCCTGGGCAGCCTGACCTGGTGGTTGGCAGCCCTGCCCATGGCAGGGGGCTGGAATTGGATGATCTTTAAGGTCCATTCCAACCTAAGCCACATTACGATTCTATGACACCAATAAATACCCCTCTGCTACTCATATTCTAAAGACAAAGAGCTGTTAGTGTCTCTTTGCTTTTACTGAAGTTGATTGTTTTTCCCATCTGCATTTTTCTACTCATTTATTCATGATCCCTAACATCCAGCCATGGACATTATGGCCTATGCTAAGCCACCTACTTACACAATGCACAAATAATGCTAAGACATAATTATTTCTTAGGGTTGCTTTTCAATAATTTAATTTCTGAGTAGAAGAATAAGTGAATATCACTAATGTCTCATATTTCTCATAAATATGAAACATCTAGAGTACTTATACCATTGAAATGAAGACTAGTTAATCCTCATAAAGGCAGCCTTGAGGCACAGGAAACCCTGTATCTGAACACCAGTGTGATGCATCAATAGAAAACATTTAATTCAGCCATTACCTTCTGATAATGGAGAATTGACTGTATAATTTAATTTAGGGCAGCCGGCAAAAAGAAACTGTAATAAGCAGAAAATATCTTCATTCTCCTTGCCTTGTAATGTGGGTAGGTCTGCGTAGCGTTAGATGGAACACAACAATTTTTCTTCTATGTTCAAGCATCGCATAGCTGAAGGGCAGGAGACAGAAGCTGCTGTAATGGACGTTCGGGTTAGATACTAGAAAGGAAATTCTTCTTAAAGAGTGTAGTCAAATACCATGCCATTTTGCTCAGGGAGGTTGTGGGACCTCCACCCTTGGAGATAATCAGAACATAACGACACCATGCCTCAGTAATCTGACTTGACTTTGATGTCTCCCTGCTGTGAGCAAGGTGTTGGACCAAATGACCTCCAAAGGTCTTGTTAGAGTCAATTATTATATTATTTTATAATTCATACCAAAGTCCTTTTGATGTTAACTGACAAGTTTTTCATATTTCAAAGAGAGAGCGATGTGTATTAATTAATGCACGTATATATACACAAATGGCAGATGTGGACAGAGCAAGACAAAAATTCTTGCAGAAAGTTGAGAAGTAGTCATTACATGTTTACAAGTAATTTCATTGCTTCCAAGAACAGCCTCCTGCTCCAAGTCTCGGTGTTGAATTTTGCAGTCTGCAAGTCTGGCTGTTCCTTAGGGTTGGACCACCTCTTTGTCAGCTGACTGACAGGCTGAGTTACATCAATATAAGTGAAGTTGAAAATAATTTCTCCAGAATGCAGTTTTCATTCTTTCTACTTGCAATAACTTGTAGCTCGATATGTATTTATTGATCTGTTTTCTGGAACAAATATATTACCCCTAAGTAGGCTAAATGGTGTTACGGTCCTCTAAGAGGTCTCTAAAATTAAGCCAATTCTTAACAAGTTATTAATGGCAGACTCTACTTTCAAGTTATTTCTTTCACAATGTTTTTCACAAATTCATTTTGAGCTCTTTTCTTTTCCTTTACAGAATTATGCATTTTGATAGCAACACTACTTTTAATATGCACATATTCAAGTTACTGTGAAAATATCACAGCAGATAAACCAGTATATGTATTGCTCCTCCTTAGCTTGCATAGTCATGATAGTCTATTTGCTGTAAACAGTAACAGCATGTTGTACTCTCCCACTGGGAAGAGGAAAAAGCATTTTCAACAGCAGCCTGAGGAGGATCGTAAACAACAAAACAATCTGCAGAAAGACTAAAGTGAAGCTTTCTTGCTGAACAAAGACTTCTAAAGACAGATAAGCAAGGTAAGGTACATGGGTAGCAATATGGCTAATATGGATATGGGCTGAATTTGAAATCCTTTCCCATGGAAGCATGCATCCCTGTGAGATGCAAAGCGTGCCTGTTGTAGACTGAAAGCTGTTCTGTTTCAGACTAAAAATCATAATTCACTCTCATGAGGCAGGTAATTTAGATCTCCAAATCCAAGGTTCAAGTGACCAGGCAAAAATCTCCTTTCTTTTCTTTTTCTCTAAACCTCTAAACAGTCTGAAGATGTGAAACTCTCTGTTCAGAAACAAAGAGAGAAAAGCCCAGTGTCATGACTCTGATAAGCAGATGGCAAGGCAGCAGGTATATTCCAGATATTTGGTTTGCCAGTGGTGTTTATATCAAGAGTGATTTTTCTTTATTATGAATATTTTTTCTATCACTGAAACTGTTTTTTTTTAATTTTTTTTTTACTTCTGGGGATTTTTGCAGTATCTGGATATTCATACATATTCAGGAATGAAACGATGGTGAGCATTCCCTCTTACTGTTCAACTTTACATATTGCCTAAGATCACAGGTAAGCAGAATTGTTGATAGTTTTGTGGGGTATTTCCTAGCCGTTATGGTGGCAGTGTTGAACAGCCAACTTTTTTCTGGCAAGCACATTTCAGTAAGTCTCTGTGCTGGAAGAGCTCTGGGATCAATCAAACCATTTTATGTTTTCCAAATTTGCAGTTTCATGCAGTTTCATGCAGTGGCAGGCACAACCCAAATGAAAAGCCTTGCTCCAAGCACCTCAGGCTTTTGGGGAGGTAAATTTGAAAGTAGCACCTTAATATGAGGTCACCTTTAATAACTGTATTTGTGAAAGCAAAATTCTCTCTGATCGAGACCATGCTCCTGAAATCTATTGTTGGATCTTGTCAGTGTGTCTTGCTTTCATGCGGGGTTTTAAGACTGTTTGTTCATATTTCCTCATGTGCTGTTAATTTGTGTACCCTGACAGAATAAGCACAAGATGCATTTACATGAGTAACGCTTAAAGCATTTTCCTGTTGCTTCGGGAGGTGTTCAAGGCCCTGCACCCAGGCTTACTTGCTGGCTGGGTTTCTTTGGTGACTGAGATAGAAAAAGATTTGTCTTTGTCTGTTAAACTGGTCTGGTTGTACTCTCAGCTGGATAGTTACTGCACATCACTTGGCTTAGCTCAAGAATACACCTTTTATGTTCCAGCATTATATAGTTGGTATTCATCCTATTTGTTAAATTCTTGCACTTTCCACCATTAGATGGCAACTTGCCTTGCATGCTAGGGAGGGAGCAAAGGCTCTGTGAGAGACACAGCGTATCCCCACAGTGTGAGTGGCCTAATTGTCACCTCTGGGCTGGATCTGGCTCTCGTGTTGCCCAGAGAATTGGGACAGGTGATGGTCCGACCACGTGTGGGCAGATCCATGATTGTCACATGCAGAAGAAAGCACTTCTGATCTGGACGTTCCTAACAGAGAGTTTGTTCCTCAGTCATCCTGGGGTGGGGAGCAGGAAATGCTGCTCAAAGGCACAAAGTTACAGAGAAAAGGGGATCCTTATAGAGCAAAGGTCAGGCACAGGTAGAAAGGGAAATACCAAGAGAGGGAAAAAAGAACCAACACAATGAGAACAGGGTGATTTAAAGTAGATATATCATTACTGGAGGGAAAGGGAAAGTAAAGGGAGGGTGAAAGCTAGATTACCTACTGGCTAATGAAGGGCAGGCAGACACATATTCTCTAATTGCCTTCAGTTAAATTTTCATGCTTTTATTATTTAGAGTTGAAAGAAGGATGAAGGGCTTGTCAGCATGGAAGGAGTTACTATTTGAGTCACAGTGAGTACGTTGGATCTCACTGACCTGGTAAAACAGAATTTTCTTCATTACCTGTAGGTTATCTCTACAGAACTCAATTCTGATGTAACCATGCCACAGCATGCAAAAACTTTTATAACTCCTATATCCAAACCAAGAATTGAAACTGTGGCCTCTCTAATGTCGCTGAAAAACATTCAGTTTCAGTTCAGTGTGAATTCAGGATTTCATCTCAAACATGGAGCTTGTTCGGTATAAGAGCTCTGCAGACTTGAGGTGATGAATCAAAACTAAATCTTGGGAGCTCAGAAGGTCTCTTCTTCCAAAAACTCATGTAATTTGTTAGTTTTTCTGATTCCTTCTTTGTGGAGAAGCTGTCTAGGGTTAGTATAAAATAAGCTGCAATTACTTCCTTTGAAGAACTGCTCCGTGTGGTGTGGCAGGGACAGGTTTCACAAAGTTTATTACAAAACAAACATTTACACACTGGAATTTCAATTAGAACATTATTTCCTCTAATCCAAGAATTCTCTTTTTTCCTGGCTTGGCGTGTGCTGTGCTTTACAGGCAAACACAAAGGCAAAACAGCCATGTGCTCTGAATAACTTGCATTCAAATTAGATTGACAACATAATGAAAGACGAGTAATGTTATATTTGGAAGTCGTTGATAGAAATCATCCCCAGCTCGTATCTTGAGAGGATAGCAGGATGAGTGGTTATCTATGGCTCTGTTGCTCTGCTGCTTCTTTCACAGTCATTTTCTTTTCTCATCTTGCCTGGTAGTCTTCAAAAATAGCCTCTTAAGATATCAAATTTATCTTTATTCTTCTAAAAAAATATCCTCCTCACTTTCTGGATGGACCCTTATAATGCTCCAGTTATGTTTTAGAGTTCATGTACTCAAATCCTCACTGACTTCTAGGACAGGTTTTAAATCACACATTACATACCCTTATCCCCCAATATTCTGCTTTGGGTTTACAGTTCCAGTTAAAGTTACATCTGTGAAAGAAGACGAGATGAGCAAGCATCTTGCTGCTCCCTATCCTTTTAAAATATCAAATCAATTTAAGGGCTTAACTTATTGTTATAGTTTATACTGAACCTCCTGAATCAGTTCGTTGAATTTTAGCTGTAGCTATATAAAATTCTATACAGTGAAATTATTTGGCCATACTGAGAATGGCTATGCTGTGATCCATCAATGCCACTAACTGCCAGTTATAAAGAAATCTCCCTTTACTCTCTTCATTTCAGTGAATTTCTAAAACCACTGTTGAACACTAGGAGTATATCTAACTAGTTTTTTAATTTTTTTTCTTTCTTTTAAGTAGCATATTGATGATATTTACCTGAAATGCACTTCACCATTGCTGACTTCAGTGGCTGTCTAAAAGATGCTGGGCAGACCCAAGGAAATACAGACTTGTAAGACTGGCCTTAGAAGTGAGCAAGATAGTGGAAACATCTGTAAGGGAGTAGATTATAATTCAGTTAGGGATGTGATTTAGTAAGGGGAAAGCTGCGTAGTTCTGTTAAAAGAAGATCATGTATGACAAATGTATTAGGGTCTTTTCAATGCACTGCTGAATTGATAAAGATGAAATCGTTGACATAATTCATCCAGATTTCAGGAAAGTATTTGTTACACACTGTACAGGAGATCGATTTGCAAGGTCAGAAAGCAGAGCATAGGGGACAACTCCTGAAATGGAATACAAATTGGTTTAGGCACAAGAAACAGATGGTGTCAGTAAAATGAAACAATTCAGGGTGCAGTGAGGTACGGATGTGCATGAACATGAATACTGAATGCCACGTGATGCAGGACCCACATCGTTTGTTGTGCTAGGAATGTGGACATGGGTAGGTCTTCATAGCTGTGGAGTGAAGAGTCGCAAACTTCACTGACTGATTTGAAAACAACTTCAAAAATGCAAATCACTGTGGAGAATTTTGTGCATTGAATGCACTTGTAAAGTCCTCTGTGGATAGCAGAAAAATGCCTAAAATTCACAGGTGATTAACCACTTCTACCTGCTTTTTAACACCATCTGTGCACCTTGTTAAATACCAAATTGAAACAGATACATTTTCCTGGTGTGTCAGAATCAGCACAGCCACTGAAGTTGAGAAAAATGACATTGTGCTGTTAGCGAAATCCAGAAATAGTGAAGACTTTGAGGGCACTTGGTGCTGGCCATCAGCAAAGCGTCCACATGCCTTAACCAAGCTTTGATCTCTTCTTACTGTGGGGATTTTTTCTCTTTATTTTAGAGATAGACTGAGAAGAGCATTGTACTGAGAATGACTGTGAGCAAACATTTCAAGCTCGTAGGGGGTTCTTAATAACTGATGATATTCTACCAAACTCTCATTCTTCGTATGCGAGCTGCCTGCCATCCCCCCTCAAACACTGAAATAACAAGGGGCCACATTACTCAGTACACTTCTTCAGGTGATAATGCAATTGCTTCTATTAAAGCAGAAAGGCCAGGTGTCTTAAAGTTTGGGTGGGAATTAGGCTCCCCATAGCACCACAATAGGTCTCTCCCCATCTTTTAGCCCTGCAGTTGAGCAGCATGGTCCTTTGGGCCCCACCTCCAGTGGAGAAAGGACAGATTAATTTTATTTGTTCCAGGCTTTAAATGTATATATTTCTGTAAAGCAAAAACACTTTAATTCAACAAGGCTCCTGAGCTAAACTTCTAAGTCTCAGGCAGAGAAAACCCTTCATCGACAAAATGTTGGCAAAAACATACAGCAGACCTGTTCAGCAGAGGCTTGCTAGTCTTTGCCTCCCCACCTCTACATACAGCCAAGCACACCAAACTGCTGATACAGACCTCCATAACTACCCTTTCATTCCTGTTGGCTGGTTTGGGGAATATCACTTGCAGAAAAAGGCAGATGTAAAACAGATAACTAAAGATACCACAGACCTGCATAGCATATACAAATTATTTCAAATCAATTTTCATTTATTTCAATATGATTGGTTTAAGGTTGTCATTCAGAAGCTGTTTTAATTCTCATTTATCCCTCCAAACTGCCTCTGGATCACAAGGTAATGACCAGAGATAGTACCCACTTCAGCCCATGATCTCTAGCAACTGCTAAACGCAGATCAGAGTTCTCAGACCTTATCTTACCTAGTTTTAAGGGGTTCTGCTTCGTACAAACTTGGTTCTGCTTGGTTTGGTGCCTTTACCATTTGTAAGAGTAAATAAACGGTACTATCCACTCAGAATAGGAGATTACATTTTCAGTTGATCCAGTCACCTAAAAGCATGAAGAAAACAAAACTCTTCTTGGTGAAGGAGATCACTTAAAAAATAAACAGTTAAAAGGCAAGAATGAAAGCAAAAGTTATGAAATTCAAAGGTAAGAAAAACAGCAATGAGTAAATTAAAGATTGGTTTCACTGAACCAATCATTTGTTACCTGAGAATCTAATAGGATCATAAACTCATAAGTAAAATGTAAAACCCAAGTGAAATTCTGGAGTAACTTGACAGCTTTTGCATAATACGTATATACTGTCCAGAATAGTTAGAAGAGGAGTGTATGCTTAAAAAGAGCTTGTAAGCACTCTGGTACTATGAGGTGTAAGATGAGGAATTAGAGGATAGAGACAAAATAAAGCAGGTGTCACTCCAGTGCTTTGATTCTGCATAATTAGCACAAGAAGGCAGTAGGGGAGAAGACGAGACACAGTCATTTTAGGACAGCATTCACTCCCATAGGTACTGTGACACAGGAATTATGGTGTTCTTTTTCATTCTGCTTGATTAAAACCTGGAACATAAAAACAGATTCCTTAATTTCTTTTGTTAAAGCTGTTGCTTTTTTTTAACAACTAAATATTTATGTGAAGAGAAAGAGGTTATATCCCACCAGTTATGACCTTATCTGAAACATAGGAATCCAAGATTCAGCTCATTGCTTCACTTAACACTGAACTGCTTTCGCTAACTGGTAAAGCTTCTAGAGATAAAAGAATGCTCAAGAAACTTCCCCTAGAAGTGACTGAAGTTGAAGCCCTAAAAGGTCTTCAGAATTTGAATACAGAACACACAAACTTCAGCTTAGTGGCTCTGCAATTATCCAGTCTAAGGTGCGTAGTCAGTTTTGATAAGAAATTCCTCATGACTCCAGAAAAATTGTGTGCTAAAACTGATACATATTCTTTTCTTTCAAATAGACATTTTCAAATGGAAAAATATTTTGCTGTGATATTCTTAACAAGTTCTGTTTCAGTTTTATTTTTGTGTTCTCTGTCAGCCATCCTTTCTTTATTTCCTCCTAATGACTATAAAGGGCAGGATCTTCACCTCATTTTTTTTGCTTACCGTCTGCTGGATATTGACCACATGTGGAAAGTGATAGTCTTTGTGCCAAAGAGTGTGTGGTCACAGCAATAAATGTCTCTGAAATGGCCAGACAGCTTTCTGGGATTTGATATACTCCTCTGGTTGAAAAATGAACTTACAAGTCTGAAAAGCCACTCATATGTCAGATCTGATGACAGTACTAGGGCACTCTTCAATTTCACAGTAACAGAAAGTAGCCTTAATTCCCTACCTGACTTCCTCAGTAAAACGAACTATTTCTTAAATTTTTCTAACACACTTAGATGAACATGAAATGCAGTACACGTTTCCTTGGTACCCATCAGTTGTGCCTGTCTGAGTCACTTGACAAAATATTTTCTCTGATCTTATATTGCATTTCTAGTTCCATCAGTAGCAAGATATTTTAAGGGAAATAATAATAATGCAGAAGGAGGGCAGTGAGAGGCTCTTGACAGGAGGAGTTTGATGTCTCTGGGAGAACAGAATTTATTTACACTAAGTCCATATTTGATTATAACAACAAGGTAGCAACCCTGCCCACGGATGGGGGCTGGAATTAGGTGATTTTTAAGGTCCCTTCTCACCCAAGCCATTCCATGATTCTATATGATTCTGTTTTTGTATTTTTTTTTTCTTTACTGCTAGTTCCTACTGAGTTTTCCTTACTTTAATGTTGAGGGAAAGAAGGACCACAACTTCTGCTGGTGAAAGTAAAATAATTTACTCATAAACCTTACAGAGTTATCTACTATCACTAGCAAGACTATCCATTAAGTTATTAATCAATTAATTTCACATGTGCTCTTGAAGAACTTGGTGCCTTCTTGGTTGAGTTGGATTCTGGTTCTCCCCAGCACCTTCCACGTGCTCGTTCATAGCCTGCTGCTCCCATGGGATTTCACTGAAGTTCACATCAGGATTAGTACATCCATTCAAGAGAGCGTTTGAGCCCTACAGTTCTGTGTAATGGGTGTTTACTGACAATATCTAGAGGCCAGACCAAATACTTCTGTCCACAGTTCTACTCACTTTTCTGAGCATTTCACCATAGCAAGCTAGTAGGCAATCAAACAGCTGTTTTTCAAGGAACTCCATATTTCCTAAGGTTTAAGTAATACAGTTTTTTTCTCTTCCCTCCTTCGGTCTCACCCGACCTCACCCTTCCTAGAGCTGTCTTCTGCAGTTCACAGTCAGGTCCTGTCATCCTGTCTCTTCTCCCAAATTCTCTTTTTTTTCTGGAGGAGGCAGCCACTGAACTCTGAACTCCAGAATCCAGTAGCTCCAGCTAACAATCGTATAACAGCAAAAAAGAAAAGAAAAGAAAAAAAAGAAAAGAAAATTGAGGCTGTCTCCAATTTTAATGTAACACTCAGCACCTAAAATACAAAAGAACATAATACAGTGAAGGACCAAAACTGTTGAGGAAGAAAAAAGAAACACATCACTTTAAAGATCCTTTATTGTTTGCCTAAGATGTGTCCTTCACGGACTTGACTGGGCACAAAAGGATTCAACATAAATGAATAACTGCTTCTGATCTGCAGATCATATTGTCCTGCTGACAGATCATGCATGTGAAGTAGAAGAGCTGATACAGGATAGTGAAACCAGCAATGAACCTGAGAAAATTGAGAAGGTGCAGCTGGAATATAAATGGACAAGAAGCAGCCTCTGACAAGGAAAGGCAATAATCGAAGGAAATAAAAAAATTGGGGAACACATAAATGCACTCCTAAACATGGGATGCTCCCTCCAAAATGCACACATGAGGTTTTGAGTGTGTATTTATCCAGCAACAAGAACAAGAATGCAAACCAGAATAACACTCCTATAAATTACCAAAGGTACTAAAATATCTGTTTTATCTATGATAGGTTAGAGTCTCATTCAGAGGTATTTAAACCCTGATTAAATGGAACCCTGAAACATCTGTGCAGAGTCAGAATCATCCTTCAGGGGACAAGTACTACATATTTTCATTACATTTCAATTATGTAGCTTGCCCAGATCTTAAGGATTTACACTGTTCTTTTGATCATATATTTCTTTAGAGCTGGACATGAATGTAATGATCATGTTAGTGCAGTAGATAAAAGATGACAAAAATAAGCAGCAAAATTTGAAGTGATCCACTCATTGGCTTATCCATGGTTAAAATACAGGGTTGTTTTTTCTCTCTATGTCTTAGAAAGACACAGATTTCTGAAAGCTGTGTTTTAAAATTGTTGATTAAATCATCTGCAAGTGAAAACTCTTGGTGAAATCTCCTAGAGATGGTTATCTGAGAAATTGCATAAAAGAGCCAGAGTAGGTTGGATCCAGCTCTGAATGTGTAATTTGTCCAAGCACACACACACACACACACAAATAAATTAAATAATAATAAAAGTAAATAAATTGTAAAACTTTTTAGAAAGTCTGGAGCCTTCTCAATGAAATGTAGAAAATATTTAAAGAAGTGGAAGGTGGGTAACCTGGTGAAAAATCAGATGAACTCAAGATACCAAAAGTTTGATCATACAGAAAGTGTTGCAGAGGAAAGAGATGAAGCACTAGAAGCAGCTAAATGTATCTAGTGAACGTGTAGAGAAGGAAAGCAAAGGAGGTAACGTGGACACAAAGCAACAGAATGCTTCAGCACTCCTGAAATCTGCAGTTCTGCTTCCTGGTTCTGTTTGAGACTTTCGCTTTTCTTGGGCAAGACAATTGCTTTTCTCTTCAGCTTCTTATTTCTAAACTGGGGTTGATAGTACTTCTTTTCAATCATTTTCTTGGCTTGTTTATGTGATTTGAGGTAGGAATGTCTGCTCATGGTCCAGCAGAGTAACTCGTCCTGACCAGGTCCGTTCTGTAGGAGCATTGCAGTAACTACTGGTAAGTAAAACACAGAGAATTGGAAAAGGTGAAGAAGCTGCCAAAAGACTTTAGTATCAGGCACCAAATGTGATTATTTAAAAATACACATTTGTGTTCTTTTATTTCCTCTCTTATCCTATTAAGTCCATTCAAAGCATGCTTCAGCTTATTTTTTATTTATTCCCCTGAATCTTGCTTTTTAGTTCAGAAGAAATTAGTTATTCTCATCCAAGAGCTTGGGCTTTCTGAAAAACACAAGCTCTCATCAGATGTTTGATAAAATCATAAGAGCTGGAAATGCTGAGAATTCCTTTCGTTTTATAACCTCTCTTTCATGAATATTTACTTCTCATTTGAATAATTATCATCAATAAAAATGAAAACTTTTGTCTGTTAAGACTGCAAGCAGCTTTGGGATTAAAATGAGTGACATCCCTCAAAAAATGAGGGTTATTAGAGAGTTATCTTACAAGCAGAGCCCTTTCTGCAAGAGCATTCTGAGTGTGGAGTACTGCAAGACCAAGAAAACAGAGACACATTCCATAAATGAGAATTAAAGCTAGGAAAAAGATTGTTGAATTCAACTATGATCGTAATGGTAAAGCTTTAACTATTACAATAATATGAAAATTATGGGGTTTCTAATACCATTAACAATTCTAATCAGTGGGTTTAAATTATAGCTATTTTTCATGTAATTTTCATTATTTGCTATTTGCCTGTGCAAACGACATGCTTTTTTTTTCAGCAAGGGTTTGCTGAGAAGCCTGAGAGGATGTGCAGGCAATGTATTGCACACATGACAATGTGTGCAATAACAGACCACAGAAAAATGTGAACAGGGAGGAAAGATGAATGTACTCTCTAGAGCACTGAAGTTACAGAATGCCTAGAGATGACAGAAAGCTAATTTAGAAGAAAATGGTCTATAATTTGGAGAAAATGTCTAAGTTTGATTCATAATTTGCACCTAAAATGTATGAACTCTGCATATGCCCTATCAAATTACAGTCCATACCAAAGCCAGCTGCTCTTTTGGTCTTTTATATATATATATATGTGTGTGTGTGTGTGTGTGTATACGCAGGTAACCGTAGATATTTATTAGACTTGTCAATCTTAATTCTCTCTGAGTTTATACGTGGCCTATGCTTCTTCCCACATAGGCTGCTAATTACTCACCTGAAACAGAAAAAAGCGGGTCCAGAAGAAGGCCATGAAAATGATCAAAGGGCTGGAGCACCTCTGCTATGAGGAAGGGCTGAGAAAGTTTGGGTTATTTCGTTTAGAGAAGGCTCTGGGGAGACCTTGCAGTGTTTAAAGTCTTCCAGCGTTTAAAGAGGACCTACAGGAAAGATGAAGAAGAAAGTGCAGGGACAGGGCAAGGGATGATGTTATCCATGCTGAGACTGAGGGGTCACCTTCCTTAAGGGCTGTGAAGTTGTAAAATGACTCTTGACTTTTAGAGAACAGAATGACTCTGTTACTAGATGCCAAACCACAAACAACGTCCTAAAAATGGAGATATTGTGGTACGGAGTGATATGTGTTATTGTTTCATCTTGAATTGTTTGTTGTGTTATTTAAAACAAAGAATAATTGTGGGGGGCAATCCCAAACATCAGTACAGGCCGGGTGACGAGTGGATAGAGAGCAGCCCTGCAGATCAGGAGCTGGAGGTACTGGTGGATGAGAAGCTGGATATGAGGTGACAGTGTGCACTTGCAGCCCATAAAACCAAATGTATCCTGGGCTGCACTGAAAGAACCATGGCCAGCAAGGTGAGGGAGGTGATCCTTACCCTCCACTCCACTGTTGTGAGACACCACGAGTGCTGTGTTCACCTCTGAGAACCCCAAAATAAGCAGGACAGAGACCTGTTGGAGTGAGTTCCCAGGAGGGCCATGGAGATGATCAAAGAGCTGGAGAACTTTTCTGACGAAGACAGGCTGAGGGAGTTGGGGTTATTCCGCCAGGAAAAGAGAAAGCTTTGTGGAGACCTTCCAGTATTGTAAAGAGGACCGGTAGGAAAGATAGAAAATGGACTCTTCCTTGTGAACAGATATGATAGGAAAAGGGGTTATTTTGAGCTAGAAGAGTGCAGATTTAGATTAGATGTTGGGGAAAAAAATATTCAGTATGATAGTGGTGAGGCATTGGAACTGGTTGCTCAGTGAAGCTGTGGATGCCCCATCCCTAGAATTATTCAGGTTGGGTGGAGCTTTAGGCGGCCTGATCTGGTGGAAGATGTCCATGTGCACGTCAGGGGTCGGAATTTGATGGTCTTTAAGGTCCCTTCCAACCTAAGCCATGTTATGATTTATGTTACTTGTCTGTTTTGATCTGAGGTTCTTGAACCATCGAATTCTCCTCCCCCACAGCGTACCCAGATTTCCCAATTTAGGCATTTTTGAGGTGGTTGTGCCTTGGGGGTGCGTTTCGTCTGCGAGGACGTACTACGCTGCAGCTGCGTTCGCGGTTCAGATGAGGGTCTGGCGGAGCCCCCGAGGTACCCGGAGGAGCGGCGAGCACCGCGTCCCCATCGCGCTCGGGCTGCCGCGCTCCCGTCGGTGACACCAGCGGCCCTCGGGCAGCTCCCTCCGCGCGGGGCTGGCCGTGCCGAGCCCAGGCCGCCCCCG
>JAOWBP010002392.1:48857383-48950709 GCA_028571105.1 Tragopan temminckii
GGCCGTGCAGGGCCGGGCGGGGCGGGGTGCGGCCGCTGCTGCGCGGCGTCAGCCCGCTCGGCGCTGCCTCCTCCGTCCCGTGGCCAGCCCTGCTGCTCGGTTCGCCTGCCTTAACTCCCGTTCGCTCGTTGAAAGGCGGTGCGTCGGCACGGGTGCTGCCGTTGGTTTGAAATCCGGGCGGATCTGAGGCCTCAGGCCTCGTGCTGACAGAAGCCGGGAGGTCCGGCTGCAGCCCTGCCGCCAGCGTGGCATTGCGGGCTGCGGGCGTGGCGGGACGGAGCGGGCACTTCGGCGTTTGGAGTGCTCGGGCCATAACCGGCAGGGTGCTGTCATCCGCAGTGCCGTTAGTGCAGGTAGAAGGTGGATTTTCAGAGTAAAGATTAGCAGCTGTTATCTGCTGCTTCCACGTTAAAAGTTCTTCGATGTCCACAAGCGCACGTGTTCATCTGAGATACCTTACCAGACTCAAACCGACGTGACACCAGGATCATTTGAAGGAGTATTATCAGTGTTAAGCCAATTCAGTAGGCAATACCATGCTGCTCTGAGTAGTTTGGCGTTCTGGTTTATTGAATTGCTATAGAACATCAAAATACCATTTTATGTTTACAGCTAACAAACAAAACTTTGTTTTGCCTTCACAAAAGGCTCGTGTCTAAACGAGAACCTAACTGTTGTAGAGCACCATGAACTCCTCTTTCCAGAGGGCTTTGCCTCCGTTATGCTTTTAAACATGGCCTAAGGCCCTGTCAAAGGTACACGTGTTCAGTGCCAAACCTGACGTGTCCCAGTGAATTCAGAATTCGTGAGGGCCAGAACTGTGCACTGCATTCAGAACTTTCCATACACACCATACTTTCAAACACACAAGATAACCCATAAGAAAGTGAAAAGCATACTTTCGGTATACGTGGTTGTGCAGTGTTGCATCAGACGTCTCGCTTCCCAAATGGGAGTTTTGTTTTTGGGCAGGGATAGTGTTGTGTGTCAGGGAAGGGTAAGAACTACTGACAGTTCACAAGGTGTGTTCAAAGCAAACAGCTCTGTTCTCAGCTTTGAATACCCTCTAGAGTTACTGTGAAACTTTCTGACTTCTGTTATGATTTAACCTAAGAACTCAATTCATAAGTTGAACACTTATTTCTGTTTCAGGGCTTTCTTGATTGTAGCAAAGTTTAATGGCTGTGCTAAGCTATGTTCTTGCAAATACTGTAGCGTATATGTAATTCCTGTTTTTTTTTTTTTGTTTTTGTTTTTCAGAAACAGTTAGACACATAATGACATCCCTTCTCTCTGTTCATACAGCAGGCTGTAAGCTTTGTTTCTGCATGAAGTCTGTAGAACACAGTGACAGTGATGCAGTTTCTCTTCTGCCTTCCTACTTCTTTGACTACTGTGATTAACGTTGTGTGATCTACCCATTTACATGCTAGGGGGTCTGTGAGAAAGTGGCTCTGGCTTATTAAGTAAATTGTAATATGTTTTTCTGATTTACTCAATTTCTCAACGTGCAATTTCAGGGTAAGATATAGAGCTTAGTTTCCAGGGTTCTTAGTTTCAGTTAGGTAATTCAAAATTTGTTCCCTACACATTACAGAAGCATTTTGAGGCACTGTCAAAGCATAAGGTTTAACACTGGTGGGAGGAGACTTGGTAGCTCTAAACAAACACACTCACATAGCTGATGGACAGTTAAAATCTTTAAAATCTTGACCTAAAAGACCAGAAGCCGGTAGGTTCAAATCAATGTGACATACTTGCTCATTTCCACACACTTGGTCCTCCAAATCTGAAAGCTGTAAGGCACTTGACAAGTTGAAATTCTTGTCAAAGCAACTGTAAGATTTTTAAGTCCGGTGTTGCAGATGTTAGAAAAAGTGGTAGTATGCAGTTTTGATCCTTACAGATAGGTGTATAGACAAATACTTGTACACGCAGCTGTATATCTCCATAGTTTGGCTCTTTGTTCTTCATTAGAAAAAGGAATGCTTGCTTATTTCAGTGTTTTCTTTTTCTGTGTTTACTATTTTTGTCTTTTTTTCTCGCGTTCCACTCTAGCGGCTTTTGCACTCTGCTCTTTCACATCTCTTTTGCTGCTGTTAAAATGCTCATCACCATCTTCTTGCATGTGTTTGGCCTCCATGCTTACAAGTTTTCCACTTGTGCTACAGCCTTTCAGGCGTAGTGTGCACCTGTTTCAGCAGTCTTTGTGCCATATGTACCTTGAATAGTCATTAACTCTGAATAGGTTGACATAGAAAGGCATGCTGGGACAAAGCCAACTTTGCAAATACTGAAGGAACAGAAGGAGTCATTCTTTCCATCTTGCAAACTAAATACAAAAGAGCAAGCTACAGGAGTGAGAATCTACATAATTTTTGCCCACTCCTGAGCAGAGTTCAAGAATTCTTCATGGGTGAATATATATAAAGGTGAAGCACCCTGTTATTTTACAAGATAATTTTTGCCTGAAGTCTGGATTTTTATCTAATATTTGCATTACTGCATAGTCCATGTTTAAGATATTTAAAAGACAGTGTAAAGCTGTAGAATTAATATCTAGTTAATAATTGTTTGTTTGACACAAATGTCATAGCAAGAACTTTCTTGCTGGCTGGACTGAGATGGGATGGTGGCCTAAATCCTCCAAAACCATGTGATTTGAATAAATCTCAAAATACTATTTCAAGAGGAGGGCTCATTTCTTTGAACGTGTTTTTGAATGTCTCTTTATTTGGGAAACAGATAAACAAAACAAAAAAACCACACCAAAATCCATGATACAAACAAGATATCTGTCCCACCAGGAAGAGGATGAAAAAAGGATAGTATGGCTGATATTACTTGTTTGGTTGAGTGCACTGCTAGAAAGCTGTTATGGTGAGATGTTATATAGGGCTCTTCACTGAAAAGAGTTTGTGAAAATAATTTTGATCACCAAAATCTTCATTGCGGAGTTTTGTTTGTTTGCTGTTAAGTATTTTTAAATGTCCATATTTACTTCCCAGCCTGACTTATGGATAAGCTAAGTTACTAATTTAGACAGCTCATGTAAGTCAATTCTTTACTGGCTCAATTTTCTTCCCTGTATAGATGTGAGGAAGCATAACTAAATGTTATTGATGGGAGTGAAAGCTGTGGCGTATGAATGCCGTTTGAGGATGGGTGAGGTAGTTTTGAGAGGTTGTAGAAGCTTCCGACTCTGAATGTTCTTCTACAGAGAAGAGTGATTTCAGTTTTTGCCTGACTTTCATGTTATCTGCCTTGGAATTCATGTGATCTAGAGATGGTGACAGAAACAGTGATCAGGAAATAAGTATTAGCATGATCATGGGGTGGTGAGATGAGTTGAACAGTATCAGAAGATCATTTGTGATAGGGAAAAACCACTTTTGCATAGTGTGCAAGACCACCTCTGTGCTTGCTCTAGAGAGCTGACTTCTGTCAGTACAGTCTGCTTTCTACTGAAGTCAGTGATTGTTCTGCCATTAACTTTCCTGAGAGTTGGCACCGGTTCTGACGTCATACTGCTTGGAGGACACGTACTTTTGGTGGTGTCTTCCACAGAAAGCGAGAAGGTTTTCTAGGATGCTCATAGAGTGACTCTCCTCCTTTCTTTCTGATGGCTTCCCTCTTGCATTTGTCAGTTTTTAGAATTAAATCCAGCATCAAAATGGTCCTCTTTCCTTGTCACCTTTGCATCTACTATAGCATCTACTTTATGCTATTTACAGCTACTCATGCATGACTGTGCTTCCTAAAATTAGTTAGAAGAAATTTAGTTTCCATTTAATTTGTCATTCTCAAGAGGCTATTTCTTGATTATTAACTGTGTATGATCTTTGGCACTGCGCAGGGAATGTGCTCTTGAGCTTCCTTCCCTGATAATTGCCAGCTTAAAACTTGGAGGAACAGTTTTGGGGAATTATTTATCTAATCTACAACTACTGAGCAGTAGTTCTAGTTGAAATAGCCGCGTGTTCCTGATGTGAATTCTGAACAAGAGTGAGAAACTTAACCTGCTTTAATTGGTAGAATGTACCTTTATTGCTGCACAATGATAAAGAGGAAGGAAAATTAGTGAGATTTTCATAACTACCATGTATTTATAATTTTCTGACTTCTCAAACAGGGTGTGAAATGTAGTTAACCAAACCTATCTGAGGGGATTGTGCAGGGTTTGGAACCACTCATCTTAGAGGTTTTCAGAATAAGGGCAAATACCAGCAATTGTAGACAAGGACAAAGTGGGGGAAATGGATGCTCTGAGGTGCCTGGGTGATTGAGGTGGCACTGTAATTAATGGCTTCCTCCTTTGGGGAAGGGAGTGGAAATGCTGAGGGATCTTACACTGTGACTTACTTTTTTCCATAGTTCTTGGTAACTGCGAGAGGTGCTAGAGACCTGCCTCTGGGATTTCAGGCAGCAAAGCAAGTGTCTGCTTCTCATGTCTCCATGTTCCAGGTTGGACTAAGATAGTCATAGAACCATAGAATCATAGAATCCTAGTCACAAGAACACTGGGGAACAAACGTGGTGAAGTTCGTAATGCAAATATTAGTATGCAAACATAGGGCTGGGTTGTGACGTGGTTCTGAGTTACCAAAGAAGATGACTTGACGTTAATTCTTAAGGGATCAGCGAAGATGATTTGGTGTAATACTGTCACCAGGACAAGATCTGGTGTTCTGAGCAAGCTGCTTACAATGAATGATACAAACTTGTGTCAAACTCCAGAAGTCAGAAGTTAGGAGGTAGCTAGAGAAGGAAGTGCTGGTCAGAAGTTGGTATTGTGTGTTACACCCAAGGCAACTACATTGTTTTGGATTTTATTGGAGATGGGAGGCAAATGGCCAGTGACTGCATGTTGCTTTGAGTTTGAGTGCTTGGCTCTTCCAGATAACTTCAGGTTAAACTCTTCCAACTTCAGGGAAGCAACATTACTGAAAGCTGGACAGCAAACACCCCAGGCAGTGATGTTGCAGTGCATTTTGGGACTCTTCAACTTGTTACTTCAGCAACAAAATTGCCTGCAAGAGCACAGTGAAGTGAAATCTGAAAAAACTAAAGGCAGTTAATTAGTAGTTGGATCTATTGTCCGAAGGATGCTGAATAGAGGTTACAGTTTCTCTGAGAGCCTGGTGAATGATGAATTTCCAGGCCCACATACCTCCTGGTGGTCCATGCATGTGGGAGGACACAAAATCCTGGAGTGTTAAGGGAATGTAAAGTACGAGCCACGTTGATTTCAAAGCAGAACTTGGAGAAAATATCTTTGCTTTTAGCCTCAGGTATTTTTCTTCTTGGCACCAATTGCCATGAAATAGCCAAGTAATTGCCAGTAATTTGTACAAATTTATTTTATGATAGGAATTTGGTGTGTTTGTTTGTTTAAAAAAAGAAGGTTGAAAACCTTGACGTGTCCCAACTTCATTTGATTATTAGACCATGTCTGTGGTGCCATTAATGAGATGTGTCCGGATCTATCACTAAAAATAGCAGTGGACAAATAGTAAGTGTTTGATGTAGAGTCACCTTGGAGCAGCTCCACTCTCCTGTAATGTCAGTCTTTTTTTACTCAATTTCTCTAAAGTAGTTATCTGGCTATAAAGCAGTTCAGGCAGTAATGTAGGATGTCATATATATTCCTTTAATTATTATGATCTTCCTTGTAGCAATTATAATTTGCTTTATTACAGATAACAGCGAATTGGTAGATAAAAGTCACTAGACAGATATGAGAAGTTGTACACAGTAGTTTTTAGACTGAAAGCGTAGTAGCTGGTTCTTGTTTAACTTTGTTTTTTAAATTCAAAGATTCTTTTGAAATGTCAATTAAAAGGAAACAAAAAATAACAAGAATATACCGTATTCTTACAGTAGATAACAGACTGCACTTGTTTGTCTCACTGATAGGCTGTATGTGAGACATTGCCTTCTTTTGTCAAGTGCAGTGGAAGAAATCTTTGTACAAATGCCAGAAGCATCTGTTGAATTCCTCTTCTCAGACTGTGTTGGAAATTTTTTCTTAGCTCTTTCATTGCTCCATAAAGACTTATAAAGTCCCGTGTTCCTATTGAAAGCATACCAGCTTGGCTGCATGCCTTTGCTCGTGTGTAGAAGACTGTTGATGGGACTCAGTTATTTCTGCAAGTATAGTTCTTATCTGTTATACACTGGTTAAGTCAACTTATGGTCATTAGTACATTTTTTCTTCTTCTTCTTTTTTTTTTTAATATATGTTCTGAAGCATATCTATATTGAATAACTTCCGTGAGGTCTTTCTATCTATAATTTGTTTTTCTTTCAAAAATGGTAATTGGAATTGGAAACATAGCTCTGCCGAATAATCAAATTCCACAAGAATGCTGTGACTTTATTGTTTCTTGTACCATAAACCCATGGAAACAAATTATTGTACATTATTGCTATTTTTATGCCATTTATTTGGGAAATTCAATATATGCAGAAGACAAAAATGGCTTCAAAAAGCCCACTAGATGCTGATTTTTATGGTAAAATCCAGAGTAAGGGATGCCAGGCCACTTTCTTCCATAAAGTCCATCATCAGCATTTAATTAACCAAGTTAAAACTTATTCTATGCAAGGAGGAGAGGATTATTGCTTTTCACATAGGCCCTGAACTCCACTGTTTCTGCATCCTGCTTAGGGTTCAGCCAGTGCTGGCATAACAGTTAATGGAGAGTTTCCTTATTCTCACCAATGCTGCTGTAAAAGGTGAAGCTCCACTGGTGTGCCTTGAAGGTGTGCATCGTAGTGGCAGAAGCAGGTTTCGTTTGTCACTATGTTTCCTGCCTGGTAAGGATTCTGTGGTCTTGCCCACAGTCCAGATCAGCTTCTGACTTTCACACAGCACCCCATGAGTGGCCATTTGCAGGAATGGGGCTGGTTCAGGGTTTGGGGTTTTTGCTTTGTTCTGTGCTTTTAAGCGACTGGGGGAGTTTTTTTTGTAATTACTGTGTCAGATTGTACTTATTTACAAAGAGTTTAGTGAAGGCATATTTTTGAACTGACTAAGGCATGAGATGAAGCTGGAAAAAGAGAAAATAAATTGTCAAAGACAAGTATTTCACTGTAAGTGAAAGAATGATTTTATCAAGTTTAGGGCAGTTTACCACGTCACTATAATCTTTTGCTGACAATATTAAAGTTTAGCTTCTGATGCCTTTCCATGTTTTATCAGGGGACTTGACATTTGTGTAAGGTATCAGTAAGGACATAAGTACAGAGTTACAGTTGCCTTTGTAAAGTTGATGCGAAGGCATCATAATCCAGAAAATTTATGGCAGGATTTCAACTTCAGTAGTGCCAGAAATAAAATTAATCCAAGGTAGAAGTGTCCTTTTTGAGAGTTCAAATCCTTCTTGGAATTGCTTTTCTCATTCCCTTTCGACTTTTTTGCAACTAAGCATTTACCGTTTTTGGAAAATGTTGTCTGTAGTACTGTACTAAACTCTCCTTTCCCTCTCTCATTTCCTTGAAATTGAGGTTAAAAAAGTCAGTTCCAAGTAAGTACTACGTATGGGTGATGATTTTTATCCCAAAGAACAGCACTGACTTCAAGAGTGTGGAAATGCTGATGCTCTTGCTTTGTGCAAGAGCCCATAATGACAAAGTATTCTTGTCAGAGTACATAATGAAACTATAAATTGTTTTCATGAATGCTGTGATATTTGGTCTCTTGCAGAGCACTGTCAGAGTGTATTTAGTGCCACATTTCATGTGAGTAACATCAGAATTAGAAATATCACATAGAATGAGTAGTGTCAGGAGATGGGTGAGAAGAATCTGCTGACTGACCACTGTGTTAAATGGAAGAAGCTGCCTGAAGCTTCTGATAGGTAAAATTCAGCTGCTGTAGATGTTGGTCTCTCTTGCTCTCCACAGGGAAAGGCAGTGAAGTAGGTCAGATAAATGTAGAAGAAATGAGATTTGTAAACTCTGCTTCTCTTTGTTTGTGAGCCCTACACGTAAGAGGTGGTGAAAGGAGGGAAAGTCTCACTTGTGTCTTCCCTCTCCTTTCAAATGCTTGCAATATTCCTGCATTATTTCACATTCTTACGTCTCAACAAGCAAGTGTAGTATTGCAGCACACTGAGGCAATGAAGTAATTTCTTTTGTCAGTGCTTATAGGGTACACACTAAAATTGATTCAGGTACTTTTTGGTAGGCACTCGTACTGTTCTTTTGGCCATAACAGGGCCCTCTTTCATTGCTTGGAAGAAGTATGAGTCCAGAGGACATTGCTGGTAGTGGGGAGAAGAGGAAGGGCGGAGAGAATGAGGCAGGAAGTGCTGGTGGCTAGCAGAGCTGGCTCTTGTGGAATCAAGTAGAAAATGGCGTTTGCAAAGGCTTCTTTTTCCAGCAACCTTCCTGGGCTTTCAGGCCAAAATGTGAGACTTCTCGTTCTATTATGTATGAGGGAAGAGAGTGGAAATATGAATTGCTAAATTTTGTAATTCAAGATAATCAGGAGAGCATGTGGCCATGCAAATGGATTTTCATGATTCTGAAATAACAGATTTCTTTTCAGTGATTAACAGTAAGCTAAGAAGATTTGTAACAGAGTTTCATTCTGTGCAGTGAGCTGTCTTCCATCTTCTCCATGAAAAACTGGAGACTGTTGAAGCTAGTATCGGCTGGAGTAGGAGTGGCTGGTAACATTCATGTTGTTTTTTCTCCTCTGCAGTACCTGGTGTGCAAGAGGAAGCTTGAAAGTAAAAAGGAGGCATTGCTGATCCTCTCCAAAGAGCTGGACACTTGTCAACAGGAAAGAGACCAGTATAAGCTCATGGCCAACCAGCTACGAGAACGACACCAGTCTCTGAAGAAGAAGTACCGGGAGCTGATTGTAGGTTATTCTTATTGTATACCGCATGAGTAGGGGACAAGAAACGACTTGAATATCAAAAGCATTCTATAATGAGTGCTGTAGAAAGCATTTAGGTACTTGTTTATAGTAGCCCTGCAGTTGTACAGTCCTGATCATATTATTACTCATTTGTTCCGCACCGATGAGGTAGTGGCTGTTATATAAGACACAGTAAGACAGTTTGTGCTTGGAGAAAATTAGTTTCAGTCATAATTCCATTTAAAAACTGACTGCAGTATTATTATTCCACAGCAACTTAATGTACCATTATGAAAAACAATGCAAAATAAATTTGTAATGACCTGCTGTTTTAGAAAGACAAAAAAATCTTCAGCCTTAGAAAAAAAAAAAAAGTAAGGTGAAATGAACATTGCTGGTGTTAATCAAGATGCAGTATTTTCAAAACAATTAAAAAAAAAATTACTTATGTTTTAAAAAGTAATACTCAAAGCTTAAGAAGTAATTTGCCAATAACATGTATCTGTTTATTTGTAGGATGGAGATCCATCCCTTCCCCCTGAAAAGAGGAAACAGGTAGGATTTATTTTTTGTTTGATTACTTATCTGCTTCAAAAGTTTTTTGCAAAAGTGTGAAAATGCTAGCTATGGAATCTGGTAAAAAGCAAACATTTCTGCAAGCTGAACGGTCAAGTTCTAAATTGAGACATCTTTTGCTTTGTTCTAAACATTTAATCCTGAAATATTTGAACTATCATTAATTAGAATATGTGGTTATTGCTTTTATGTTCTCCAAAGACTGAATTTGGGCAGTGTACAGAAATGTGAGGTTGTTCTTTTTTATCCTTCTTGCACTGAGCTCTAAAATGGGTTCATGACTGAACTTCTCATACTTCAGAAGCAGATTGGGAATGTGTTGTCTGCATCCCATAATTGTTACTTTATTGTTGTGGGTACTGTTTTCCATTAGGTACACTCCCAAGTCATTTGAGTTCTATGGGTTATAAGTGGTAAGAACAACAGTAATTGGATTTTATGGTTCCCTTGAAAATCTTAATGCCTACTCTTTTTTTTTTTTTTTTTTTTTCTCCCCAGAAATCTATAAACAGTGTCCCTATTGCAGGATGTTGTTTGTCACACCCTGATATTATCTTAACTTTTAGAAAAAAAAATAACGCCCATAGGAAAATATGTGAGAAGATAGAGTATCCGAAAGGACAAAAGTTGTTCCTGTAATTGCTAGTCTTGAAAGTCTCAGACTTGGACTGCTTGAATCATGGATATTGCATGGGTATCAGTGGCAGAATTTTTATCGATCATCCTTTCCCTTGGAGTATGAATATATTTCTTGCTCTTTTATTAAAATTTTAGGGTCATAGAGTTTTGGTTGTTTTAAACTAAACTTTCAGAGGCAATGTAATTACTCCTTCATGCACTTAAACAAATAGCTGCTGAGAAGTCAGTGTCTCAGTGCAGAATCATTTAACGTGCTTGTTATTTTGCATAATTTGTTTAAATTCTATTAACACAGTTCTAATGAAAGTTTATGACCAGATGTGGGTTTGAGCATTGTCACTACTCAAATTGGGATTGAAGAATATACAATAAAATGAAAAAAATAAAATCAGCAATGTAGTATATGGGTCATTACAGAGATGAATAGGAAGGGAGACTTGGCAGCATCCCATAGACGCTGTTCTAATTCCTCTTACATTTTTTCAAAACAAATAAAGCTGACGCTTGGTTCTAAAATACTGGTAGAATTTATTCTAAATTCAGATGCTGTGACTATGTTGGCAAATTCCATCATGGTGCTTGGAAAGTCATTTAATCTAGCTAGGAGTCTTTTTCTGAGAGGAAATGATGTATTCACGCTAGATAAGAGAGAAAGAAAGTCTTGTTCTCAGATGCGGTCATTTTAGAGGTCTCCCCCAAGGACAATATGTATTATAGCCTGTATATTAATAGGCTGTTAGCACTCTTCTTGAGTTTTTGTTTTTTCAGGAAATGTGTCTATAACATACAAGGTGTTTGATCTGGAGTAGTCAGGGCAACCTTTCTCAGGAAGAGAATACTTTTACTTTGAGAAATGCACCAAAGCATAATAAAAGAAAGTTGTATTTTTTCCACTGTTACTGTAAATGCATTTATTTGAGTAACTTTTCTTACTCTTTCTTGGGTTATGTTCTCTGTGCTCTTTTGGACTTTTCCAATCCCTTTTTTACCCAGAAAATCTAGCTATGTGCTGGGAGAAGTTTGTTACTGCAGTCACTTTATAAAAGATCCTGATCCTGTAATGAATTTTGTGTGACATAACAGTACATGCTGTTCTTGTGGTCAGGAGTGAGATGAAAACATCACATGCTGAACAACTTGCTACCTGTTATGTTTCTGTATTGCAAATGAAAAATTATTGTTGAAAACTTCAGTCTGCAATCCTAAATGTAATAGTTGGGTTGGATTTGCTACTTTCTTCTCCATTTCTTCATTTCATCTTTATTACGCCTTGTGACTTAGTAAAACATCTTTTCTTTAATAGCATTCTTTCTCTTATTTGTCACAGCACAGAGTTCTCTTGAATGGAGATCTCATGTAACTGAGCAATTTCAATCAGCAAGCACATATGGACTGGTTTCATTTAAAAGGTATCATTACATGCAACACTCCACAGTATTTTTCCTCTTGAGGCCATGTGTGTGATGGTAGACATCTCTGACATAATCTAGATGTGTACCATTCTGCCAAGCAGCAGAAGTGGGAACGAGAAATTGTGTTGCTGTAATCTCTTCTCTCACAGTAGGTGTTTTACCACTAGTAGTGCTATCACAGCCTATGAGCTATAAATGTGTTCTTGGCCCCTCTTTATACCAAACATTCAGTATTAAGTGCTGCAGCTGAAGGTAATGTAGTTTTGTAATGTCAGGTGATGTCAGGTGTAATTTTTGGATAAATAATGGCATGATGAAATGTTTCAGGAAGGTAGAAATAATGAAGAGTTCATTTTTGATGTTAGAATTCACCAGAGATCGTAAACAATAGACATTTCCTATTTGAAAGGCAAGTTAAAATATTAGTCTGCATGCGGAGCCTCTGTTGTGCATCCTATGTAAGTTGAAAATCTCCCATTCTGCAGTGATATGCATTTTATATGCATTTGCTGTGATACAGAACATTTTGATGACATTGACATTTTATGACAAATACTAGGAATCCGTTGGGCAGCATAGCTTTGCTGAAAAAGTTAAAGAAAAAAAAATCAGTGGGATTTCTAGCTTGATTTATAACGATTACTGTTGTCTTCCATGTTTAAATTTTTGGTATAACTTTAGTCTGAGAGAAGCTTTGTTGTTGTGTGTCAAGAGTAAAGCTGCAATGCATGTGTTCCCTGGTGAGGTCTTATGTTTGTATTTTAAATGTGTGAAGTACCAAATTAAATTGGACTAAACATCTCAGAATCAGAATGTTGAGGTGGGAAGTCACCCCTTGATCATCTGATTCAACCCCCTGCTCAAGCAGGGTCAGCTAGAGCTGGAATAGGTTGCCCAGGGCCCTGTCCAGCTGGGTTTTGAACATCTTCAAGGGACTGAGATTCTACAGACTCTCTGGGCACCCTGCTCCAGTGTCTCACAGGTTTTGTGTTTGGGTAGAAATTCACATTTTAAATTGTATTCATTAGCTCTGGCTCCTTTTTCTTTATTTCCTCCGTCATATATTTATAGACATTGATGCGATCCTGCCTGAGCCTCCTCCAGGAGGAGGAGTTCCAGGTCTCTGATCCTTTCCTCATGCGAGTGTAAAAGATGCTCCAACTCCTTTATCATGCGAGTGCATCTTCCTTGCACGTTTGTTGAGTACTCATTCTCTCTCCTCTATCAGTTCTCTTTTAGTCAAGTGGGTCCAGTGTTTTCCAAGCAGCTGTTGAGCCTTGATGAGGGTCCTGTACTAACAACGCCCTTGCTATTAGGAGTCTCATAACTTAATAGTGACATAATCATACTACAAAGCACAGCTTTCTAGTTAATCTCTTTGCCAGATCAGAAAGCTCATCAAGAACCTGCGTGCCTCTTCCCTGAAAGTCGTGGTATTTGACCCTGTTATAAGTATCCATAGATGTCCCAAGGTGATTCATTCAAGCCGAAACTCTCACTGCTTCAGCCATGATTGACATAATGGAAGACTTTGTTTAGACAGCTTGACTTCTGTTAATGTATAAATTCATGAGTGTGGCATTTAGAGCCAAGCAGAACATCAGAAAGGCTGGAGGTTCCAGACAGAAATACGTTGTGACATGCTGCAAATGGACCCATTTCGGTCCTTTTCATTTCTGCTTCCAGCTTAATGTACTCAACTGTCAATGCAGTTTCAAAACAAACTTCAGGGATTGCCTTATGACCGTTTTTGGCGTTGTTGGAAAAAAATGATTACTGTGACTATTTGTTCATTAATGAATTCAGGAAGTTTTGCTAGCCTTGTGCTAAGGCACAAAAGCTGCGTTCAAAGTCCTGTGAGATAAAATCTTCAGATAAAGCACTGCACGGGGTAAGCAATCATTCTGTATTTATCTCTCACGAGTGCTGTGAAGATTAATGTGATTTCCTCCTTTGTTCAGAGAGTTTGAAGATGAAAAACATTATGCATGTGCCAGATTGAGACCTGTGTGCTTTGCTGTGGTTTGTAGGTGCATGTTTGACTGCCACAGCATGAGGCAGCAGGTGCAGAACAGTGAGATCACTTGCCTTTGTGACACTTGAGAGAACAATATTTTCATGGATTTCAAAATGTGAGAGTATAGTCAGGGAAGAGATTTTGTTTTCTGCATGTATGCAAAATCAAGAATTTCCTGGACATGCTGTGAATTATGTTTTTTGAAATGACACTGTTGTTTCTTCCACCTGTAGATTTTGCAGTGAGCATGAGGCTTGGAGAGACGAAATGCTGATTGTAACAGATGTGACTGTCGCTCTTTAAAATTTTGAGTGTTGTTCAGGTCTGATGTTTATCACGTGCTCTGCTCTTCTGATTGCTGTGTCTTACCTTGGTGGAATAGAGATACTTGTCACACCCCTGCACCTGAATACTCTTGATAAATATTCTGTTAATTAGTCAGGGCACTCAATGTGTTTAAGAGGTTTTGATTCTTTCTTTGTCTGCATTATAACAAAGTTTAGGTTGTCCCTAGAGTCTCAAAAGCAGCCATTTTTGTTAAACCAATGAAACAATCTTCTGCCCTAGCATAGCAGTCTTTGTATAAGTAAAAATTAATCATTTCTCTTTGAATACTATTCATCTACTGTGAACAAAAAACTGATGCCCTACTCTTGTCTGTATGAAGTATGAGGGAACTGAAGCACACTACTGAAACTTCACACTGAAGAAATCTCTGCCAATTAACTTCTGATGATATTTGAGAGGTGAGGTTTTGGGAGAGCAGACTTCGGCATCTTCAAGGATCTGATTGGTGAAGTCCCATGATGCATCCTAACACAAAGGAAGTCAGACAGAAATGCCAGAAGGCCTTCATGGATGAAGAAGTTGCTCCTGGACAAACTCAGACACAAAAGGAAAGCCTACAGAAAGTGACAGCATGGACAGGTAACCTGGGAGGAGTACAGGTGCATTGTATGAACAGCTGGGATGGAATTGGGGAAGTTATAAATCCAACATGGAATTGAATCTGCCCAGGGATGCCAAGGGCAACAAGAAAGGCTTTACAAGTTAATACTAACACCTGCTGCTGCTTGTGATGTATGTTAGCAAGCTGCTTTGCAAAAACTGTCCTCTTAAGAGTCTGTAGTTGATAGTAACATTTCTTTCTTTGTCGGTCTTCAGCATGTGCCTTAGGTTTGGCTATGTGCTGTTTGATCCTGTGTAACACTGTGCTAAGCTAACACAGAAAACTCATTGTAAAGGAGGGTAGGAGTATTTGGCTTATATGCCTAGCGATGGAATGGCTTTCTGGTTTTATTAAACAACTCAATAAAAACAGTTTTATAAGCAGGAATGCTGAGTATCTTGTAAGTATTTGAATATTAGCAAGTTTTTCTTGTTCAGCAAAGCCCTGTCAAGTTTTGACTGGTTTGCTTCTGTGGTGGGATTCCTTCCTGGTTCTCAAAGTGCATGTAGTCAGAAGAGAGGTGTTCCTTTTCTTTTTTTCGACTGCTTGGCAAGGCTTTGACTTTTGCTGTTGTTTTTCCTGGGGAAATATGACCCATTTTGTGTATTTAATGTGCCTAGGACATATAAATGTAGAAGTCTTCTGTGCATAATCTTTCAGCTTAAAAAGAGAGATGATTTTGCTTCTTTATTGTAAGGAAACTGTAGGTGAACAGTAGTAGTTGGTAAGCAAAACAGGTTTTTCTGTATTAATTCATCCACTGCAATCATATAAAAGCACTGCAGGAGAAACTGCAATTAGATTTGCTATCAATCACACCAATCAAGTGTGCTTAATGTTTCATCACACTTTTTTTTCCACCTGTCCTAAGAACTCAAAGAACTCAGTGTTCTTTGTTTGAAGGTGTGGCTGAAAAAAACAAAAGACTGTAAGCTGTGGTATAGAAATAATACCTGTTTGTATTTTAAAATATTTTTTTTAACTGTAAAGGTATTTTGGAAGTTCTCTTCCCCTTAACAAATTGCTTTTTCAGACAGCATCTAAAGGCAGAAAGTCTTTTATTTTTTTTAAATGTCAGATAAGATTTATGTGCAAGAGGATTGAGAGGTATATTAAAGCCTGTGTTACTATCCATCATTTTTTAAAGTGATGTGAAGAAAAATAACACTGTGAATGTGTAGCTAGATTTGCAAAATTGTTGAAGAATCCAAATTCAAGGGTAGTGTGTAATGCCAGAGATGACTGTTTGGAGTTTCATGTTATTTGTAGTTTTTCTTTGAGGTCATCAGTTCAAATTCTGTGGGTCAGTAGTGAGCAAAGATCTCTTGCTGTCTGACAGCTGACTTGCATTAGTAAATTCATGTTTATAGGTATTTTTGTCAGTAGTTTCAGATGTTTGTCCGTGGCTGAAAGTAAGGCTCTCTTCAACCTTCTATCCTCAAAATATTCTTGAGAATTTTAGCAGAAGTTTAAGTGGAAAAGCTTCACGATCCCATCCCTCTGAATTGTTTTCTCTTTTGTCTGCCCTGTGTTGCTTTTTTTTTCCTAGCTAAAAAAAGTAGGCACTTCCCAGTGGGCACTCCCACATCACACTTTTTCTCTCAGCTTCTAGTGGGATCTTTGCCGTATGTTGCACTTGCTTTTGGTTGGCAGAAAAAAGCAATTTTGGCATAGATTCTTCTGTCCAGTACTATAATGTGGGGTTGAACTGTGCTGAAATATACAAGCGTGCTTCCTGTAGCAGACATGTAGAAGAACGCTGTGGAGGCTGAAGAATACCCCAAGCTGAAACCAGGGGTGGACTGGGCTCTGGAGAGATTTTCTGATATACTTGAATGAAATAATTTTTGTTAATTAGTAAAACAAATGGCTGCATTGAGAGAGGGCAGGCAACACACAGTTTCCTCTGTTTTGGGTTGTTGCAGAGGCAAGAAAAGATGAGGCTGCAGAAGGATAAAGACCTCTGGATCTTTCCCTTTCCCTGGGTGAGGGAGGTGATTGTCTCCCTCTGTTCTGCCCTCATGAGGCCCCAGTTGGAGTCCTTTGTCCAAGTTTAGGACACCCAACAAAGGAAAGAAGTGGAGCCTTTGGAGGGGGTCCAGAAGAGGGCCATGAAGATGATTCAAGGGCTGGAGCACCTCTCCTAAGAAGATAGGCTGAAGGGACTGGGCTTGTTCAGTCTGGAAAAGAGAAGGCTGTAGGGAGACCTCTTTGCAGTCTTCCAGTATTTAAAAAGAGTTTATAAACATGAGGAAAATCAACTTTTCACATGGGTAGGTAGTAATAGTACAGGGGGGACTGGTTTTGAACTAAAGGAAAGGAGGTTTAGATTAGAAGTCAGGGGGAAGTTTTTTTACTGAGAGAGTGGTGAGGTGCTGGAACGGGCTGCCTAGAGAGGCTGTGAATGCCCCATCCCTGAAGGGGTTTAAGGCCAGGTTGGATGGGGCCCTGGGCAATCTGATCTAGTACTTGATCTAGTGGCCTGTGGCAGGGGGATTGGAATTTGATGATCCTTCCACACAAGCCATTCCATGCAAGTCTCTTCCACGCAAGCCATTCCACGATTCTCTTTCTTTAACCACAGCTTATAAATCTGTCTACATCTTTCAAAGATGCAGCTTTGAATAGCGTGAGTGAAAGAAGTGAAATCTCTGGCAGTTACAGGATTCTTTTAAGTTTGCGTTTAACATCAAATTGTTGAAGAAACTGACAGTAGGGAAGCTGAATTTGACTAATTTTCTGAGAGTTCTGTTATGCAGGTAAATGAAACGAACTAGGTTCCCTGCTAAAGTAACTTGTCTTCAATTTCTAAGTGAATTCTATATGTGTTCTATGAATATTGAGAAGAAGTTGCCAGTTGGAAAAATGAATCGCCTTTCTCCTTCCTTGGATTACTATTTCTCCCTTTTCTTCATAAAATATATTCTTAGAGGTCCTCCATTGTTAATTTTATCATCTTTCAACCATATGGTATGTTCTCTTCTGTGTGCCAAAGTACTGGTACCAAGTCCAGGTGTTGTTCAAAGTATCTTCTTGGCTGGCTCTCTTGAAGCCCAGCAGAGCACCTGAAAATCAAATAATCTCCTTCTACCCACATTTAACGGAGCTTTAATGAGTTCTTGCCAAAACCTTTAAAACAGGGAACAATCTAAATTACATGTTGTATGGTACCTCTAAGCCAGGGAAATGAGTAATTGCTAGAGACTGCTCCTGTGACATAGCTCAGCTGTTTTAGTCTAACACCAGTATAATAGAAGCTTTGCATTAAGGAACAGGTCTATACTTAGCTCATTGTAATGCTCTTAGTATGCTTAAATGAAGCTGTTTTATTTTGGTGTCTAAAATTCTTCGTTTAAAGTTTCTTTCAAAATACCTGTCTCAAGTAGAAAGGTTTTTGTCACGTTAAGTCATTTACATGACTGAAAAATAAAATTTAGCATAGAGTCACACTGCGAGAGAAATGGTTTTAGGGGAAATAAATCTGAGCAGGAAGATTTAGTATAAGCATGATAATGCATTTCTTGGGCTTACTGGAAGCTGGATCCTGACTGCTGGAATCCCAGTGTTGTAGCCATAAGGACAGATTAGCAAGACTGAGGTCTTCCCTGGTGTTGAAATATGCTGTTGCAGTGTTAGGAGTTGTTCAGAGTCATCATAAAAAGGGACTTTATAAATAGAATTATTTTTTTTTCAGAGAGGTTTGTGGAAGTAGTGTTCCTTTCAACTGGTTCGCTTTACTAATTGGATTGAGTTGACTGAAAATCAGCTTTCTTCAAAAAAAAAAAAAGCATCTGAGCATAAGCTGTGGGTACTTCAGATTAAATACAGTTTCATGTAAGCATAGGGTTTTTGTTTTATTTCTTCTAAGCAGCCATTAAGAAGTACCTATCAGAACTATTGACTGAATGCTTTCTGAAGCTCCTTGGTTCATTCAGTACATAAATGACTTTTATTCATTTGTTTAACGCATAGGAAAAAAAAATCCACCAAAGCATATTTGAGAAGCCATTTATATTCCTTAAGTGATTGTTGTCTTGAAAATAAAATGATGAGTAGGTAATATTGGCCCTGCAGATGGATGTTTACAGTTTTTACAATTTACGCTCTTTTCTCACACGATTTTATTTGCAGTCTTAAGGCTTATCAGTAATTTTAAAAATGTTTTAATCTATTCCAGAATTGTGGAAAAGTTACTTTCTTCTGAACCTTTGGTCTCAGAGCAACAGAAGGGTCGAAATTATAGCAGTGAATCAGGCTTGAATCATTGAATCTAGTAGGAGATATCACTATCTTGAGTTATTTTTCCTGTCTAAAAGTTAGAAGGTATTGCTATTTTAGGCCAGCTGGAGTTTGGAGCCAGCTTCCTTGTATACCATTGTACAGCAGTTCCGGTTTAATAGTCTAATCCTGGAAATATCAGATGCATGCATAGCTATATTTGTGGTAATAGTTGACTTAAATATAAAACAGGAGGTGTGGAAATAGCATTTAGTAAACAGAGAGATTGCAGGGGTGGCAACCGTGTTGGTTCAATAGTGTACAGGTTTTAAAGGAAAAGACCAATAGACCTCCTATGAGACTGCCTGGTAATGAAGCTGACAAGGTAAAAAAGCAGGACCAAAAAATAAAGAGATATAATAATAGAGAAATGAGGGAATAAAAAGAGCAACAAGTAAGGACGCTAAAACTGAATTTAAATATTCAGAGAGAACAAGGAACAGTCATTTGATGCATTGGCCTCAAATCCAGAGACTCTGTATAGCGCTAATTTAGAAATATTGCCTCAGAAAAGCTGAAAATTCTCATTCCATTTCTTTTTATATCCTTCAGATTTATGACAATAGATGACATACCTAGCTGGCATAGGGGATGTCTTTAAAGGCTGCATATTAGCTGCTACGATTATAATGCTCTTAGAAGAGATGTCATTTTGATAGACTTTCTCTGTGTGAAGTCAATATTTGTGTATTTCTGAGTTATTTTTAGGGAAAAAATACAGTAAATTTATTGGTAGTATTTACTCCTTTTCAGATATCTTAGGAAAGGAGGATATTGCTTGTTTTTTGGTTAGTGATCAAGTGGATGGAATTGTGAAATTATACACCAGATTGCTCACCTTACTGACTTTGTAAGATAACGTGCATGATGACTTTTGACTTATTTGGGAAGCTTCCCTGCCTCCAGGTGAATTCATCTAACTTTCATTTCTGCTCTTCATGAAGTCTCTATGCTAACTAAGACCACAAATCAGGCCATGTCTGAAGTTTTGTGCCATTAGATATCTGTGGTGCAGCTCCATACAGGGGCAGTGACTCTGAATGGCATCTGCCTTATTGAATAGGAATCTGCTTTAAAGACTATTAAAGAACATAATTAGATCATAATTATTTCTCAGCTATGCCATTTGTCTAATTGCATGTAAATTTAAAACTATAATTTTGGCAACTTTCTATAAATACTGTCAAAGTACTCTATGTTTTTCTCTTGGTGCCAGCCAAGTTGCCAGAACTAGTATAAATATTTTCATTTTATTTTGTTTGGGTTTTGTGTGCTGTTCTGGAAAAGCGTATGCGTGCGTGCTATATGTATTTTTTGCTATTAAAGATGAAGGAATCCTGGTGACTCTCCAATGAAGCATGAAGTCTGAATACCAATAACTATAAAAGTAAAGATTGTTGGCAGATAAAGGCTAAACCTAGTATTTCTTTGCAGTCACCACTTGCACTTCTCTCCATAGGCACTAACTTTTGACTGGTACTTGCTTCTTTTCTAGGCAAATCTTACTCAGCTGCTGAGTGAGGCTCAAGATCAAAATAAACATCTTGGAGAAGAGATTAGGGAGCTTCAGCAGAGACTCGGAGAAGTACAAGGGGACAATAAGGTATTATAAACTTAATTTATCACTAAATGGACTGGAATCAGGGCTGGAGTCTTGCATTAGCTTCTTAGGAAAACAAAGAACTAAATCAAAACAATGGATTACAGAACTTCTAGAATATTTAGATTACAATAAATGCTCAATACAGTCAAACAAAAGAAGCCTGTCTAGGAGAGCAGTAAATGCAGCTCATTAGATATTTTGATTTACTGCTTTTACTCACTTGTCCTTGATTATAAATATTGCACCCAGCCTTGCTTTAATAATCTCAGGGTTATTTTTTTAATATATTTTATTAGTGATATTTCCTCTTATATACATAAGCATTTCATCTTCAGCATGTGATATTTTTCGCTGCAATGAAAATGGAAGATAGTAGTAGATGATAAAACCAGGAAGGTATATTTTTCCCTACAAAAATATGGAGCAGGTCATAAAAAAAAAAGTATATTTAGCTTAGTACAAAGCTCTCATCCTGTTACATAACCAATTTATTTTATTGCTAAATTTAGCAAGTTATGTGGAACATTGCTCAAAATCTGCCATTTGGTATTAATCAAACTCCTGTTGTCTCTGTTAATTGAAATATTTAAACTCATGCCAAATGTGTGTAACATTCACAGCTGGAGCATATGCAGAAGTACCTTCAGAGATCAAACTAGTGAAAGGTTGAATTTGAGACCAGTTGAGTCAGTTCGCAAAGTAAAAAGTGAAACATGGAATGATAACTATCCTTCTTCAGCTGCCACTTTAAATTACAGGATATAAAGATGTGAATAAAAACTGTTCTCTTTCAATTGATCAGGTTAGTTTTGTTCTTTCCATTTTATTTCAAACTTAAGTATTTTTGATAAAGCAGTTTTATGCATTGTTTGTCACAAAGATCTTTAGAAATCAGAATGGAGTTGTTGAAATGGCCATATGAGGCCTGAATTTGTCACGTGTGTAACATTCAGTGTAACTTGCTCAAGTCTTCAAAGGATTCCCCAGGTACTTTTTGTTCGTCTATTGTTTGAACTACGCTGCAGCATTAAAGGCAGTACCAGTTCTGCAGAATCAATACAGCCTTTGCCGCGCCAGTCCTGAGTTGGTTTGTTAATCCAGACAGAACACAAAGGTAGTACAATTAAAGCATACTTAAATATCAAGGTTATGTACTTATTTCAACTCCTAAATACATGATGTTGGTAATACAGAATCTACTTCTTTGTGCTTGAAGTGGCTTTGTTCAAACCTGCCTTTACAAATTAATTTGATAGTAGCTGGTTGTCGTTCTGATATCTGTATTGTCAGAGTGAATTTAAATTCATGAGTCTCATAAGGAATAGAATACAAAAAGGGTCATTCTGCCCACTGTGCCCCTGTTCAAAATGTGCAAAATAACACTATTTTCATCACTAAATAAAGGGGGTGGGGAGTGGTGGTCAGGAATTACATCAGACAGGGATTAATTTAGACTGGGATTTTCATTTTTGGAACACATTCTTTACTTTACTAGTAAATGAGAAATAGAGTTTATTTTGAAGGCAGGTTACACGTTTTGAAGTGCTTAAAAAAAAAAAAACATTGCCATCTCTCTGAGGGGTTTAATGCTTTCCTCCTGTGTCAGATTTTTCTCCCTTCCAACTTTGGTGATAAAATTCTACACTAGTTCCTGAAGCCATTCTGTTTTGCTCATCAGTTCTCCTGTACTGGCAGTTGGGTTACTTCAGGCACAAAAGTCCAAATAATACATGGTATATAAAAAAAAACAAAGAACTGTAATAATTTGCTTGTTCTTACATTCTTCCTCTGCATTCTTCTCTCTGCTTTTTCCAAAGTGAGGGAGGGCATCCTGCCCAGCTGGTCTACGTCAACCTTACTTCTGGCAAGAGATGAACAAACAGCTGCTTTTGCAGCAAGTGAAGCTGCTTATGGATGAACAATTCTGCCTATGTCTGAGCAGGGGTGACTCATGCAGGCTTTGTCACCGAACGGCAAGAGCTTTGTAGGGCTAAAAAAGAAGGAAAAATCTTTAAATATCGCACATTAGCTCTATTGATAAAGAAATGTTCTGATGGCTTGACTTGTTTTTAACTGCTTTCATGTTTGCTGCTAGTTGGGTACAGTTACTGGAACTAGCAAGAAGACCTTACAGTGATTGCGTTTTACCTTTTTTTTAAATCACGTTAAGTATGTTAATAGGCAATGACAAAGTACTTGAATTTGACTTAAGTGGACTAGTATTTTCCATTTAGTTTCAACCAGAATCAAATAGGCTAGGCAGTCTCTGGAAGGGTTGTTGCTGCCATTTCAGAAATACAGCAGCAGTCAGACTGCAGCACTCCAGCAGCAGATATCTAAGGCTATTTATTTTTATGATTGATCACAATCTCTTATCAGCTCTGACACATGAAAACTATTCCATGTTTATGATACAGTTCTTTGTAAGTCCTTTTCCTTTCTAACATTCTGACAGCAATACTTGGAGTACAATTACTGAAACTTGGAGAGAGGGTAGTTAGGAGATCTCGTTCTTTTTTGTAAGTAGAGGAAAATACAAGGCACAAGAAAAACTGAAGGCTTCTGGAAGACTAGATGACTCAGTTGTCTTCACTTGAATTCCTACCCACGCAAAGAAATGTAGGCTGTGGAGGGCAGTGCTAAGTGAAAGGAAGCTGCATGGGAAACAATAGCTGTGGTGTTACTGACAGTTTGTTGTTGTAAGGCAGCAACAGTGCAGAATGTTAAATATGGTGCCTATGTTTTGGCAGAAATGGGACTTAATGTTGCAATTTTGCATAGTCCTCATCTACTTCTTAAGATTTTATAGGCAACTTAGGAAAGGTGTCAGTGACTGTAGCTAAACATGATGGTTTCTGCTTTCCATGAAGAACTTACTCTCTGTGCTTATTTTCCCTTTTTCCTTTGCATGTTTTGTAGATAACCAGGGACATGGAACTTTGGCACAGACATTATCTTTTGTCTCTAGCTGGCACAGCAGCTCTTGCAGTGAAACCTCTCTGAGGCATTGTGTTAGTGCTGCAACTTTATGAATAACTATTTTAGCTGACACTGATCAGGAGAAAAGTGTAATATATAAGCAGTACAGACTGGTGGCTTGCAGCATCAGAGTGTTTGGGTTAACAATATGTTGGTTCTTGACAAACAGGAGCTATCTCTGGTGAGGTGCTGTTAACTCCATTCTGCTCTGCTGTGAATGCTGTTTGCAGGTTCCTGAGGGGCAGCATTAACCTGTTCTGTGTCTGCAAAATGAACTTGAGTGATTCTGAATGATAGAAATAAAAATACAGCAGCCAGAGGACAAGTGTATAAAAATTATAATAAAGCACTGAAATATGAAATAAACTCTTAACCCTCTGGCATAACACTTAGTATCTGTTTGGGTCACAGAGTTTTAAGTGGGAATTTTACGGCAGGTGGTGCTGCCTTATGAGGCTTTTGCAGTGCAGAATTAAAGGACTTGGCCTGTTGTGCCCTGCCAGCTCTCTGATTGGCTGGCTGCCTGGGAGAAGCGCTCTGTTGTTTTATGGATTGGTGTTTTACTTTCTTTTATCTATGTTTGTTGTACTTTTTCTGATGGAATTTGGGGTTCTGAAGCATTCTTTTTGTAAGACTTCATGCTTTTTTTTTTTTTTTTCTTTATCTCAGACTTAGTTAATAGTTTTCGTTTTACTGGCAGACTGTTTGACCTTGCAAGTACTAATTGCTCACGGATATAATTGCATCTGATGATCACCCCTCCTGTGCAGGAGGAGGGCTGCTCTTAGCGCACAGTCGCGGCCCTGATACGTTCCCAGCCTGGTGCTGCAGTGCTGCAGGCACCGAGGCCTCGGTAAACTGCAATCCCCTTTTCATTTCCAGTTGTTTTGAACAAGGTTGAGTCTTAAAATGTTACTGCATTTGTTTCTTACTACCTTTCTCACTGATTATCTCAGAGAAAGATTATAGAAATGTAATTAATCTAACTGCATTAGATCATGTTATCATGCCTTTTGCTTATTGACCTTTTAGTCTTTAAAAAAATAATCCCATAGCTTTGAGATCATTCCAGAATTTGCTAGTTGCCTTCTTGACTTATTAGTTTGCTATTTTTTTGGTAAAGAAATTAACAGGAATTGTATCTTCTGCGATCCATTCAGCCTTCCTGACTGTCCAATAGTTTTTTGGTGAGGAGAGGGAAATGTGTTCCCCAGCATTACTTTTGGGGGCACTGCTTCTCCTGAACAAGTGAGCTGCCTATCGAATAGAGTCATACAAACTCCACTGGATTGCACTAAACTGTAGCTGAAATAAGCAGGGAAGGTGATTTTGCTAACCTGTCTTGTATCAGCAGGATTTTAATTGGCATGTTGCAGCTATAGTGACTGGCATCCCATAAATACCAAAGACAAATTTTAATGTACCATCTTCTACTTCAGAAGATTGATTTTTTTTTTTTTTTTTTTTTCTTCCTAACTTTGCACTGTAATGATGTACATTAATTCCTTGGTACAGTCAAATACAGGGAAACTCAGGCTGGTTATCATAGTGAGCTTCTGCAGTCTCTGTGGAGCTTCTACAAGTTAGGCCCTAGGGAGGCCACGCTTTTGCCTGGCTGTGCACAGTATAAGCAACTGCAAATGCTGAATGCTGTATAGAGTCTTATTTTAATACTTGATAATTCTCAAAGGTAGTTCCTATCTGCCTCAGATATTTAATACAGCTGTGTATTAATTCAAGACAGGCTATTTTCAGCAAGCACAAAGCTGATGAGTTCATTAGCTTCTTGTGTATCTTGGCCAAGTTGTTTGCTGTTGGCCCATTTCTTTGTTAGTTTTTAGCATGAATTAACTTTTTTGAAATAAAAAAAAAAAGAGCAGTAAAATTTATAAGCAGTTGTTAATGCAAATTTTGCACTAGTGCAGCACAGTGGGATTTTAAGTGGTGTAGGTAAAGTGATGCTGAGCGAACTACTTGGTGTCTTTTTTTCCCTTAACTAGGAAACTTACTTTCTGCTGCAGATAATTTTATGATCCGAATATGAAAATGGCTTTATGAGAATTGTCTAGAATTAATTCCTGTCACTTCTAAAAATCACTGACCACGTTTTTGTGTTTATTTCGTCTGTCAGCATTTGGACATTTGTATATTCTGCTGACTATTGTTGTGGGATGTAATGCAGCACCTTTTATGCTCGAGAGTTTGACTGGAATTTTTTTCTGAGAACAGAATTAAGCCCTCAGCTAGAAAATTCCATCTGGTTTAAATAATACCAGCTATTTGGCTTGGAAGAGAGGAAATCTAACAGCCTTACTTTCTAACCTAGAGGTACTCTGATGCTACAGTCTGTGATCTCTTGCTTACGGAATACATCTTTGTCATCACAGCTCCTTCGAATGACAATAGCAAAGCAAAGACTTGGAGATGATGAAGTTGGAGCTCGCCACTTTGCAGCACATGAACGTGAGGATCTTGTTCAACAACTGGAGAAGGCTCGAGAACAAGTAATAACAAAATGGGCACATACTGTTGTGTTTTATAGAGCTTGCCTTATTGCAAGTAAATGGCAGTTTCCCCTGTGTTCTGAGGCTGGTACCACTATCTACTACTGCAAATAGTGGTAAAGGTGTTGGGATTTTTACTGAGGCATTTCTTACTGAGCATTAATTTAAGCTTGTATAAGAATGAGTTTTCCGATCTCAGCAATTCCTTCTCGACATTATAGATGCTCTTTTTTGTCATGTGCAGCATCAACAGCTTGTGACAATTGAGTATTGTTAATGAAAAAGACTTTTTAGTGAAAGCAATTGAAAGTGTAGTATTCAAAACAGTATATGATGGCTGATGTATGTCCTGTGAATCAAATTTTCTGTAGAAGATTTAAGGTTGTTTCCTTTTCCTCCTGTATCTTAGCCATTCCTTCCTCCCTTTTGATAAAATATTTAATCAGATTTCTTCTTTCTACCTCAAGTCTGTATCAATATCATGTACTATGCATTATCTAGCCCATCAGGCGCTTTCCCTAAAAGTGATACATAGCTTTCTGAGCAGTTCTGGATTTTTGTTTTCTATTGATCCTGTGCTCATTCCTATCAATGGCAGTTCCACCCTCAATCAGCCATTCTGTGGTCTGGGAAAAGCTACAAATTTCTCGTTATTCTTCAGACTAAATGTCAAGTGCATTACTGCCTTAGTTTACCAGGAAGACTTTTGCCTGCTCTTACTCTTCTTCCAGTATGATTCCTCCGTGATCTCTGTCCTCAGGTTCTTCGTGTCTGTTCAGCATGTAGCCCTGTTACCTGTTTTTCTGTTGTCCTTTTTTAGTTCATCAGAGTTTTTTGATCTGCCCATGGAGAGTTCTCAACTTATTGCAGACTTCATTCAACATTTTTTTGTTTCATCTCCTTAGAAATTTGAAGCTCTTTGTCCCTGAGTGTTCTTTTAATTTCTTTTACCCTTTTGCTTAATAGCAGGGCTTACCCTGTCAATTCCATGTTGACTTTTTTTTTTTTTTTTTTTACTTCTTTCAGTTCCTTTTCTTACTGTATTTGCTTTATTGCTGAAAATCCTACAAGTAGTACAAATTCCCACTTATAGACTTTCTTCTATCGAATTTTCCAAATTTGCCTAGTTGTAATTTGTTTCAGTTCATTCTCAGAGACCTAGATGTTATGTTCTAAAACTAGCTTAGTATGTTTGTAGCAAGATTATAGTATGAATTAAGATTTCTTTTGCTGTTATTTGTTAGTCATTTTCTAGAAGTTTTATAAAACAAGTCTAACTGCTAAGGTTATTTAAACTCAAATGAATAGAATAATAACAAAATAGGTAAAAGTACTGGAGTTACGAGCTTTGGAAAGACTGTACAGAATCCATCCTGATCAGAGACGTAGTACTTGATTGTAGGTGCTTTCAGTTTGGTCACTCTGCAGGCTTTTTTCTAGACTCCAAAACAGTGATATGACTCTCCTTTCTTTTCAGATTGAGGCTCTGAGACATGATCTTCAGTCTGCACTAGATGAGTTACAGGATGTTAAAGAAGAACGCTCTTTTTATCAAGATAAGTCTGATAGATTAAATCAAGAACTCAATCATGTTTTAGGAGGACATGAAAACCGTATCATTGACATAGATGCTCTCTGTATGGAGAACAGGTGAGTGCATGGCACACCTCACTGTTTCCCTAGAACTAGTAGCGTATTGCTTCAACAGGAGCACCAGGAAGTGAGTCACAACAAAACCTTAAAGAAAACACAACCAAGAATTACAGCTGAGAGATTTGGTCATTTGTTTTGACGGTTTTGTTTCTGCTGTAACTAACCATCAAAGAATATTGGGAAAGTTGTGCTGCAGAAAATCAGTAATGCTTTCTTATTTGGCTTCAAGGATGTAATTGATACTCCCTAATATGTCTTGTCTTGGGCAAGGAAGAGAAGTGCAGGCCTTTTATTCCTGTCACTGTATGGCACTAAAACCAAGAGTATTAAAAATCAGTGACTTAAGGAGCTCATAGTGAGGTGAAGTGGGCTAGTCCTGAATTGTAAATAGGGATTTCAAGTACACTGAGTTACCATTTTTGGACATACTTCTCACCATAAGGAGTGATTGTCAACAAGGTATGATCTTCCAACAACACTGTACTTGTGAAGTCACCCATGTAGATATTCTTGCCACTTCCATGGGGAAGAAAAAAGAAGTTTTATGGTTTCCACTAAGGTCAACAGAAGAGGCACTGGGAAAGTCATGGCAGGTACCACCCTTTATGTCAACAATTACCTTAAAACGGACCATAGCTTGTAAGGTACTTTCCTTTTACAGCGACTTGTACTTTAGGTAGAAAAGTGTAAAACCAGATGCTTCCTCCCAGCATTTTTGTTTTGTTTTGTTTTCTGTAGTCTATTAGTTCTGTATCAGTTTAAGCCTCCTCCTTTTCTGGGTGTTGATACCATTTTTTTTTCCCTCTAAAATAGTTAAATTGTTACAGACCCTAATGCAGGGGTGGTTGAACTGTGAGAAAGAGGATATTATGTAAACTTTTTGTGCATTAAAAAGTATTTCTTCTTGTGTGGAAGCTGCTGTCTAACCAAAGTGCCTAAACTTCGCGAGGAAGAACAGTATTGTTTTAGTTTATGTAAATCATCTTTCAGCTGTTAAATTTTATATTCTGTGATTACTAATGGGAAGTACCGTGTGAATTGAGTGATAATACAGTGCAAAAGCTCTGCATAGTTGAGTCTTGTTTTGGCATACATGTGAATGTTAGGTGTTCATCTTACCAAATTTCAAGTTCAGAGAAGATGAGTAAAGGTTTTCTGACTATTTCGTCTAGACATAAATATATAATTCCAGCTTCCCTTCCCAAAATCCTGAAGAACTATATAAAATGGTTGTACAGGATGCTTGACAAATGTAAGCAAAGGGCAGCCGGCTTTTCTGATGCAATTTGTTTCCTTGCCAAAAATGTTATGGGGTCAAAATCAGTAAGATCTTGTTATTTTATCCCTCAGAAAGCTGTAAAGGGAGAAGCAGTCTCAGTAGCTAAAGGAGGAGTCATTCCAAATAGTAAAGAGGAATATTTGAGGCAATAGTGAAGGTAATGTTATATGAAAGATCTCTCTCTTTTTTTTTTTTTCTTTTTTTTTTTTCCAGGTACCTCCAAGAGAGATTAAAGCAAATTCAAGAGGAAGTGAACCTTCTTAAGTCTAATATTACTAAATATAAGGTAAAATCCTCTCAATGTATCTGTCATCTAATCTGTGCTCTGGTGTTCGTGGAGATTATTGTTCATTCTCAAGTTTGTATGTATTTAAGTAAAATTGTGCTTCCAAAGAAAAATCCCCCATTAACATTCTGACAGTATTAGCACGTATGTATTGTACATGCTCAGTGATCTTCCTTTTATAGACTTTTCAGCCAGTGTAGTACAGAAGTGGTACCCATTAGAGGTACTTGGAAAAGAGAATGAAGTGACCTTTTTAAGTTCTGTGGCACCTCTTGGGGAGGGCGTATGGGAACTGTTGAGTTATGGCCTGAACCACTGATCACTTGAGGCAAGGACTGAGTCAGCCATGGGAGCACAGGTGAAGGCAGTTCAGCTGTGTGACTGGAAGGGGGTGGAGCCTGGCTACACCTCTCCTAGATCCCATTTAAGGGCTGTCTGCCACTGGGGGAGGATCTCTTTGTGGAGATCCCTTACTTTGAAGTTTTCTACTGCAAGCCTAGGATGTGGGTGAGCGTTTCATTTCTGACTGTCTCTTTTCACTACGATAATCTTTCTAGCTATAATCCTGTAAAATACTATCCTAACCATGCAATTCTTCTAACTGTACATTTGTTAATTGTGCAGGAGGGTGATGAGCCTTCCGGCCTGCTGTAGGTAAAAAGTATCAGGTCATGCAGTGTATGAGGAATGAGTGTGTCTGTGATCCCATCACAAGCAGGTCTTGTCTTCCTGTTCCCTAATAGCATCACTGTTTCTTTACATACCCTAATGAGTGCTATGTCTTCATTATTACTTTGTTCTTGGGTTAAGGTATATATTCTTTTATATTAACCCTTCAGGACTGAACTCCAAGGGCAAAATGTTCTTGCTGTTTCCTGCAGTCAAGTATTGTATCATTTTCTGATGTGATTTTGGTGCACAGGAGAAGAGATCTACTTGTCACGGAACAGGATTGGGTATCTAGGACTGTCAGTAGGGCTGCTTAACCACGTGGGTCACTGTGAAACAGCAATGCTTTTTGTGCATGAGCAAAATTCCTGAGAGTACTGCCAAATTTGTGTCAGTGTCTGTTCATGCTTATGACATGGCTATCTCAGAGTGTAAGCATCTGGTATCATGGTGGTATCATGGACTTCACAGGACAAACTGGGCTCTTGTTTCTGGATCATTCTACTCTTAAGTCCTGGAAGCCAGTATGTCCTCCTGTAAGGCTTCTGGAAGCTCTGGTAATGGAGTTTTGAGGTTTTTCCTTTGAAGCCTATCCAAAGAAATGCTGGGGAAAGACTGATTTTGTTCTCAACTGATACACTCTACAGAATACTACAGTATCTTCACTGGCACTCATGAATTCAAAAATAGGCTAGTCTGAAAAATGCATGAGGGTAGGGGAGGGATGAGGAGATTGAAGCACTGTGATTTCAATGTGACAGAATGAGTCCTTTAACATTTCAGAGACGTTTTTTTCTGTAATATTCCGGGAAGATCATCCTCCTGTAGGATACTATTAGTGTAGCTTCAGGCCCTGTGAAGTTCTGAGACCTAAATCCAAAGTTTCAGATTTTTTACTCCTAATAGAAGGAACAAAATAGGACTTTTGACCTGCTGTTTTACTGAATAAAATATTTGTTGTTTCCTTAGAATGCATTGGAGAGACGAAAAAATTCGAAAACTCATAGTAGATCCAGTAGCAGTGCTCTGACTGGAGTCCTGTCTGCAAAACAAGGTATTAATAAACTGAGCGTGGTGTTGCGTGTACCATTGAATTCATCCCTCCTTATTTCTCAATTTTAGTAACACTTTCCCTACCAACCAAATAAAAATATTTATTTTGTGTTTATTATCAGGTGCTAATCTTTCATAATTTTATCATTTGACTTGATTAAAAAAAATACTGTCTTTTGAGTATTGCTTTCCCTTTTGTTATTCTTTTGCCATTTATTCCCCCCGCCCCTCCAACCAGTCAATTGGATCAAATGCATTTTTGTCTTATCTCTAAGCCTGTTTGCAACTTTACCCTTGACTTTTCTTTGACCTCACTTTTCTATTGAGTCTCTTTCCTCTGCTAACAATGGCAATCCCAATTCATACACCAATGAAAAATCTATTGATGGATAGAGGGGGGACCCCTAAATTAGGTTTTCTACTCCTATTTTGGGGAGGTTTTACATTCAGATACTTTGCAAGAAGTTTTGTTTTTCCATGTTTCTTTGTGGGAAGCAAAAGGGTGTAATCTCCCACTTGAAACAAACAAACAAAAATAGTGAGCTAAATACTAGAGAAAATTCTCAGTGCCAAACAGTATACCTTGTTAATATGTTCATGCACACACAGGTGAGATCAGTATTTTTTGTCATGATAGTTAAAACTCTTTTTTTTAACTCTTCTGATCTTTTCCATGTACTTGTTGACCTGCACAAATATAAACAGAGCCACATTCTAGTTATAGAAGTTGATGACACTGGTGAACTTTGTAATGTGGTTGAGAGGTAAACAGGCTTTGTACTGCAAAGGAGATTCTTGGATGGCTGTTTTCACATCAGATGGAAATAACCTAAAGTATGTAGCCACTGAGCATCCTCTTCTCCAGACTGAATCCCAACTCCCTCAGCTGCTCCTCATAAGGCCTGTGCTCCAGACCCAAAATGTTTTTGCCTATTCTTACTCTGGCAGTTGATGTGGATTCTGAACAGTCAGTTCAGAAAGCCGCCATCTTTATGCCAGCTCTGTATTATGTTTCTGGTCTTTTGGGTTTGTTATTTGAAGGAAATTATATATGTTCATTTAAGTAATGACAGTAATCCTTTAATGCTAAGTAAATGTTCGTGTAATGTCTCTGTGCTTGAGAAGCCAAAACTCTTCTGTGTTTTTAATGTTACAGTCCAAGAGCTATTGTCTGAGGATCATGGATGTAGCCTACCAGCTACACCACAGTCCATTTCAGATCTCAAATCACTGGCCACTGCATTGTTGGAAACAATCCATGAAAAAAACATGGTCATACAACACCAAAGGCAAACCAACAAGTAAGTAGCATTACTTTTAAGTAAAGCGGAACTTACTAAGCTATGGAAAAGTCATAGTTTTGGGAGGAGTTTCAGGGAAATGGGAAGGAATTTTCACAGAAAATTTGTTGTCATTGCTAACAGGTGGGTGGGTACTGTAGATTTTTAGAACCGAAAGTAAACTATGTGTTTGGAGAAAATAATACAGTTTAAAGAGACCTGACTGCCACTGCTAGGCAAGGACTGATTTACAGCTCAGGTTAAAAACAAACCGTAGTAAACCATTTGGCTTCTTGTAATGAATTGGCATTTTTTGCTAGTAATCTGTAGAGAGGACTAAAGAAAAGCAGCCAGGAGGATGGACACCCTTGAAATGAAGAAGATATGATAGATCAACTGTTAAACATTGGTGGAAATAGCAAATGTTACACCTAGGAGAGAGTATGAAAGGTTTTAGTGTGACATTTGTTACAGACTAGCAGCCTATGTGTCGTGGATGATGGCTGTTGCTCCTGTAGTTATTTGCCAAAAGTTTTAGGAGATAAACACAGTTATATTGCTACCATATGATTTTTTAAAATCTGAACTGAAGTTTCAAGGAGAATTTGTTTACCTTTAGCTGTTCTACCTAGTAGAATTTATTGTATCTTGTATAACATCTATCATGACAGAATATAATCATTTTTGACACATTTTCTGACATTCTGATGTTATTGTCCTTAAGTAGTGTATGAAAATCAGAGCTAGGAAGTGTTCCTCAATTCTATGCTCAGGTTTTGTGTTTTTTTTTCTTTAGGACTTTTTCTGTTTTTTTTGTGTTGTTTTTTTTTTTTTAAGGGGGCTTTTTGCAACACTGAGTCACTACTGGTAATCAGAGATTATTCAGGCTTCTCAAAAGCACATCAGGACCAGATGTCAGAAACAGGCAGCTATCTTTCGTGAAAGGAAGGAGTAGCTCTGAAGTGAACTGTATTGCGCTAGAATAGATGATTCATTTTGAAAATTTGTAACTATGATACTAGGCAGACTCCACTGCATAGTTCTTAGGGATGTGGCAGCAGAAGTGGAGGAGCAGTTTATAGCCACTCTTGAATACTCTTGAGAAAGCAAATGCCTAATCAGCTGAAGGGAGACTAAAGCAGTGAGAATGTAGCCCAGCTCCAACTGATGGATGCTTACTCAATTCATGCTTTTAAGGCTTTTGTGAAATGCAAGGTGAGCTCCTGCACTGAGCAGCATAAATGAGGAGTCTGCTTCCTCCCTCCTTGCTGCTAATGTAACATCAGAAAAAAACAGTAAGAGAAGAACTTTTGTTATTCCAGTCTTTGCCTTTTACTTTCTGATACTGCGTCATTTCCTGGTGCTGTAATTTGCATACTCCTGACTATAACCGTAGCAAGCTTCTTTTTAAATTTTACATCTCTTGCAGTCCTTTATGTCTCTCAAATGTACTGGTGGGATGATGGCTTTACTTTCTGGTAATATTATCTCTATTTTCAACTACTGTGTATAGTTTTTTTGAGACAAGTCTTCACCAAGAGATACAATTATTTTATCTGTGTGCCCAGCTGGTGTAGCCATTGGAGTAGAGATTGGATGTGTGCATAAAAACACATTTGGAGTTGGATTTTGTGACCAACAGGAGATAAAATCTTAGAGAGTAGAGATAGTCCATCTCTATCCCAAGGACGGAGCATGCTTAGAACTTCAGTGTGCTTTGGATGCCTCAAGAGAAAAAAACAGAATGGTAAATATTGGGCAAGTTGAGTGCAAAGGTCTCAGGAACATTCTTGTATTGTATGCTTAGTTTGCTTTTTTTGGGGGGGGGAATTTGTTGCTTTGGTTTTTTTTCCCACCTTTGGCTTTTAGTTTCATTAAGGAAGCTTTTAAGTAACTGGGAGGAATGGGAACAGCTTCATGTAAAAGCACCTAAGTCACAAAAGGGTTAAAGTGAAAGAGGGCAATGCAAGTGGGACATGAGGAAAAAAACATCCTTTGTTTCAGGTGCTTCAGCTGGTTGCTGAGGACACTTAATTACTATTTTAAAAGTTAGAAGTGGAGACTGATGTCTTCTGAAATTTAGTAGAAAACTGCTCAATTAATTGGTGCAGATTAGATTTGAGATTTAGGTTGCTGCACAAATGAATAGGCAAGTCCACAATCTTGGCACTAGCAGCAGATCCATTCTTTTGCTGAAAACATTGCTGTATTCTAAGTAGGAAGTTGAGAAGAAAGTGGAACTAGGGAGAGATGTAATGACAGAAGAGTTTTCGTAAATCAGAAGGTTGAAGTATTTTCCTTCAGCCCTTTTACTGTGTTTGTCAAGCTTTTATTGTACAGTGTTCTTGGAACACAGTTAATTGTACAGATTATTATGTGAAGAAGATGAAATTGGTTAAAGAACATGAGATTTTGGAATGGTTGTTTTATTCAGGAAAGAAGTTATACATTTGGTTTATGATAGGTATTTCATCTGTTAGTGATTCTGTTACCAGTAAACGGGACGTTTCAAGACTGTTATTTCCCTCCGACAAGTTAGCCTACTCCAAAGTCATAACCTGTTTTCTTGCTTGACTATTGAAACAAGGCTATTTAACTTCACAATAAGAATACAGTAAATTAGTGTTTTGATTAATGATTAATAACAAGACAGTAGATTTTTTTTTCTAGATGGATTGTAATTTGAGTGTACTGTTGAAGTTAACTTTTTGCTGTTAGCCAGTTTAAAACAAATATGTGTTTTCACTTGAAACAGACGCACTTTGATTATTACTGTTTTTCTAAATATCTGGTATGGTAAAAGGAAGTGTGGGACTAAGTGCCTACAAATGAAAGGTCTAAGTCCAGCCTGTAATTTTTTTAGCTTCTTTTTTACAAGAAAATGACCTGCAAGAAAGCTGGAGATGGAGTCTTTACCAGGGAGTGTTAGTGATAGGACAAAGGGTAGCAAATTTGAACTAGAGGGTACGTTAAGATTAGATATAATGAAGAAATTCTTCACTGTGAGAGTGATGAGACACTGGCACAGGCCACCCAGAGAAGCTGTGGATGCCCCGTTCCTGAAGGCATTCAAGGTGAGGTTAGATAGGGCCCTGGGTAGCCTGATTTAGTGGATGGCAATCCTTCCCATGGCAGGGGAATTGAAACTAGATGGTCTTTAGGGTCCCTTCCAACCCAAACCATATTATGATTCCATGATTAAAGAGATACATGTTATTTAGAAAGAAGATGGGTTGGTTTCCCCATGTGATAGGTGCTACTGCCGCTAAGTTTAAGTAACGCCCTTTGGTTTTCCTTACAAGCATATTAGCTTAATTTCAAAAAAGTTTTAAATGAATTCTGTATGCAGTAATGTATTGAGAGATTAAATAGTTAAGTAAATGTGAAAATAAACAGTCCTAACCCTTCTGAGAAGTGGATAAAAATCTTTTTGGCTTCCAGCAATAAACAGTTTGTTACGTTTGTTTGTTGGTTTTTTTTTTTTTTTTAGTGCAATTTGTTCATGAAATTGCCAGCATTCATGCAAGCCATAGCTGTTCTGCTTAGATGTGTTACACTAATTCTGTTATTTCTAAAGAACTAAAAAACTTGCCTCAACCTGAGAGTTAATGTTTCCATATCATGTGTAAGACTAGATAAGTTATTGTGACAGACCCTATTTATGGATGTTTGGAAGATTGTGTCTATACTAGGGTATTTGCCCTCTGTAAGTAAGTCTAAGTTAAAGATGAGTTTGAGTGGATCTCAGGTACTGTAAATCAGAACAGCTCCCTTGAGATTATGCCCGTGTGTTTTGGGAAGAGTTGGAATTGCCAGAAGGGATCTTCTATGTTTAGGTGGGAGCCTTGTTGTCGTCACCTGAACAACGTATTTCACTAAAGCCTTATCCTGGAGGGAGGTTTGGACAAACTCCCTTGTTTGCATGTAACCAGAGAGCAGTGGGAATAGCTATTGGCATCTTTGTCAATGACACAATTCTTCTATTTTCTTTAAAGGATCTAGTCTGTTATTACTAGAGAGGGGAAAATAGATATGGGAATTGGATGCTAGCAACCCATGCAGCCCCTTCAAAAATACCTGTTGTTCCAGGCCAGCACAACTTAGACTTTCCACAGCATATACCGAGGTGGCAAATTATTTGGAGGGACACAGGGAAAAGGAGAGACTGGAGCAAACCATGTTGTTTTCGGGATTTTCAGTAAATGCTTTCATTAGTGCACATAGCTTTATGTAGGATTAATTACTCTCATACTTCTATTCCAGTGATGTGGCTTGGAGCAAACTAGAATCATGTTCTGTATATGTGCTCTGTACCTGAATGAAAGGACTGTGGTTAAGGATTGTCCTCTCTTTCTGCTGAGCAGAATTCAGAGCTGCAGAGTGATCCTTTTACATGAGAATCTGCAACGAAAATTAAAAATAATAAAAAAAAAAACTCAGGATCTCTTTGAGGCTTCAGTAGGAATTACCAGGATAGAGTTGCACAAAAATCTTTAGAATTACTGTAGTACAGCAGATAAATGAATTATAAAGTTTAAGATAAGCAAGAGAATTGCTGTTCCCTAAATAACAAGGGAGTAGTAGTAACTGTACTTAATGTAGAGGGTCAAGTTAGTTTTGGTCTGTGATACTAGTTGATGTCTTTTCCCCTTTTCTGTCCTGGACCTACTGATGAGACACTTATTGAAATAACCAGTTGTTTTTTTTTTCCTGTCAGAAGTGCAAAATCGTGACACATTTGTAGTGACAACCATTAGCCGCATCAGCTTTGTTTTGTTGGCTCCCTCACAAAGCTAACGTACTGGAAGGAGTATTTCACAATTTGTCTTTCTTCCCTGTCCTTAAGCCAGGGGAGTTCCATATCCTTCAACTGACCTTCAGTGGGCCCTCAGGCCAGCACAATGCACAGGGCTATGAAAACAAAGTTAATAGGACTGAGTCCCTTGTACCAGAAGGAAGTGTTCTGAAAGCGAAATCTAGTCTTGAGCAGTTATTGGAAAAGGCAGTAATAGATCTATCATAGCCTTGGTGGCCTGTTTGGTTGCTGACTTTCACTGGAGAAATAACTGCTGCCACATGTCTTTTCTCCTCTGCTTGTAAACGTGATGGGCTGTTTGCTTTCTAATTGTTATATATCCCTATACCACCCTGTGCTTGCTTTGATGTTCATTCTGAGCTTTCTCTTTTAGAGTCTCCCTCTCAAATTGTTATTTTTGTAGTCTTTAAAATACTTATAAGCTTTTATTGTATCATTCCAGAGCCCTCACATTGGGGATTTCAAAAATACATAGTCCTTGTTAATCGATTTCTCTAGCCCATTTAATATTTGCTGGTTTTGCTGTCCTTCATGACCCAGATTCTGTCATTGTGTCAGTAATGACATTCCCAGTATGCTCAGATGTTTGCAGCATAAAGCCCTAGGTGGAGAGCATGCAGTGCAGTATTACACAGCTCTGGTGAGCTTGGGAGGATATTGTTGCCTTGCTGTGTTGCAATATACTGCTTCTCAGCATTCAGTTCAAATTTAACTGACTTACCCTGTTGCTGTAATTTGATGAGTAAAGCTTGCTGTCCATTATCTCTGCTGTCATGTTTAGAATTGCTGTCTCGTCTAGCTTTTTCACTCTGTTGAGTATTATTTGGGATTTATTTAGAGACTTTTGACTCTAGGAGACTTGCTGCGCCTGTGAGAGAAACATTTTCAAAAATTCATTAGAAAAAAAGAGCTTTGCAAGATACAAATCTCTCATTTGATCTTGGGAGAGAATTAAGTCTAAAAGTTAAATCCAGCAGGAGAGCTAACTGCAAATAGTATTTATTTAGGAATCAGATATAAAAGAAGAGATGACCCAAGAAACACAGTGAAAACTGAGCAGCTGAGTGATAAAAGCACTAAAGAGCTTGAAGCTTTTTAGTAAATAAGACAACAGTTCAGCACCTAAAAAGGCTGTTCTTTGCTGTAGTAAGCAATCTTACTGACAGACAAACCCTTGTAAATAAGAGTAGGCCAAAGCTGTGCCTTGGGATTGCTGAATCAATCCAGATGTTGTCTTGAGTTTTGCACATTTTGATTGCATAGCTGTTATCTTCTGATTTTAGCTGCTGAGAAAGTGAAAGTAACCGGGAAGAAATAGTTGCAAGTGAGAAAATAGAAATACTGGGAATTGCTATTCTTAGTCATTAGAGTTATGCAAAGATTGAATGTCCAATTCATCCAGGATTTTTTTTTAAATCTTTCTTGTTCTTTTTTGTTTGTTTAAGTTTTAATCATGATATAAATTAGGCAACTATATTTTGCTCTCTCTGAACTCTGGGCAAGGCTGTCCAATGCCATTAGTAAAAATCAGTAAAATTGTTAATGGGTTTACTGCACTAATTAAGTAACAAGTACAAAATTCAATTGCAGTCACACAAACAATTAGGCTGTGGTTACCTTAATATAACAGGGAAACTCATTTCAACTGAATGTCCCTGACTTCTGTTCTTGTTTTCTTTCTTTTTTTTCTCCAAAGAATTCTAGGTAATCGAGTGGCAGAACTAGAAAAGAAATTAAGAACCTTGGAAATTGCTGGCTTGTGGAGTCTTCCAGGTCAGTAAAAATTCAGGAGATCAGCTGGTGTTATTTAGTTTTCAAGGGCATATTTGCATTTAAGAAAAGCTTGGCTATAGTGTTTTAAGGACAGTTATTTTGTGAATGCGCTGCTCAGTGCACTTGCAAAATTTGAGGCCTTTAATAAATGTTAAGTTGAAGCCAAAACTCTCAAGGCTCTTTAAGCCTTCTTTCAAATATGGATACTACAAATAAATTAAATACTGGAAATAACAATTTTCTTCATAGTTTGCAGGTTAAAAAACAAAATTGGAACTATTTTATTTAAACCATTGTATAAGATAATACACATAGGATATTAACCATGACGTTTTTCAACAGATTTATGTATTAACTTTGTACGTCTTATTACTTCCATGAATTTTATTGCTGTGTTTTGTAATATTTTTCTGTAGAATGTAGAGGAACTGGAAATGTAAATGTTCTAAAATTTTGTAGTCTGTCTCTCCAGAACAGGATTATTCCCTGTAGCATCTTAAGTATTGCACTTGGTTTTGAATTACACAAGTAATGGGAGATTAATCTGCTTCCTAATAGACCTTTCTCTTAGGAAAATGAGCAATATTTAATTTACATTTACTTCTTGCTTCTCTTCTCCCCATTACACTTAATTGTATCTTTCTTAACCACTGTAAATTATATTGTCCCATTGTTGGTGTTTGCACCATTAGGCATTGTTGTTTACAGCTTCCTATCTTGGGGTGGGAACTAGCATGGGTTAGACTTAAACTTATTTGGCTCTCTGTTTTTGTACCTAAACATTCCATCTAGAAGGAAACATTTGACAAATCTGAAGAGATGTGGTGAAAAACTAGTGTGATTCAGCTTTCTGGCCTAATATTTGTAGGCATTCTGAATCACTTTTCTGGAATTGGCTCTCTCTCTCACTGGTGATTTCCAGAACTGAAGGCCCCAAATTTCTTCCCATGGCTTACTCTTCAGGTAGTCACCCAGTATGCATGGAGCGCTGAATGCCTTTGTCCTAGGGGGGCAGGTGAATGTTTGTCAAGACCCTGCTAATGTAGTTCTGTACATTAGTAAAAATAATGGATCGTAAGCCTTCCGAAATTAATGTTCTGTAGGGATTTTGTCAGAAACAGAACCGTGAAATTAGTACGCTAACAGAAGCAGTGTTTCTAATCTTTAAAAAATGTATTAAAAAAAAAACAACAACAACCCAAAAACAACAACAAAAAAAAGGAACAGTGGGAACAAATGGCTCCATTGTTTATCTGTGGAGGTAAGACATCAATTTAATGTTTATACATTAACAACTGTTTCTTTCCTTCCTTTCTTTTGCTGCCTGAAGGCCTGAGCTACAATGTCTCAGTGGGATTTGGGAGTAGGTTCTGCTTGACATGTATATTTTTAGTAACTTATTTTAGCAGTACTTTAAATATTATCTCTGCATGTAAATAAATAGAAATGTTATCTAAACATTTTTCTATCTGTCAGATTAAGATGTTTAGTCAAGTGAATTAAGATGACCACAAGAGAAATAGAGGCTGTTCTACAAAGCAATTTGTTTGAAGTGAGGGAAATAGTAAGAATAGATCATCTTGGAATTTTACGCTGGACTGTGTGTTCTGTTGAGCACCAAGTTTGGTTTGTTGATTTGCTGCCTTGCTTTTAAATCAAGAGTGTAGCTTTTTTCCAAGTTCACTGTAGTTCCAAGGTGGTCACAGAGAGCCTTGAAACCACATTTCTTTTCAGAGTGTAGAAAGCTACTGCTCTGTGAAAAGGCAGTATGAAACAGATAGTGTAGGAAGTCTCATAGTAGACTCTGCAGCTGAATGCTAGGTTGGGCAAAGGGCAGAACATGGAGGATATCTCATCGAAGTTATCTAGGCAGTCTCAAATTCAAAGAGGAAAAAAGCTTTATTTGGCTGTGAGTTGAACTTCTTGTCACTGGATAAATATGCAGATAAAAGCTGATGTTTAGTCTACCACTGAAAGGAACACACATTACAAATCGCAGAGTTTTAATTTGAAGTTAATGTTCCTACTTAAGCATCACTGTTCATATAACATTTATAACATCCACTGATACTGTGGTATTAATATCTTCCAAATTGTGTTAATAAACGATATTAGTAAGAAAGAGCTTGACTGCCTCTAATTATTTTTGTTAGGTGATGTATTTGTCATCCTGTTTTTATGAAATGCGTGAGTGAACAACAGCAAAGCTAAATCAAGAGGAAATGTGTATTTCATTTTTGAAATGGTGAAATGGTTTGTGTAGGTTCCGTTTCTGTAAAAGTTCAACCTATCACAAACTTCTCAGCTCCTCTGTCTGGAAAAATGGGCTGTAATTAAATGAATCTATTGTGAGGTTCACTGCTAAATAGAAAGTAATCTTGGGCATAGATATATCTCTGATTTTCATTTTATGAGACCACTTGTTTTGAGAAATAAGTAGAGAAAGTGATGTTTGCAGAAGCGTTTAATTCTTTGCCTTGTCTTACATCCATCACGGCTGATTCAAATATGCATGCCTAATATGTTTAGTATGTTCAGCATTAATACAGAGGAAACACAGCTTATTACTCTTACAAGAAGATGTCACTAGGTACCCAGATCAGTAATTCTCTATTTTTATAAATCTGTCAGTTCGTGAAAATTCCAGATATCCACTAAAGAAAAGGCTAAGAAAAGATTCAGCTGTTACTCAGCCGTTTTCTGTCTGGGATGATAGGAAAGTTTCTGTGCTGCCTTCTCCTCCGCAGTAATCAGTGTGAAGCAGTGATGAGGTCAAATTAACGGGCTCAGCAGCTGCTGTGGTATAGGGCAGTTGACATGGAACAGGGGTTATGAGTGGATCCTCAAGCTCTCTTGTAGAGATGTGTGCTCCTCCTGGAGAAGAAAGCAAATTAATCTATTCCTTTTGATAACTTAATTGTCCCCTTATTTTGAGATTTCTGAATTTTTCACCAGAGTCCTTTTAAAATCCTTTAAATAGGGGAGCTCTGCACAAAGCAGTATAGGTTATAAAATTGAGCTTACATGGCAGCTAATTGAAATTCCTCATATGCAATCCAACTTCAGATAATGATTCACAGAATATGCTACAGCAACAGCCATGTCCCTCCTTCATGAATGGATGTGAGTCACTGTTAATAAATAATATGCATTGGACTCTTTGGGCCGCATTTGTTGCTGAGCTGTGTGGATACTGAGCTTAGCTCTATTTTCTGTAACTGGGTTGGTTTTCAGAGAAAAAATGTGAATGTGTTTCCTGTGTAAACTTTGGCTAGAAGTGAAGTCATTTCTTTTCTGAAGCTTATGTTGCAATTTTCTATCTCAGGCTTTGCTATTTAAATCTAACAACTACTACCAAAAAAAACCTCTCTGTTTCCACTTAACAATGCATCTCCCAAAGTTCTTTATTCATAATCTGTTAGTTTGACCACCTCTGTTGGACATTTTTGGTCCGTTTGGCTTTTGACTATGTACACAGAATTTCTTCAGTGTTACTTTGAAGTGCATTTTTCTAGGGTTTATTTCTGCACTTTAAAGTTGCCCTCAGATTTCTTTTGGCTTTTTTTTTTCCTTTTAATTAATTTTGCCTTACATTTAGATGCAAGGGCTCTACTTCGTTAGTTTTCTTTTTTTATTACTTGCTATAGTGAAGGCAGAATTCTGATACATCCTTGATAGTGGGATCAAAGCTTGACAAGGTCATTGTTTTTAAACCATTAATTACATTCGTATCTCTGCAGTATATACCCCAACATTATAAGGATATTAAAAAGTCATTAATACCTTCAGTATCAAGGTAGTAACAGGCAGTGCTTTCAAAAGCTGTTAGAGATGGAGCAGCCCAGTTTGACTCTGTGAGAACAGCTTGACTTTCACTCATTCTTGGGAGGTTCCAGAACTTTCTTAGTGAAGGATTTATTCAGGGTATCTCCTGACCTGGTGCTCTTTTGAAAGACTTTGTCTTGGATGGGTGATTAGATTTAGGATGTTGCCTTAAGGTGAAATGTACCAACAGATTTAGAGGAGAGAAGTGGTTGTTACATAAATGTCCATTGTTATGGAGATAAATAGAGCAGTAGCTTGCCACCTTCCCAGCCATCAGTTATCAGTTGACAGTTGTTCTGGAGGCCACTCAAGCACCATGCTTAGCTGATCTTGCAAATTTCCTGCCATCTCCCCTCTAGGTTTAAGGTAGTGTCAGTCATTACAGACATGAGTATCCTGAGTAGTGGAGGACTTCCTAAAGGGTCTGCAGGTGTTGCTTTCTGTATTGCTAAAATATGTAAAGACTAGGCATATACAGCAGAGTCCTTAGCTGAAGAGTTTCTTGCACAATTTTCTCTGCAAAAGAGCTGGAAAATTGCCCTCTTGCATTTGGTTTGAAACAAAAATGTTCAGAAATATTTGGGGAATTTTCAGATTGAAATACCTCCTGTTCCCCAGCAATGTATGCTCCCTCTGTTCTATCCTGTCTCTTAGTTAAGCTTATCTTTAATTTTTATTTATTTACCTATTTATTTTAAGGAAATGTTGTAGGACAATGTGTTAGCCTGTAGTGTAAAATTACATATGTGACATCAGGTGGTGTGGTATATCCATGAAGTGGTAAGAAAGTGAAGAGTTAGTGCTGAACACCCCTGGCAATAGCATGCAAATGATCCATGTTTTGGTATCTAGCCTTACCCAAAATTAATTTTTCCAGTATTTTTTGTATGATTTGATTTGTAATATTCTGAATTATATGGCTAATACAATTAGCTGTGTACAGCACCCACTCTTCTTTCAAAGGTTGTCCTCTACTCGGTATTAAAAGTGTTTTTTTTTTAAAAAAAAAAAAAGGTCTTTTTCAGTGTTTAACTTGCATATTCCAGCTCCAGGATAGAGTACTTTTTTCAGTACTGTAGAAGGATCATTTGAGATGCTTCTTCTGTTCTGTACTTCTTTTCATAACACTGCAGGGAAAAAAAAAAAAGTTAAATGGTAGGATATGTTTGTGTATAATTAGTGAACAATGAGTGTAATTGGTAAATTAATGGTTTTAATACATTCCTTGTTTCAGGTGGAAAGGATACTATAACGTTCGGTGACGCATCCTTGCCTGTTATACAGCGGTCTAGGTCACCCTTGTTAGCATTTACTGATAAGCCACAGCAAGCTGAAGTACAAGGTGAGCACCTGGAGCATAAGGAACACGATGAAAGCTGGGCACACATTTCTTTCCAAATAAAAATAAATTTTCATGCTGGGATAGCAGAAGGCAAAGTTTTGGTGCCGATGGAGATTGAGTAAATCATCCACAAGGGAAAGGGATAGCTGGTCCCGGTACATATAGCAAAGAAACCACTGGAAAATGACTGTTGAAGAGATTGCACAGTGCTAGACATCAGGTCATACACTTCAAAGAATTTTCATGCCAGATAACTTGATACTGTGAGAAGTTATTCGTGCCATCTATGTTAGCCTCCTGCTCTTTTTCCCTCTGTTAAAATGCACAGTAGGAAAGCAGTCTGTGGAACTGGCGTAGCACTCTGCTGCATTATAGCTGATATCTAGATGAAAGGCTTTCTGATTGCGCCTGTTAAATTGAAATATCCCCCTCGTTTTCCTGGAGAAATTGACTGCTTTTTTATAGTCTTGCATGTGTTTTGTTCAAAACCTTCCCCAATAGCAAGCTTTTACATCTCTCCAAATTCAAGCTTTATGTGACAGTAGCAAAAAGATAGTGTTTTTTTGATAACCTCAACTTTTTCCTGAGTTTTTCATAATAGATGGGAGATGGATTATTATGCTTGCCTTTCAGCATTTGGGTAAGCTCTTTAACAGCATAATATTTTGGTATGCCCGGATTTTGCTCAGCAAACCATGAAGCATCATAACCCATTTATTCGTTAGTCCTGAAACTAAATAGAACGTGGCCTAATTTTGACTTTATTATCCATATTATCATCTGATAAAACCTGACAGTCAGGCTGATCGTTTTTATAATCTTGATCAGTTGATATTTTTGCTAAAAATAAAGTGAAACTATAGCAAATAGATCTCCAGCCAGTAATAACAGCTCATAAGTATTCATTTTTTTGCCTGCTTAATCATTGATTTTTAATTAAATCTGCAGTTACTGAAAGTATTTACTTGGTGGTGGTGTGGTATGTTATTTCCTTTATGTATTTGTCCTAGGTAAGGTTAGTATTACAGCTTTGATTAAAGCTGCCTGTCAGTTCTCATCAAACCCTCTTTCTGTTGCTTTGTTACCTTGCCAGGCTTTACCTCTAGGCTGAAGCTTACCATGCTGTGTTTTCTACTGCAGCTTGTGTATCAACCACATGACTTTTTCATGTTTAGTTTTGACAACTATGTTATTGTGTTTTAAGTAAATGTTCAAGAATTTGTATACCTATAATTAATAGACAAGGAAATTGCAAGCTGGGGAAAAGGTTTCCACTTGTGAGAAGTTAGGTTGGAGTTCCCACCCCTTTCTGAATCATTCTTGTCTGCTTAAAAACAACAAAAAAACAACAGTGATTCTGTTGAGCTTTCTTTGTGCTACCAGGATAGGTAAAACTGCACCTGCTGTTCCTTCCAGGTAATGTAAGCTTGGAGGAAGCAAAACTTGGAGCAGGGAGGAAAGAAAGGCTTAAAGTGATGGGAAGGCTAGAATAGATAGGAAAAAGATAAATTCTCCATGAGGAGGAACCTCCATCTAGCTCGCAGCACAGGAGTGAGGAATCCAAATTCTGACAGTGAAAGTAAGATGTGGTGATAAACACTAAAAGGAGGATGAGAAATATTCAGAATATGTGGAGGGAGTGGGTGAACAACAGGATATCAGGCAGAAGCAAAGCTCTAGACAAAGGAAGAGAATATGAAAAGAAAACAGCCATGGAGAGAACATAGCCAAGGATTAGGACTGTGACAATCATCAGAAGAACTAGCTTCCAGTTGGTCACCCTCTTTACCCCTCCTCATTTCATAACTATAATAGAATCACAGAAAAATTCTGTGTTTAAACTGCCGTGGATTAAGAAATTACCACTCTGCCTGCATATACAGCTTGTTTTTAATTTGTGTGCGGCACAGTATACTGATAACCTGAAGTGGGAACTCCAAACTTAAAACTCTGACAGCCTAAATAAATGAGGACAACATTTCAGTTGTGTTCCACACAAAGGATGACTGTCTGTTGTTGAGTTTTAGGAGTTTGGTGTGTACTGCAGTTTTTAATCCCTACAGTGTGTTTCCAAAGTGCGGAGAAATGGGGTGACTAGGAAAAACACAGGAATGTGTTCATCAGCCTTTGCTTACCAAACAAACAGGGCTTTTAATTTAGAAGTATTTCAGAAATAAAAACAAAAAACACTCTTATTTTACTATCAGCTGAACGATCAGTTAAGTGACAACAGATACGTGTGATGGAAGTGAAATGCTTGTGCATCACTAAATACTAGGCCTGATGTCCTGTCAGCACACTGTGCTCCTTTAAACACTACCGCTGCTATTTGGTGTGTGTTTGTCTCAGGAAGCCTTTTCAGCCTTCGTGCTAACATATAGCAGAAATTTCCAATGAAGAATATGTGTCTGATGTTCCTTTAGCTATATCTACAGATAATCAGAGGGTTTTTTCAGGCTTTTTTGATCTAATCTGTCTGCTTTCCCTGATCTCATCAAGCCCTGCTGTAGTCTGTACTTGTTATCTTCGTTGTAGTTAGGATGAGTGGTAGAAGTCTGTAGGTTATACTGTTATTTCCTGCAAGAAAATGCCTGGTAACGTAGTACAAGCATATGAATTAAAGTCTGTCTTTTGACACAAAGTCTCACTTAATCCAACCTGCCCAATATCCAGTGTTGTGTGATATGTTGTACTTGAATGCTGGAGCTGTTAATGAACAGTTTCCCTTCTGTTGTCATTGTTGCACACTTTATTTCTATTGCATTGGCTCCAATCTCAAGCATTCTCTGAAGACAAAAGTGCTGTTTTGCTATGAATTTTTCTCTGGTGTTGTAGTGCTTTGAAACAAGTTGTCTTCACAACATTGCAGCAGAGTGGCGGAATGGTGTAGGAAGAAACTGAGGTGCACAGAGAGTAATGTAGCATCCCTGCTAATTTTGAGTGCCAACTTCAGGTAGCTAAGTTTTGACTGTTGTTCAAGCACTTCGTGTGTGTGTGTTCATATATATAAAGTGAGCACAGCAGTGCTGCAAGTCAAGCTCCTTGTTTCCAGCTGAGTGCTCAGATAATGAGGATTAGATCCAGTGGGTGATCACCTTTTGAAATTTAATTTATCCCTGCCTTTTCCACAGGCCTAAATCCCATCTTCCTTAATGGTAGTTAGATTGTCCCCTTCGTGCCAACCTTGTCTCTCTCACTCCAAATTATAAATGAGGCAGGTCTGATAGAGACAGTAGGCTTCTTTATTGTATAGCTCATATCCCTCCCTGCAGCCGCTCTTACATTGAGCAAGGTGGGATTCCTGTGGGAGAAATAGAGTAAATGCTCATATACTAAAAGGTAATGCATATGCACTGCAAGAGTCATTTGAAGCTGTCAGTGCTGCCGTACTTCTGGTATTTCCTAATTTTTCTTACTTGACTTCACAAGCTTATTTTCAATGAGCCTTTTTGTACTTAACAGAGGCGAGGACAAATTCTTTCTCCTTTACAAAGCTGTTTGTTTGCACATTGCTGTTTTCTCTATTTTGACACATTATTCAGTGTTTGGCTTTCTGTACATTTCATATTCTCCTACTGCTGCTTTGTTTTATGATGTTACTCAAATTAGAATAATCTTTTATGTTAGGAGAAATGTGGGATCAATAACAGAACTTTTTAGTGGATGAGAGCCTGCAAAAAGAGAAATGAAGTTTGTGTTAACCCATAAAAGTGGTTCTGGTTTGGGGATTCATGTTAGACTGTGCCAAAAATATTCTGCAGCTGAGCACGTGGAGTAAGAGTTGATACTCCTCTGAAAAGGTTTGCCTGTGCTGTTCTGCAGTATGGTATCAGCTATAACTTTGGAAGTTGTCAGTGTTAGGGGAAGACAGCTCCTGATCCAGCCAGATTCTTGTGCTGATTGATTATAATCTAAGAAATGGATCTGGGACAAGATAGAGATTTACTGGAAATTCCTCACTGAGGTAAACATCTCTGTACTCTGATGCTATTATAATGGTCTCTGGGTCAGATATGTAGATACATGAGGCATGTTGCTGTTCTGTTTCTCTTTCAGTAGAACAGAAGAGGGAACGTGAAGAAACTAATGCTGTTGCACGTGATTCCATGGCTTCAGAGGAAAGAAACTTAAATAACAGAAACCAAAATAAACACTTTTATCCTTCATTACCCCAGTTACATTCTGAGGAAGAAGAAATAAACAAGCTTGGAAGTCAAATAATTAAACTGACAAAACAGGCAGTTGCAGAACTGGAAGGGAAAAGAACAGAAAATTCATCTGAAGAGCAGAAGACTGTGGTTAGAGCAGAGCTTAATGTTTCATCTGAGGAAGGCTTCTCGTTGCTCAGCCTGGTCCCATCTGACCCTACAGACCCCTCGGCCTCAGAAAATGAGCAGACAGCTGAAACTGGGGGCCTGAAAGGCAGTGATGAAGCCTCAGAGAGTGACTGTGAAATTACACATGAAGGAGAGAATCAGAATGGCAGCACCGTGGATGTGGTGCCCAGTGAGGACCCCAAAAGGCATGGGAGTCTCAGTGCTACAACTGCACACACAAATATCAGCCTTGAGGAGGTCCCTGAAACTGAAAACAAGGAACCATCTGATCCTGCTGAAAACTCTGAATATTTGGATAACAGCTTGGCTTGAGGTATGAAATCCAAGCCCTCAAGCTTCTCACTGTAATCCTCTTGCAAGTGTGTATGCTACTGTGACTGTGAACAGTGAAAGTCTGTCGAAGAGCTGATTTTTTTACATCAGTTAATATTGGTCTGATAACAGCATTGTTAGTTTTGACTGCAGTATACCAAAAATGTAAGTTGTCTGAGGGGAAGAACTTGAACCTAATGAGGTATAATCATTCTGTGTAATGATTGATATAATTTACAACAGTGTAGCAAAGAGACCAGTGATAATGATGTATCATGTACATGTGAGGTGTATGGTCTTAGTGCTGGACCATATCTTAATACTTAGAAGTGTCTTCCAAAGATGGAGAGTTTGGAGTGATAAATTGAGAAGTATCTGAAAGTTGCTGGCTTTTGCTTGTTTTTCAGACTGCGTTCTGTTTCCCTTTGCAAGTACATACTTAAAATAAAATTACTGTTGCTTTATAAGGAAGCAGAATCCTTTCTGAAAACCATCCCTGAGTGTACGTCATTATCTCATTTCAAACCTTTTTATCTTCTCAATTGTACAAATTTTTGCCCTCCCTTTCCCAGCTCATCTCATGAAAACATACGGAGTTATTTCACCAGATACTAAGAATGTGAATTAATGATGCTCTGAAGGAAGTATCATATGAGGAGCCAGAAGTCTTTCACTGAGAAACAGCAGTACTGTTCCAAAGCCAAGGGAGCAGCAAGAAAAGAACCAGCGATGTCTCGTCCTCCTCCTTCACGCTCTACGTTTCCAGAATTGCATCCCTCAGCCCTCAGGAGCTGGAACAGCCCTTGGAAAAGCGGGTGGTAGATTTCAGCCTCCTCCCTACATGCCCTCCGTTCCAAATCTGTGTGTGTTTGTTTTCTAATGTTTCAGAAAACATGAATGTTTTTCGTATGTTTGTTTCCTCCTCACTTCACCAGTCTTTGGTGTAGTAGTAGGTTTGTGCTGTTGCTGTCTTTGACTTCTGTCTGTGTTGATAAAGAAAACAGTCCTGTAATAACTGTGGGAGAGGGAGGTTGCTGTGTCATTCCCCTGATGCTGGAGCTGTGCCATTCTGCTCCAAGGAGAGCAGCAACAAGGGAATACTTAATGGTGAAGTTAGCAGCTGTTGGAGAAGGGGAGGCACGTCCTTCCTCTCCTGCTTGTAGCATAAGGAACAGTCTCTGCAGCTGTGGAGCTTCTATGGGCCAGCAGCCGTCAAGGCAATTTTTCTGCTGGCTTGGGACCTAATTGTCTGTAAATGTTCATTTCTCACTCCTAGAACTTGAAACCAATCAGAGAGAATTAAACCAAATTTAATAAAATACTACTAATAAAAAGGAAAATCCCTCCCAGATTGAGTTCTCCTTTGACAAATAACTGCCAGCTGCAAATTTTTACAGCCCACTTGTCAGCTACTGAATAAACAGAGTTTATATTAGCAATACTGACAAACTCTTCTGTATATGGAAACTGAGCTAGCAGGTGCTGCTATAATCAAGGTGGCAGAGTCCATGAGCAATTTGTATTCAGCAGAAGAAGGGCTGTATGTAAATGATTACATACAAATATAAGGAATGATAGAGAGAAGGTGAAAAATGTGGCTTGTCGCTGTTGTCCTGTGCTTTCCCTACCAGGTGCACCCAGGTAACCCTTTCAGTGTCTGTGCAGGCAATAAAGCTGTAGTCACAGTGCTCCTCAAATAGGTTTCCTTTCTCTTTAAAGGTAATTTGACATTGCAGCATTTTGCTGATGCTAAGCAGCAGCCCTTAGGGAAAAAAACAGCTGTATATTTAAGTGTGTTAGGAACATGAAGCAGTAAAAAGTTTTTCTTTCATTATCCTGATGACAATTTAAGTTCCTCATCACCTGAAAACCAAGAAGACTTTAAGCATTTGAAAGATTGTTTTGCTGTTCCCATTAATTGGAACTGACTGCACTATTGACTCATTTATATGGCAGTACTGACAAGTCAGAAGAGAAATAGCTGCAGAAACTGAGATCTCCAGGAGAATGTGACAGATTTTTTTCCTTTAATGCTTGAATGTTACATTGGGTATCACTTTATTTGAGATGCATTCTTTTCCATCTTTCACAGATTAATCCTATGCGAAGCTAAATATCAATGCAGTCAGAACTGATGCAAGCCAGTAAAAAGGGCAGGATTTCACATAGCTGAGCTCTGAAATTTTTAGGGTTGGTTTTGGCCTTTGTTTCTTTGTCCTGTATCTTTTCTGACCCACAGCTGTGTGAGCTGACATTTGCTCCTTGTCCCTCAACAACCAGTTAATGCTATTAATTGATGAAAGACTTAGTGCAGGAATCAGAGCAGGTGGAAGTAGCTGTGGACCAGCAGCAGCTTTTCAGCGCCTCACTCATTGATTCTTTTAGTGTGGTTTTCCTGAGAGAAGAAAAACTGGTGTACAACCCTGCAATTAGGTCATCTTGGTAACGATCCTCACTTCATTAGCCCTCAGTCGTTAAACTGCAGTGAGAGATCTGGATTCTGGAGAGCTCATTTAGAGTACCATATCACTGCTGCGATGCTGCTCCCATCCATCCTGCCCAGTGAATGAGTACTCTGGCTGTGCTTTTAGCCTGCTCCCAGGAACACAAGGCTTCAGTACTGGGGCAGCTGTAAGAGCAAGACTGCTCTCTGTGATCTCACACTGAATAGTTTTGTCAGTAACTGTCTTAGATATGGTTTCAAGTGATGCTCTCATGCTGTTAGAATTATGTGGGGTTTTTTTGGTTGGTTTTGTTGGTTTTAAATCCATTCCTGTTTTGTTGTGGAATCAACACTATTTTGTTGAGTCTCTTTTAGACTTGTTCCCTCTTTCTAGGACTTCAGAAATGGAGAAATCACATCCAGGTGTAAAATCGTTTGCTGTTGAGCTCTGGGGAAGTAAACTGCAAAGGGGACCGTTGTGGCAAGGAGATGGAGAGGATGCATTCCATAAATTGATTTGAAGCACATTGCCTCACTTGTGAGCAAATTCATGCATTATCTATGAGAAGGATTTCATTTGAAAGAACTGTTGTGGTTATTTGAAAAAGAACGCTCAGTGAATTTGTAAAATAACTGTGTGAAAACGACAGGTTAAGAGGCATCATTTAGAACCTTGCCTCTTTTCTAAGTGAGACTATTTTTAAGCGTACAGTAATTTGTATAATAAAGACAGCAGAATTTCTTTAATCCATATGAGCTCAGGAATGTATTTTGAAATCTTAACTGAGATGAAGTTGAAAGTCTGCTACATTTCTGAAAGATAGGGTTTTGTTTACCAGCCTCTGTTTTGTAGTTTTACTTCTTAAATGGCATGGTATAATTTATTTGCAAACCTCTCTTTTGTCGCTGCCTGGATTAACTGCGCAACATAGTTCAACTCTATTAATATATTTTGTCATCTTGAATAAAAGCATACATTTCCTGATACGCTTGTTCTACCTGCTTATTTCCTCCTCTCAGTATCAGATGAACGATAGTCATGTATTAGTATTGTAGTATTTTCAGCTGTTTAAAATGAGAAAAGTAAAGCTTTATTGAGAGAGACTGCTGAGTTCGTGCGTTATCATGTTTTCACTGTGACTTCTCCCAGTCTCACTTGGCTGATTAACTTCCCAGTTTTTTGTGTGAAGATACGCACTCGGTATTTTTTAGTTTTGAAAGTAATAATACTAATTTCTGCTGTTCTTATTTTATCATCATTTTTATTGTCATCGTTTAAGCAGTATTAAAACTTGAATGCAACCCATTATTGGGTTGCATTGCCTCTAGTCACAAACTGGAGGCTCTCGGGAGTCTTTGCTGGGGGGTTATGGGAAGGTGAAATATTTAAGTCTGCTTTCTGATGTAAATACTGTGACTCAACTATAGTTGTGTGTAAACAGTCCAAACCATTTAAGAATTTTAGATATGTTTGAGAGTAAAACTTGGAAATCCAAGTAGGATAACATCATGGACCCAAAGCTTAAAATAGAAACGTCTGTACTTTCCCCAGGGAAGTCTATTACCAAAGTGTTACAGCATGACACCCAAAGCTGTTGAAAGCAGAGATCTTTTTACCCTTCAGGTTTGCAGCTAAATAAGGGACAGCATCTAATCAGAGGCAATTTCTCCCCTTATTCATATTTATTTTTGTCTTTCGTATCTAACTTATGGTCCCTTAAGAGCCCCTTGCGATGCGCAGCCTCTTTATTGGCCATTCATCTTAGCACTCTTATTTACATGCATTCAACTCCCAAACTGCATAAAAGGGAACCTTCTATCTTCAAGAAAATATATCACAGTGTTGAGTTGATGCTGTTTTTATTGATCAGCTTACAGAAAGGTGGCTCTACAAAGTAATATGCATTTCTCAGAGAAGCAAGAGAATGGAAATGGGAACTCCTTTGCCATCTAAGCGGCCAACGGTGCACCCTAAGGTACTTGATGCTGCCCAGGTGGCAGCTTGACTGCAGGTCCTCAGCTGAGCCTGGTTCGGAGCCATCTCTTCTTCTTGTCCGTAGCCTCCAACTGTTTCTCCTCCCACAAGTTCTTGTTGCAGATCCCAATCACGCAGCACGCCAGACGTTTGCCAGCGTTTCCATTTTCCAGACTGGCCTTGTTATTGCCCTTGCCCATGTCATCTTCCTGCTCATGGATCACAACGGATCTGCCCAGGATGGAGTACGGACCAAACATTGTGGCGAAGAGATTGGATTTGTATTTTCTGATTTTGCCATCTTTAGGAGAAAAGTTGCCGAAGTCCCCTGGGTGGCGGGGGTGGTTCACTCTGAAGGGGTTGTAGTGTCCTCCCGTGGAGTCGCAGCCGTTGCTGAGATCTCCGAGCTCGTGGATGTGTATAGCTCTGCCAGACTGGTTGTTATCCAGCGGAAACCCATCCAAGTGAAAAATGGCTTCTAATCTTCCTTGTGAGTAATGCTGTCTGAATAAGACTTGTCCAGTCACTTGTGGCTTGTCAGCATCTATTTTGGAGCTGGGCTTCATTTCACAGGTGGCGTAGGTCAGCCCATCAGTCTCATTATCAGCCATCACTGGATAGAGCAAGCTCTGCCAGAGGTCATTCACTTTTCTTTGTACATCATGAAGTGATGTGCAGCTTGGATCGGCTCCTGTGTCTGTCATGACACCAGAGGCAGACAGGGCCAGTCCAGTGACCAGAGAAAGAAGCAGAAGCATCCTGGCAACTGAGAACCTGCAAAACCTACAAAGGAGCCAGAAAGAGTCAGGGGCTTTTTGCAGCCTGGGGGCAGCATGCTGGGACAGAGCAGAGCAGCTGAGCAAGTCCCTGTGGGCTGCTACTTTCTACATCTAGCCAACATGTTGGATGGAGACCAAATCAAAATGCACGCACGCTTAGACACATACAGTTGACAGCCATGCCTTAAAAAAGTAGCAGTTACTCTGTATTTTCAGCTAGGTATTAACCTTAAAAATTGCCTCTCTTTCCCTGCAGAAACCAAGTAATACAAAGCGTTGCTTAATCTGTTTTTGAGTTTGTGCAGAGGCTTTTCTGCTATTACAAAGTCCAGCAAGACGGCTTGCCAGGAGGCTCATTTTGGTCCACCTACTGCCATGCTGGCTAGGAGTTCAGCATGACAAACAAAAAGCAACAACCAAGGAGCGGTTACCTGCCTGCAGCACTGCTCGGCAGCAGCCCTGCGTCTCCACTCCCCTGCGGTGAGGTGGGATGGGATCGGACACAACCGGAGCTGCGTGAGGCTGATGTGAGCGGGAGCGTTGTTTGTGAGTTGGGTAACGGCGCACAGGGGAGGGGTCACCGGCTGTGCTGTGGGAGGGACAGAGGGAACCAAGAGTTTGTCTTGGGCAGGCTAAGCTGCTTGTCCTTGCTCTGTGAGCCTGGGGAGGAAACTGGCCAAAATACAAGGAAAAAAAGTTGTTAAAGTTAGAGTGTTAAAGCAACTTTGCCTTCGATGTCCATGTGAGTGTGTAACTGAGTGCCCTTCTGCACAGCGAGCAGCATCGGGGCAGGGCTGGGAGCTTTGGTACTGGTCATCACTAAGTGGTTTGTGTTTCCATTTCTTCATTAGGCAAAACTGAGTCAGATTCTCTAGCAACATAAAGTGCCTGGCACGTGGCTGTACAGCAAAGTTTCAGTGGGTTTAAAGCCAGGAAGGCAGGACTCAGCCTGTCAGACGTTGAGGCACATCGCAGTGATGCTTCTCTGAAGCCAGCAGGCTGCAGTCTGCCCAGTTCCCTGCCCCACTGAAGCTGTTTTCTCCCTGTTTCCCAAGCAGTGGTGAGGCGGCAGACGTCAGTGGGGGCCCAGCGGGGCCGTTTCCCAGAAGCCAGCTGGCACACATCGTGCTGCATTTCACCATCCCCTAGCTGAGAAACTAGCTGGGCTCCAGGGGCATAGCTCTGCCCTGTGCCTCACAGAGCTGTGCCCAAAATGAGGGCTCAGCCAACAGGAGAGCAGCTAGAGAGAGACAGAGAGAGAGAGGAGCTGCTGGGAAAACTGTAGAATGGTTCTCAGCGTAAGAAAAGAGTAAAGAAAAGGGTGAAGAAAAATCTTTTCCCAGTTCATGTATTCTGCCATCTGGGAGAGGAGTGTGACTGTCCGCTGCTGGAATGGTAAAAATGTGCATTGATCCTACGGGTGCTGTGCACTAGGTCAGATCCAGGATACTTAGCTGTTTGTGTGCTGGTGTCTTCCTGTGTGAGGGAGAATATCACTAAAGGAACATCTCCTGATGGGATCGTCAGCAGGGAAACACCAGGTTCAGTTCTCCTTGGGATGCTGTGGTACTGAACGTGTTGCTCAGCCCTGGGCTGCAGATCCTGATCTGTGGAACAGGACAGCTGATGTCTTCCCCTCAGGAAAGCAGTGCTCAGAGTGCATCAGAGCACACACCCAGCCCTGAGTCCATTCCTGGCAGCCTCTGCACTGGGGAGGTCCATACAGAAGGCATTTTAAAATAGGAACTGGGGTCAGAATTGTAGCTGCTTATGTGCAGTAATGCTGAGTTCAGCAGTGTTTGTGCTGTTGTGCACCAGCTGGGGTTCTGTCCCTAAAGCCTGGGGGGCCCTGGCTGCACTCTGCAGGGCTTTTCTGATGCTCTGCACAGGAGGGGCTGGGCAGACATGTGCAGAACCAAGAGGAAACAGAGACTGTGGGCTGCTGCCAGAAAGATGCACTCTACAAGGAATACGATTGCCAGGATGGTTTGATGTTCACTCTGGGTCTGCAGGATGGCAGTAGCTGAGCACTAAGTAGGTGTGTCCTTAAGGCCTGCTGGTGCCCACCCTCATGTTTTAGTTTCCTGCTTGTAAAGAAGCGACAAATAGTGGCCTCATGGTCCCAACCAACCAACAGCTTCTGGCCGGAGAAACACCAACTGCCAGTGTGCACCGGGATCTCAGTCCCTGCTGTGCCCTTCTGGGCTGGCTGCTCTGGGGGTGGCACTGCTGCAGCACACCACTGCTCGGCTTCACTCGGTTTGGTTTGTGTCGCACGGAGTTAAACGTGATGGAGGAGCATCCCTTCATAGGAAACAGCAGCCCTGCTTGTTTCTCCAGCACCAGCTCTGCTCTCAGTGAGTTTATAGCAGGGCGATGCTCCATAAAAGTGACAGCCAGCCACGGCAGCCTTACATCTTCCAGAGGAGGTAGCAGGGAAAAACCTTGTTCTGGCACGGCGCAGCCTGGCGCTGGCCGAGGCTCTCTTCCTGTTTATTCCCATTTCTTGAGTTGGTGGTTCTATTTAAAGGGATGTTTGGTGCCTGAGATAAGCATCCATTTATAATCTCGTTGTGAAAGAGCTATGTGCTTTTCAGGGCATTACTCATAAAAAATCAACTTAAATAAATACACAAAAGGAAAACAAAATTGTTTGCTATGGGGACTAGTTTCTCACAAAAAATAGAAGAATCATGCAACTGTCAAACAAGCCTGCAACCACTAGTTTGAAAAATCATGGAAATGCTTCCTCTTTAGTAGTTTGAGAAGAAGCTGTGTTATGAGAGAGGGGCTGTGAGGAAGCATCCTGAAAAAGCTGTGCTCAGGAACTCCTGGTTCTGTCAGCCTAATTTAACAGAATTTCATCTCCACACGTAGATGTAAAATATAAATATATAATTTAAAAAGTAGAGGTGAAACCCAACTATTAGATCATTTAGGTTATTATTAGTGTTTACATTAACTCCCTGTTCCATTATTAGACATTGTTCGGTTCTGCTGCATAGCATTAACCTGGAGGGGGTTTTGCTGTTGTGAGGAAGGCCCGTGCACAGACTGTGCTCCCGTTCAACCACCAGCACTTATAGGAAGATGTTGAAGTCCTCCATCAAAGCACACATAGCACAGCACTGTGGACACTCACACTGCTCTGGTGCTGCGTGGACTCTGCTACTGTCTGCATTGTGATGTGCTCTTTGCCCACTCCTTTCCTACGGAACTGCTGCCTGTGCAATCACTTCCATTTTTATCACTTCAGTTGCTGTTCTTGTCAAGTATGGGATTTTACCTTTGTCTTGAGTTACCTCTCTTGTATTTCATTTCCCCCACCCCTTACTGTTTCTCTAGCTCGTCATGAACATTTTGAATTCTAATCCTTCCCTACAGCGCATTTACAGCCCTTCCAGCATGGTATCAGCTGTGAATTTAATCAGTTCCCTTTCTTGTTCTGTCATCCAAGCCACAAACAGAAGGGCTGGATGCAACCAAACCACAGACAGGCTCATGCACACAGGGCGGGCCTTCCTCCTGCTGGGAACACACTGCTTCCCAGGAGCAGAGCTCCCACCACCCCTGTACCTCAGAGCAGAGGCCTTTCCCCCAAGCTTGCACACAAGGGTTACACGTGGGGCAGTATTTGAAGTTAAGATTTACATCTACTTCTCTGCGTGCAAAGATTGTTGTTCTCTTATAGACGAAAAACTGAAAGTCCCAGCTGTCTCTTATTTAATTCCCAGCTGTCAGGTGAATGCCAACAGTTTGTCTCTTTTAATGGTTTTCCTGTAGCTGTGACTCCTTGACTGCGTCTTCCCTGCTATGTCCCCCCTGGATCTTCAGAGCTCACAGGAACCAAGATAATTTTCTGTCCCTATCACAACATATCTGCACTATTGTTATTCCCCTCCTGCAGAATCATTATGTGCTTCACCATACCAAGTGCTGTTCGAAGTCCTGGGCATTCCAAACTTACACTTTTGCATTCCCAAACCCACATTGCTGCCTCTCTTCTGCCAGAACAGCCCATCTGTCACATTGCATTTTAAGGTTACATCAGCTGCAGAAGGAAAGACCAGGTTAACTCACACTAACTGGGACTGAGCACAGTTCCAAAGGTTCACACCTCCAGTCTCCTTACTTCCCATAAGCAGTACCTGTGAGCAAAGGCCTCCCAGCTTGCTCATGTTCCTCAACACCTTCATTATAAGTGCCAACAAAGCACAACCCCACACCACAAACGAGCCTCCACCAGCTTTATAAATCCTCGCTCCCACAGGTGCCAGAGCCTCCCCTTCACATAGAGGAGAGTAGGTGCACCTTGTGGAGATGGACCCTGGCTGGTTGTGCTGTGTGGCAAGATGGGCTTCCTCCAACCGGGTGTTTCACCACAGACCTAGTGTGGTGAATCTTTTGGTTAAAGGAAAGGTCAAAAATAAGGCATGGTTTGCTGCTGAGTTACCCTTCTCCTTTGTGAATCACAGTGAGTGGACCAGGGCCTGAACACTTCAGTGTTTTTGGGGCGGTTTGTGGTAAAACCACTGTATCAGATGCTGTCACGCTAGCAGGAAACAAAAGTATGCATTTTTCTGGAGAGTAAATGATTTTGTGGTCAAGTGGTTCCCCACCCTTTTAGCCAAACTTATTCTAGTGGGTCGATCTTGTAAGCATAGCTGAGGCCCTGGGAGACTAACGAAGTTTAACAGTGTGTGTTAATTATATCCACTTTTGTTGTCTCGGTGAAAACATGAGGTCCTAAATCCTATTTTTGTTCTGAAAGTTCTGAGGTTCCAGGTCCCCCACCTGACCTTAGCATCTCTCGGTTCCACGCAGCTTTCCTAAGCCTGGGCACGTATCTCAGTTCTCCTGTGGAGCATGTTTGTTGAGATCAGCCGGTCGGGGATTAGCAACACAACAGTTTCCTTACCTTGCTTAAAATCATTCTGACATGTCAGTGTAAGTCATTAAGATTGTTTTCTTGGACCACAGTACAGGTTTAATTTTAAGGAAAGCCAAAGGAAAGCACTTCAAGTTTTCAGTGTCCAGCCTGAAGAATTTTGACATAAATCTTTTCCAACTCTGAGTCACAGAATCATAGAATCCTTAGAGTTGGGAGAGACCTTCAAAGATCCTCTAGTCCAACTCCCCTTCTATCTGAGGTGAATGTTTGTACCTGAATTCTTCCCTTGGACAAATAACTTCCCAGCCTGGCAAATATTTAAAGCCATGGCCATCCTGGAGTGAAGTGCACCAGAATGGTCACCTCCACCTGAAGATGCACTCAGGGTTAGTTATATTTGTATTTTCTTCTTTCTTTTCTGTGAATTCAGTGGAGGATCCCAAATGCCAAACCCAGTTTCCCATATGTTGTGGAACTTGGGATCCCTGTAGAAATTCAGAGTCGTTCTGCTGGCTCTGATTTCAGCCCAGGGCAGTTCCGCCTGTTCCAGCCCAGCAGTACAAACAACCCCAGCATCTCCAAAGCTGTGTATTTGGTCTAGAAAAACAGAGAACTGGTATGAGGCAAAACACATGATGGGAATACATTTACCAGCTCCAGTGCATGCGTTAATAAGCAAGACTGAGATTGCCACCTGCTTACAGGAAGGTTTTCAGCTCATGGGGCATGGAGCTTTGATAGCATTCCATTAGCTGTAATGAGGAACGCTGGTGCAGCCCTCCCCCAGGAAGATGGTCCCATTTGTACAAAAGGAGGCTCCTGCTGGGCTGCTTTATGAATGTGGAGGCCTTCAGCCCTGATTAAATTGGGTAACCAGCTGTTTTCCAGAGTAGACGGAGAAATCCTTGGATTGGTACTGTTCTTCATCTCGGAGTTAGGATGCTTGTAATAAATGAATGAAAACACGGTGTATGTTTCACTGTGGCCTTGCTGAAGGAAAAGCAATCCTTCAGCTGCATTAGAAGCTTCTCTAACGGGGACAAGAAAGAAAAGCAAAGGTAAAGATCAATTTTCTCTGAAGCTGTCCTTTTTCTCCTTTGTTTTACTTTCCACCTCCAGCTTCCAGGGTTCCCTCCCATGAGCTGTCATCTGTTGTGTCGCTAGCAGGGCTTTATTCTCAGAGCCTGCAGATGTTATTAAAATTGAGGATTATAAGGTTATGAAGTGTGTTGCAGAAGCCGGAGACAGATTAGATGTTTTTTATTAGAGGATTACCAAACTTTGTTAACAGGGGTGAGCCTGAACAACTCTGCAGGAAGTTCTGCCGTGCTGGTTAAGGAACATCTGATTCCAAACAGCTACAGAGCTGCCCCTTAGCCAGGCCCCAGCTGTGCTTCGTGCTCATGGTGCATGGAGCTGGACTGTGCATAAGGTATGCGCTTCAAAATATCTAACACTTCTTGTAGCTTGCTATAACTTGCATGTCCCTATGTGGTGCTAGGCCATCAAAAAAATGTTCTTCTCATAAAGCATGAAGTTATAATGAACATGCAACTGATACTCCTAATGTCAGTGTGCTGTGTGTTTTGGGAGTGAGGGAGGGGCTGGCCCAAGTTAGGGAAGCCAAAAACCTTATCACTGTGTTAGAACACTGCTCAGCAACAGCCCAACTGCTGTGTTACCAGCACAGTTCTGCACACAGACCCAAAACACAGCACCATATGGGCTGCTATGGAGAGAAGCAACTCCATCCCAGCCAGGCCCAGTACACCTGCAAAGCTGGATGCTCACACAGGCCTGTCCTGGAAAGGAAGAGAAAACAGATTGTTAAGTCGCAGCTAATGTGGTTTGCAATTCCAAGAGGAAAGAGGAAAGCATTGAATAAGGACCTTGTGTTGTACTTCCATGTGCACCTTCCCTTCTGCTACAGGGCTGAATTACTGCCGCTGTGATAATAAAGTCCATTTGATTTGTCCGAGCAAACCCCTAATCGCTTAATAAATCACTCAAAAAGTTATTTGGTAGAGGGGAAATTATTAACTGGCTGGAGCAACAGCAAGCAACAGCTGCTTGGTACCAGAAACTGGACTGGGAGAACTGGCCCAAGGTACCAGTGCTCAGTGCCAGAACAGTGATTTTTATAAGTGTTCAGGTTATTCCCTTTTTGTATCAACGGGGAAAAGGAAAAAAATTGGGGTTCATCAATTTTAAGGTGTAATTATAGCATAAATGAATGTTTGGTATTTATATGAATATCTATGTATTTTCACTTGTAGGTGTGGTAGTCATACAGACCCTGTCCCACTCTGAAGCTATTCACTAATTTGGGTTCTTGCAGTTATTTAGTTTATTAAAAATCCCACTGTATGTTTCTGCAGGCAGGATGAGTATCTTTTGCCGTGGCTGTGGATATTTACTCAGTTCTGCCTAGGCATAGGATAGATTCTCGTTTTGATCTAACGGAGAACTAATTTTAAGGTTGCTCCCACAGTATCCTTATGAATGTGGATTTTAAAATCAACTTTTGGGGGGTTCATCCAGAATTTCAGTTAAAAAAACAAACAGATTTAAAAGCCATCACATTAGAAGTCTTTATATAAGATAGAATAGAGGATGTACTTCATACGTAAGTGCGTAGTACACATTCCTTATTACAGCAATATATTCTTATTTTTCAGACAATAGAAGAGAATCTGTGTTCTGAAAATTTTTATTTTGGCTTGTTTATTTAGTTGGATAATTGTTACCTGTGGTTTCATCAAAAGATGTTGTCACATCACAACAGGAAATGGTCCTGACGTTAAAAGGCCCATTTGGATTCTGAGTGCATTTTAGCCAGTGTCTCTTTAATTTTATTTGGCATGGAATAAGCCACCTAACACCCTACCACATCCAGTTAGCCCTTCTTCAAAGTGACGATAATGATGACTCACTTCCTCACGGGGGTATTTTGGGGCTTAGTTGAAGCCCGAGAAGTTGTTTCTGACCCTGAGAAAATTGATGTCAGAAATTGCAATATTGGAATACTGATCTTTCAAGGCTTGGATAAATAATTGTCCACAAATGAAAAGCTATTTTCTCTGCATTTTTTGTCCCCCTCTATAATATTCCTTGAATCAGTAGAGCCCCAACTTAATACAGACAACAGAGGAGACAGTGGGCACTACTTGCTTAAATAAACAAGAGCCAGAGCCCAAATTATTAGTAAATACCGAGGCTTCATTTAGGTTGAATAACGCTGCAATCCAACAAATAAATGAGCCATCAAGTTTGAATTTATGTAGCATACGAAACGCATTAAAGCCATCTGACCATGACAAAGGCCTTTTCTGCTGTGAATAATGAGGCCAACACATTATAATATCCTTGAGATGAGACATTAAACCCAAGGTCCTTTCAGTTTGGTGGCTGTCCAGGTGGAAGGTAAAGGCTCCATGGCATTTCACTAAAAACAGAAAATCTTCAGTCTCTGGTAGTAATTAAAAAAAAAAAAAAGATTAGAATAGCCAATGCTATATATGAGTTATATATCATCAAGCTAAAGGCAAACTACCTGTCCTGTTTTTTTGTTGTTTTTTCTTTTATACGTAGGAACAATGGGGAATGTTCTCTTTCTTTAGTGGGAGTAGGTTAGCATTCCTGGGATCAACGTTGGTCTTGGAAAGTCTTTTGGAATCCTGATATTGTAAAGAATAGAAAAATACTTAATTCTCATCATTAGCACATACTGTGGTAAGGAAGAACATGTCCACATAATACATATTTGCATGTGTCTATGCTCATATAACTAGATAAGCACATTTGCACCTGTAATTTCTGAGAGGAAATGGCTGGGAGACAAACTGCAAGTAATGATGCCGGGCAATGTTACTTACCACAGTTTGTACACATGTGATTCACGTGAGGAAGTCTGCCTCAAGTTTCAGATTCTTTTGAATAGTCCTAATGATTTTGTATCACTTGAGATACTTTAGATATTTTAGCTATTATACTTGACAGAGCCTTAGCTTGATGTGAGCCTTGGTGAACTTTTATCTAGGTGAAAACCAGGTTCTTGTTCACTGAGCACGATTTATTTGCATAGTTTCACACCAAATTTTCTCAGTGTTAGTCTCTCTTAATGGCGTGGCACAAGGTCATATGAAAGGTAAATTTCTGAATACTCTCATAGGTGTGAATCTATTATCTTACTGTCATCAAGCTGATTGAACTCACTCATTTGAATTTAAAGGAAATAAAGAAAGAATGAGAGAAGAAGCCCCTTGAAATGAGTATAAGAATGCTGGAGCTGAAACCCCTTACGGCAGAGATGATGAAGCCTTCCATGAGGAACTGACTGATGAATCAGGGCGTCTTTCAATTGTCTGAATAATGAGTCCGCTCTTCCCTCTTGCTGAGAAACATATGGGATGTGAGGAAACCAGCTGGAAACCCAGCCACAGCTCTCGTTCAACATCCCCTCTGCTAGAGGTAGGAAGGTGGTACCTTATGAGAAAGGATGGTTTGAGGGAAACCTGGGTATTCAGTCAAAGCAAATTCAGTCCTATTGAGTCTTTTACCTCTTGACATTTGTTTCTCTTGTATCAGTTATCAATGGGAATGCCACAGAAAGCTGAGATGCTCATCCAACAGTGATTAATGCCGGCTGGTCTGTGGAAGTCGGTTCCACTTCTTTGTTTTGGTGTGCGTCATCCTGGAACTCCTGACCTTGTGGAAATGCCCCACCAGTCATATCTTTCTTTCGTGTTTGAGAAAGGCATTTTCCAAGAGAGGAGAGGAGATATGAGGGAAATATCTTACCGTGACACATCTTAATATTGATTTTGTTGACCTTCCTTTCATTCTTCTCAACATCAGTAACTTCACCGTCTGTTCAGAACCGAGCCACCTCTGTGGGCAGAGCCCTTAGCAGCTGCCATCCTCAGCATCAGCCTTGGCTACATGTAGGATTCTGCTCACGTCTTGCTCTGAAATCAAGGCAAGCTCAAACGTCTCTGCTCTGCAGTGGTAGCCACTGCATAGGTGAGCCTCAAAAGCAGCATAGGTGGTCTTTAAAGCAACCAGGAGAGATTTCTCTTTGCTGAGGACCTCCCTTAGATGGACGCGGAAATGAAGTTGTCCTTTCAAATGTAGTGCTTGTTCTAAAAACAAGTTCAGTGATCTGAAGATGGTCTAATCTTTCATGCAGTCTGATTTTCTAGCATTGTGTAACCTTCCACAAATTACCTATATCACTTTCCTATATGGCTTGAGTCTATAGCTTAAGATACATATTTAGAATGTGTGGGGATGGCACAAAGCTGCACCAGGTGAGGTTCAGGCTGGACATTAAGACAAATTTGTCATAAGCGTGACCAAACACTGCAACAGGTTTCCTAGAGAGATAGTCAATACCCCATGCCTGTCAGCCTTCAAGAGGCATTTGGATAATGCCCTCAATAACATCCTTTAACTTTTGCTTAGCTCAGAAGTGGTCAGATGGTTGGACTTGATCTTTGTAGGCCCCTTCCAACTTTTCTCTTCCCTTTCCCCCTTCCCTGATATTCAACAGATAAGTTTTTAAAGTTACTGATTTCCGCTCTTCCTATTTGCTTCTTTACCTGCAGTCCCACAAAATGGAGACCAGCTGCTCACACCACAGTCTGTGATTTACAATTGGAGCATTTGGATTCCATCCAGCAGAGGGTGTTGACAGACATTTGCCCAAAAAGCAATTAACTGCAATGTGTTTGAAAAGACAAAATAATCCAGTAGTGACTTATCACCTCCCAAAAAAAGGTTTGTATTAGAAACGGGTTGTTGTTTATTGCATTTTTTTTTTCTTTTGAGAAAAAAAGAGAACTTGCAAAATATTTTACCATATAACAAAGACAGCAATATGTAGAAGTAATTAGTAGGGACATTTGAAGGGAAAAAAGGGTCGCACCATTAGCCCCTAGTAAAATGCATTGGAGTTGATGAATTATTTTAATGGGACAGAATGACAAAAAAGGGACTGTTTCACCTAAGCAGGGACAGCTGGTCCCCATGACAAGGATACATTGCTGTCTTGTTGAGCTTGCCAGCCGCTAAGGCTGAAATAATAGCACTGAGAGAGGTGTGAACATTCCCCCGCTCACCTTAATTGAGAGCTAATATGAAGTCTAATTATGAACACTTTGTGTTAACTGCTTCACATCTGAAGACAGCTACCTGATCAACACCACTCCATCATATCCAGGGAAGGTCTGCTTTGATTTTCTGGACAGTTACACATCCTGATATTGTGATGTGGCCTGTGTCAAACCACATCCAGCTAGCAGCTTTCATCACTGATGGTACTGGTACAGGTTGCTCAGAGCTGTGGTGGATGCTCCATCTCTGGAGACACGCAAGGTCAGGCTGGATGGGTCTCTGAGCACCTGATCAAGCTGTAGGTGTCCCTGATCACTGCAGGGCAGTTGGACTAGATGACTTTTAGGGATCCCTTCCAACTCAAACGATTCTATGCTTTTATTTCTGTTATTGGGAAAGGGGATCTTTGGACAGAATGTAGACTTGGGGACCAAAGCACATGCTTCCCAGTGGCAGAGTTTCTCCCCCCTTAGAGGCTGCGGGGCCACGTGGCAGCCCCAGGATGAGCTGCATCTCTACAGCATCCCCCTTGCTGTGGAAAGCAGCAGTCCCAGAGCCCTGAGGATCTGGGCTCACCCCATCCTGTGCCCACTGAACCAGCTGCCAGGATTCAGAGCCAGACAGGTGGGATTAGAGGATTTAGGTGACTAATTACAGAATTTGCTTCCATACAAAATGTTTGTGTGAGAAGGAGAGAGAGGAGGATTAACTTAATTGGAGAAATCTCTGGCAGGTATTTGAAAGGTGGTTGTAAAATGATTGTTTAATCTTGCATCTCACCTGCTTCTGAGAACAAAAATGCTTGAATTGAAAAATACCAACTGGATGGGGACTGGGTGGCTGGGGACTGAGAATGAAGCTGCAAGGCATCCGGTTTTTGTAAGCCACATAATGGAGGCTTGTGAGGAATGAAGGCAGCCAGCTTTTGCTGGCTCTTATGGACCATGTTAAATCAGAGCAGAAACAATAGTCCAGACCCAAAAGAAGCACAGGCCAGATCCTTCTTCTGCTTAAAACCATGGTCCAAGACTGAGGCACCACATGGCACATCCTCAGCACTACATTTAGCAATACTACTCCCACAGCTGCAGGTCATTCACTGCTGATATCTGTTAGCTCTCATCAAGAAAAAAAGAAAAACCTGTGTGGGAGAGAGGGGAGGGTAAAGGAGTCAGGAAAACAAGCTGACACAAACAAAAGAACAAACATAAACAGAAAAACCACACCAATAACAAAGCCCTTGGCCCCTCTGATCAGAGCAGCTTTGATCAATGCATCTATTGTCAGCAGCACCTTATTTCAGAAGGCAGCTAAAGCTTTCTAACAAATAAAGAATTGCTCTGTGGTTTCTTTCCGAAGCTCAAATTCAACTTTCTAGAGTAAGATGAAAAGCTAATTTTCTTGAAGTTTAACATATTTGTGTAAGCATGTCAGGTGAAATAAATGACATTGATATTCAGTGTGTATATAGGTGGCACCAGCTCCCAAAACTCTATCTCTTTTTCATCTTACTGGAACATTAACTTATGCTCCTGAGGGCTATGCAGCATGCAGAGTGAAAGTGCAAACTTAAAGATAATTTATCATAGCTCTCTCCTGTGTATCACTCTCTCTCTCTGAACTTTTCCATATCAGAATAAAGAACAGAGGGAGTTTGCTTCTGCCTTAGCAGCTTCAAACTGTGCCAGTGTATCACAGAATCACAGAACGGCCCGGCTTGGAAGGGACCGCAAGGATCATGAATCACCAACCCCCCACCACAGGCAGGGCCACCAACCTCCACATTTAATACTAGACCAAGCTGCCCAGGGCCCCATCCAACGTGGACTTGAACACCTCCAGGAACGGGGCATCCACAACCTCTCTGGGAACCTATTCCAGCACCTCATCACTCTCTCTGTATAGAACTTCCCCCTGATATCCAATCTAACTCTTTCCTCCTTCAACTTAAAACCATTTCCCCTCGTCAGTGTAGAGTCCTATTCAACACAAATGTTTGCATCCTTCAGATTGATTGCTCAGTTGTGGTCTTGCACATTCACCTTACCATAAGAACTGGGTCATGGAATGCTTAACAATGGGTCTTTTGAATAACTATAGTAACAGTAAAATATATTGAGAGCTATAGTTAGGGTAGAGGAGGGGGAAAGAAGGAAGGAATTCCATGGCCATGTCATCTTGACCAGTAGATTTGGTGGCAGAGAAGACCAAGGAGAACCACTCTGCTCCAACTAACCCTGAGCAGCAGCTCTGGAAACACTTGGAGCAGCTTTTGTTGTGCGTTTACAGCCTGACCAGTGGGACAGGGGTGCTCTCCTACCAAAGGAGCTCTGCGAATAAGCACAACAATTAATACCAGAATAGAAATCTAATTTTAATAACAATCCGGAACTTGTAGCACTGCTACCCAATTTCCCTTCTTCATACTGATATTGATGAATTACACTGCATGAATTACTTAAGCTTATAATTTTTCTTTCAAGCAGAGCTCAGTTTTGCAATTCACATTTGGCAGAATGGGAATCTGAAGCCACACAAAGGTTACACAATGTTTTTTCTTCCTGATCCACTCTCAGTTTTTTAAAGAAACATCTGCTGACATCTGCACCACAATACTGAGCTGCTGTTCCTATTTTTGCATAGGAATACTGATGTGTTAGCTAATGCTGCTGGCAGGGACCAGCATTAGAGATGTTTGGAGATGGCAGATTACAGAGTAGTGTGAGATGTAATACATCTTCCTCAATATTTTTCCTGTTCTTGTTTATTAGTACATGATGTGAAAGCAGAAAGCAATCAGTGAGGATGCACAGCCCTCAAAGAGATGTGATCCATACTGCAGCACTTCCCCTGCACATCAAGATCCAGATTCATTTGTCTTAAACTGTGCCTATAAGAAAAAGAGGTTGGATCTTGCCGTAAAAACACACCTTGCAAATTTGCTTCTGAGGCCTTTGCCTCCAGCCATCTGAGAACCAAACCATATGAAAGCTAGCAAAATGTGTGCTCAGACTGGCTGTGAGTTTTGAAGAGAAATGTGACTGCCACAATAGATAGTGTCAGACAGTCACATGCAATATCTGGGCAAAAATAGGCACTACAAAGAAAAAGCCTGCAAAATGTGAACTGGAAGGAGCTATGTGAGATTATATCAGATTATGTAGTGAGTATGGTTCCAGTAATACATGGTAAAACAAAATGTGGAAAACACAAATTCCATGGCTGGCTCAAGACACTGAGGAAGGCTTTAAGAGTATTCTTCACAATGTTTGCTGCTCTCTTTGTCCTGTTCTTGCAATTCCTCTCATACGCTACAGCCCACAGAAGGCAGAATAATTTGACTTGTAGCCTGGCTTAGGACTTATAGCCTTTCCTACACAATAGTAGTCAAGAGGTTTTCAGCATTTAAGAGAAGGTGACTGCAGGAGCCACAATATTATGAGTCTTGCAAAAAGAAAGTTGTCCAGAGAAGCTGTGGGTGCCACATCCCTGGAAGTGTTCAAAGCCAGGTTGGTTGGACCCTGGACAGCCTGATCTAGCAGATGTCTCTGATGATGGCAGGGTTTGGAACCACATGGTCTTTAAGGTCCCCTCCAGCCCAAGTCATTTTGCAATTCTGTGATTCTAAGAAAAGTAATGCCGGCTGTCAGTACTGGTTGTTCTACACAACATACGTGCCATGCCTGTAATAATCGTGTTGGAATGGAATAAACTGGTTGTTCCTAAATCCTTGAAGCTCAAAATACTGTGTCTGCTCTATAGGTTACCTGTGGAAACATCTGGACTGTAGTTCAGAACTGTGCTATGCAGGGATGACCTCAACAGGTAAGAAATACCATTGGATGCTTCAAAAACAAACAAACAAACAAATAAATAAATCAAAAATAGCTGAGAGAAAAACCTGGGGTACAATTGCAGGAGCTGTAAGATTAGCCTAAGGCGTAAGGTTGCCATGGGTTTCTTCCTTTGTACTGGAGATAAATAGGTAGTGGTTTGGAATTCTTAGTGCTATTGGCCAGAATTTCTTTGTTAGTGAAGAGAATTAAAAATGGGTAGTCTCAGGTGCACTGCCAGAAAGCACTTACACTAAGAAATACTGAGTTGTAAGTTGATAGTCCTGTGTTTAAATATTTATCAGAAGAACACAATAACAGGTACTCTCCTTCAAGGGGAGAATAGCCAATGGTTCTGTTGAAGATAATATTGACATGGTTAAAATAATGCTTTAAATAAGAAGCTGAGGAATTTGGTACCTGTGCATGCAGAGCTGACACCTGAAGAAAATTTTGCTCAACAAAAAGGCTATTTACCGAACAGCCTGATTTTGTGAGCATGGAAATTAAAAATAAGGAATTGTGGATTCTTTCAGACACAAGAAGTAAGTATCCATAAAACACATAATTTTGAAGTATAAGCCCATCTATGCTGTGGCAAAACGATGTGCATATAAATATGGAAAGTAAATGTAGACAAAAAAAAGCTTTTTCTTTTGGAGTTGTTTTTGTGGTTTTTAAACCAGAAAGCAATAACAAATTAAAGAGGATATGCCCTCAGAGAAGGAAAGGAATTTGGACACTAAATCCCAGAATCAGAAGGTCATGGAAAAGACTGACATCTTTAACAAGGAAGGGCTGAGAAGAACAGTGCAAATATAAGAACACATAAGATGTTTTGTATCAATGTATAGGTAGAGCAAACCAACTTACAGACTGCAAATATAGAGTATGGCATCTCAGCCTGTGCTGTATCCTTTCCCTTTGAAAGAGGGCAATATAAAGGTGAATAGCTCTCCAGTGTTTTGTACTGAACCATGATGTTCCTGATATAACATCTTGGCACAAACCAGCTTTTTGGGGTCTGGCAGACTCAGAAATACCCCTCCTCTGCTGATTATAAGTCAGTGGCTATCACTGACTTATCACGGCTGTAGCTGATTCTCCAGCTGGAAAGAGCTGTTTCAAAACAGGAGCAAACTACCATGAAGCTAGGGACACTGCCATCTTCTGCTTCACCAGAGTCAGCTCCCACTGAATGTGCCCTTTCTTGAATAGTTAGCATCAGCCATAAATACATGTACCCATTGCACCTTAGACGCGACTGCTTCAAGATGACACTGTTCAAAGCTTTCCTCCTCTTTCATATTTGAGCTCTAAATAGGAGGCATAATGTTAGAAAAAGTCACCACAAAACAAGGAAACCAGCTGCCAAGTGTTAATCATTTATCTAATCTGCCTAAAGAGCACTGACTGACTCCTCTTAGCTTAGAGCTATGTTTCTTGTTTGGGAGGAGAAGGAGCAGCCACTAGTTCTTGATACTGCAGTGAATGAAACCAGTGCAAATTGCTAACATATCCACCACAAAGAAATGTAACCAAATACACCTTCTGTTCTCTAACACACGTACAAGTTTGCAATAACTATGCACAGATACTAGCGTGTTTATGTATGCTCAGCAGGCTTATGAGGCAAGAAGGGAAGGGTACTAAATGTCCATCAGGGATGTTAGTTTTTGTTGTCATTTCATTTGTCATAAACAAATGATACTTGTTTATATTCAAGTATCTGGATGGCCTAGGGTCTATATACTGAATTAACCACTTACGCTTGCTTTAACCATAGGTACATAACTGTTGTTGCTTTCCACGGTAAAACTGGAGTAAGCAAGCAAGGGGAACTTAAGAAGGAGATAGACCTCATGCCATGGTCTTGCCCCGTTCTTTAGCTGGCTTCCTCACCCTTGCTTTCTTGCTTCTTATGAACCACTGTGATGACCAAACTAAGAATTAGGTGTTCAGCATCTCTCTCTGCAGATGACTGGGGTTGCAAGGAAGGCAGTATCTCTCTGAGCCAGCATCTGAAGCTAGATGCCATTCCATCAAGAAACCATTAGAGTCATTGGCTTGGTAGGCCCATCAGAATTATCTATTTATCTATTTATTTATCATTAAAGTAGGAAATAGGAATACTCATGCATGCAATCTTTTTTTTGTTGCTCCCTCTGTATCTCCTATAACATCAATGGGGAGTTAACAAGGATCAGAATTTTGTAGGCTGGTTTCTGAGGAGCGCTATTAGTAATTCTGGGGTGATTTGAGAATGATAACCAGCAGCCGTAGAAAGCAAAACCCAGGTCTTGGAATTTGAACGCACTCATCAGTATGCTCTTTTGTGTTAATGGAAACAAGTGAGTTATATATCTATGGATACAGAGCCAGCTTTGAGAACTGTCTTGGGACAAGTTAAGTTCATATCAGCTACTGCCTAAAGTAAAAGTGGCAAATATATCATCGAGATGTAACAAAGGCAGCATTCTATGTGATGTACGCGTATACCTTTAGAGCATTCCTGCTATAGATGCTTCTCTCTTATAGACATTTGACCTCCAGGGTGACAACAATCCACAGCACCTGAAATCTGGCCCAGATTTTCTAAGTGCAGGTGGCAGCTCAAAACCCCATGGAGACTGCTTAGATGAAGATGGAGTACTGGCTACTAAGGAAGAGGTCAAGTGAAACCTCTTCTCCCTTCACTGCAAAGCAGGTTTGTCCCAGAGGCTTTCAACCAGAATGGCCACAGCTCTAAAACTGAAAACATTTCCATCAAACCTACGTAAAGCATGAAATCTTGCAGGTACTAGCTAAGTCAATTATCTGGAAGCCGTCTAGAGGTATATAAGCAAACAGAGTGGAATTCATGATGAACTAACCAAAGAGACAATTACTCATTCCCTCTCACATGTGAGGGTTCTGATCCTCTAGTCCTGCACAGGTAACTACAAGATCATCACCCCACTGACCACTACGCCATCTGAGATAAGGTATCATTTTGCATCACAAGAAAGACAGAATAGGTTATCTGCTCCCATGGCTTGCACTCAACATGAAGCAGTGATGTACAGCATGTACTAAAGCAGTGGTGGCTGAAATGAATACATCAGCCCATTTGCTGCTGCCCATAAGAGCAGACACAAGGTCTGTTCTGCCATTGCTACTGATCTCCAGGAGAGAGGCAGGATGAGTGCAGGAAGGTCTTCAGCTGCTGGACTGCAAACAGAAGCCCCAAATGTGAGGAAAATGCTGAGATTTAATTTGCTGTTGTTTGAAGTGTGGCCTATAAAAGCCAGCACAGAAAGTCCTGATACGATATCATGACAAAATACCTTGGAAAACAGAAGCAGTCAATCTTTTCAGAAGTTCACAGGCTCAGTATTTCATTAATAGTGACAGAGCACACATCTGAGGGAGGGAAGAGCCATACCAGACATTTTCCACTTGTCCATGGAGTGCACCTGATACCTACTGGTTCCAAACACTTGGAAAAGGGACAGAAGGATATCTGCCATGTCCCTCAGGAATAGGGTTATGAGGTCCTTCGAGTACTTCCTCCAGTGACACCATATTTGGGCCTTAGTGATGTTCTCGAGTTCTTGTCTTAAAAACTTGCCTCTGTTTCTCTCTTTTCCTTCTGCAGGACTTCTACCTGCAGGCCCACCAGAGCAGCAGGTAGGGCCAACATGTCCCACAGGAGGAAGGGAGAGCTGTGGCCTTCAGGAAGGTGCACGGCAGAGACAACTGGCAAGAGGGCCATTCTCTGGGTAAGTTCTGAGAGAAACATAGCTCCCAGCTCTGTATTCCCCCAAATGGGATTGCTCTCTCATGGGTATGAATATGTAATACAGTATCACAAAATACTCATGGATACATTAGGCAGGTAGGTTTCAGGAGACAGCAACAAGAAACTGAAAAGCATTGTTTGGAGACATGGAAACAGTTTCTTTAATTGACAGTGCACTGTGTCTTTTTCTGTGGATAATCATCATCGACATTAGATGAACTAGATAAGGACAGAGGCTGTGTAAAAAAAGTGCATCCTTTGGTACAACATTCATGCTACTCACTCCTTGTCTTCAGAAAGGCTTATCTATTAATTTAAACAGGGTAGAAGAGGATCTCTTTGCTGACCTACACTGTATAAAGTAAAATATGGCTGCTAAAATGGAATGGCTGACTTTGCTATAAAGGTCCAAGTTTCTCTTCTCCCTTACCTGATAAATGAGTGTCATCAGAATTACTGTGCTCTCCTGAAGCAATTAGTCATTATTGGATGATGAAAAGTATTTATCAAAACTTCAGGCATGGTGCGATTGATCTTCATTTGAGCTGGAAGGGTTTCCTTGCTGTGTTTTGGAGAAGGAATCCATCAGTGGCACAGCCATCAAACAGAAGGTGGCAGGAATATCCTTGTCAGAGAGATATATGACTGTGCAGAAATTCAAAAAGGTGCCAAAAGTGCAACTCAGCAGCAGAAGTGGTTGCTATCACCTGGTAAAGCCAGCAGGGTTCTGAGCAGGAGATGGAAAGAGCAGTTAACCAACCTACCTGACTGGAGGACACCACAGCCTAGCTCAAGACATGCACAGAGGAATTTTAACTAAAGATTTACACAGCCGTGGAATCCTGAAATCCTCTGAGTATAGTGCAGTGGCTGGAGACCTCCTTGGGAGCAGGTCGTCAGTATTTGCAACCTTAAAAACCTACCAAAGAGCTATTCCAACATGATGTGTTCGATTGACCTTGTTCAGAAATCCCAGCTTTAAGATACACCACCTGGATCAAAGCATTCTATAGCATCATTTAAAGCAGCTCTTACAGCACTGGGTTTTTGAGCAACAGATGTGGCTGAGAAGACATGAGGATGGCAGGTCTTGGCCTTGTAAAATGCCTTGAGCACCAGATAAATGTTGTCAGGTTTTAGAACACTTAAACTTTGAAGTTTCCATGTGATCCAAATGGTTTGTGGATGAACATAGTGCAGAAACTCTCCTTGTGTGTAAATCACTGTTTCTATGTGTGAAATAGGTTAACGTTTACTCAGGAGAGGCAGCCTTACTCCTCGAGACACCAGTTTCCTTGTGCTACTCAGTAATTCACATATATAAATAAATTAGATGTGTAGCTGGAAACACAGAGGTGTCAGTGGGAGTTGCACTTGCCATTGCCTCCCTTCCTGGGGCAGGTATTGAAGCAGCTAAACATTATATACCAACTCATTTGGACCCCTAAATAAGCAGGCAGGCAAGATTTGTTTTGCAGTTGTTATTGTTTGTTTTCTAATGAATGTTTATTTTCTTTCCTTTTTCTTCTACTTTTTTTTTTTTTTTTTTTTTTTTTTTTTTTTTTTTAGCTTAGAGGGACCAATTTTTTACTGTTTTTATAGAAACAAGTATAAATTCAAACTAACCTGCTGAACAAAGTTGGGTTACTCTGGATTAACAGTGGTATAAATAAGAGCAGAACTTGGCACAATGTCTCCAAATTAATAAACCTAAATGTTTTGCAACTAATGGAATGGCTTGAATTTGATCAAGCAGATTTTGCTTTTAATCTGTGGAAGAAAAATGTGTTTGCTTGACCTGTAAAGCAAGTTATGCCAAATTTGATCATGAAACAATATTTATGCCTAATTTTTAATGCACTAAAAACAACCGAAGTGGGAAATGCTGATACACTAGTGTAACTATGACTGTGGAAATGGAACTAATGTAATAACTAAAACAAATGGGCGTAATGAAAGAATAAACCCATGCCAGTTGGTAATTCCTTAAAATTGCATGACTTTGAGCCTAACGAGTAGGAGGGGGAGTCAGGAGCTACGGCACATCTGACATTTGCAGAGCATTGCGTTGTACAGCATTGCTGTAAGTGTCTGAGACCAAGAACATGGCAAAGTAATGAACTCTGGAGCATGATAAGAAGCAATGACATGGGTGTGCCCGCAAGTGGGTCAAATCCTGCATACTTCTACTGAAAGTGGGCTCGGAACATTGACATATTTCCCATTTGTTCTACTTGAAGAAAATCAGGGTTGACAACTGCAGGACGAAGGGGAAATGGTTTTAAGTTGAGGGAGGAAAGATTTAGGTTGAATGTCAGGGGGAAGTTCTTTACAGAGAGAGTGGTGAGGTGCTGGAATAGGTTGCCCAGAGGGGTTGTGGATGCCCCATCCCTGGAGGTGTTCAAGTCCAGGTTGGATGGGGCCCTGGGCAGCCTGGTCTAGTATTAAATGTGGAGGTCGGTGGCCCTGCCTGTGGTGGGGGGTTGGAGATTCATGATCCTTGAGGTCCCTTCCAAGCTGGGCCACTCTGTGATTCTGTGATTCTGTGATTCAGCTAAGGGTGTACATTCTCGGCAGAGGGCACACGCGATGGAGTGCTGACTCTGCATATCTCCAAAAATGGTAATAATTTTACAGCAAAGTAAAACTGGATAGATGCAGGGAGAAATGGCTTCCACTGTGAGTGGTTTTGTTCAGATTTTTAAGTATCCTTTTAATGTTGTTAATAGATCTTCGTAAAAATAAATTATTTAAGGAGGCTTATCTTGAAAACGCTACTAGAATTATGACTAGGAAACATATGAATCATTGCTGTTCCATAGCACAATTAATTTCCATCACTGTGTTTCTGACCTACTTACACAGACCGCAAACACTAATCTCAGTGGGTAATTAAAAGAGTGTAAATATCATTTGTCCAGTCCCCAATGATTTGTTTTAGGAATCCAATGAGCTCTCTACAGTAAACCTGAAGATAAGAAATCCTCAGTTACATATAGACTTTAATTATCATATAATACTAATGATTCTTAATACTTGGTTTCATATTTTATACTTAGAATAATACAAACTGTATTTAACAGGTAATTAAATTTTTTCACCCACAGATTTATTTCCCTGACATCATTCTGATGCAATGAAATGTGGATACATTGTACAAAACAGGCAGCTAGATCTGTCTTTCATTTAATCTCGGATAAAATATGTGCAATATTTTTGTTGATGTAAATGAAGTTTCCTTCAAAATTTACTCCTGGCCTTCTAAATGCGTGCATATATTTCAGACATGGGCCAAAGTAATCAGTTTCACAGTCAAGAAAATATTTGGCTAAATGTCATCCTGGTTTAGTGTTAAAAGAAAATTGACGATTAGAAATAATATATATTAGTTGTATGTATAATAGATTACACTTGATGTCATAAAAAAATGATGAAATAGATAGTAATACAGATAGAATGAATGTTACAGGCACAGGAAATTGAGAAAAGAAGCAAAAGGAAAAAATCCATGACAGCAAGTGATGATTTTATATAGTACAGTAAGAATGATGTCTATCCCAGCAATGCTCTTTGTAACTAGTTAAAGATGGTAATTATTTAATAATGATGAGGATTTTCTTTCCCTGTATTTTTTTTTTTTTTTTTTTTTTTAATTCCTTTTTCTGATCCATACCTACTTACTTGTTCCTTTGTTTTTTCCAAACACCATTCTTTACCATGAGGGTAAGATGGAAGCAGCAGCCATCTCAGAACTCTAAATGGGCTACCTGCTGGTTGACCCTTGCTTCAGTAGGACTGAGTGAATCCCTACTGTAGATGATCCCACAGAGAGTGTTTCTCAAGCAGCAGTTGTACACTGTACACCAGTCCCTAGACGTTCCAGAGCTTGATAAGGAAGGGTATTTCAGAAGTAAATGTAGTAAGCTGTACTGTAACAGGCTCTTCAGCCCTAGTGTTCTCTTTAGTGACTGTAAGAATGCTCTCTGCTCATCACTTGCTGTTGTCATAGCTCTAGTGAGAGTCAGGACACGGAGCTGAGACAGGAGAATATGTGGTTATTGGCTGAGACAGCCAATATGTGGTCATTGCTGTCAGAGCCCCCTGAGAGAGAGAACTGTTCAACTGCAAGTGGCAGAGAAGTCTGAAAAGGGGCTGCATGCAATGAAGCTATCCTTCAGCTGCGACATGCAGCACCTGGCTACGTGTAGTAAATGAAGTAAATGCATGAAGTAAAATAAAAATTTCTGTTGCGGAAATAATTCTTCAAATGTTATAGTAATAGAAAAGTACTCCTTTACCACCTAGCCAACACAAAACTTGGTGAACAATTGTTATGGTTCTGCTTTGTTTTGGTTTTGGAACTTCCTAATTAAATTAGCTTCGGGTAGAATGCAAGCACAATGAATTCCAGCTGTAAAGGTCACATTTTGAAATTACTGTAAGCCACTTAACAGAAGCCTAAAAGAAAAAACGCTTTCTCAGCCTCTATGACTGCCTTGCAACACTGTAACAGCACTGCCCTAGCAGTATTTCTGTAATTAACCAGCCTTTGCAGCAGCCTGCAGAAAAGGAAAGGCTGGTGACTGAGATGCGCTGACACAATAGGGAGCCTTGCACAAGGGTTACCTCAGGGGTGTCCAACGTTTCGGCTTGGCTGGGCTGCACTGAGTGAAGAGGAACTGTTGAGGGCCACGTCTACCAAGGCTGCTCCGAAAGTAATGCCTCTTAATTATTTCCATGGAAACAGCCGATACAAGGAGCACAATAACATTATTTGACAGAGCAAATTCTCAGCTACGAAATACTCTTTTTTTTCCATCACAGTCACCACCATTAGCCAAGTGTTTTCAACAGTGACGAACAAGTGCCTGCATGCTGCTCTTGTAACAACCTGCACCTGCGGGTGTTGCTGTCACCACTGCTGAAACGCACCGCCACTGCTTCACTGCACTCACACCCACAGTTTGGTCTCCATAAACGTTTGGAGCCGATGAATGTTTGTGGGAGCTATTTTCTGCATGGCGGAATTCAGTGACACACCTTTGCTTCATCAGCACTTCTGTGTCAGACACCATTTTGTCAGACTGCCCCTCTGCTGCCATCTGTCACACGGCAACAACATGTAAGGGATCATTGCTGAGAAGGTTCAACCTCTGCTGCCGTAGCACAAACACCCACCTATGACATTGTGGGCCGTCATCATAAAATAAGTGGCATTACTTTTGGAGCAGCCCTCATAAAATATAGAATAAAATGTATATATTTAACAACACCCATTTTTATATTTAATATTTTTATTAATACCAAAAAGAAGGTGTAGCAGAAATGCTAAGTCACAGCCTGAACCAGTGACGGAGCACCTGGTGGGATGGCAGGGCCAACCCAGAGGGCCTCAGCTGCATGCTATGAACCTGAGTGACTGGAAGGGGTGGAGCCAGGATGCACCCCTTCCTAGACCTCATTTAAGGGTTGGCAGTGGTGGTAAGGGTGTCTTACTGGAGATCTTTGCATACCTGAGTCCTTCTGAAGGTAAGCACTTTGTGGTTTTTTTCTTCCCCTCTCCTCCTCCCGTCCCCCGCCCCCCGGTGTTTTTTTTTTTTTTTTTTTTTTTTTTTTTTTTCCCCTTCCTTCCTTCTCCTCTCTCCACTTGTTTCTGTGCCCACTGCTGTTGTGTCTGAGTGGATCCTTGTTTGCGGCAGCCTGGGGTCTTGCTGCTCTGCTGTCTTGTGTTTTCCATTGCATTTCAATCACATTACAGAAGGCAACAAAACCATAAGACTAGGGGGATATTTGAGCCTGTTTCTGTGAAACTGATGCATCAGCTTGTTTGATGGCAGTGGCTGCAGCTCTTAGTGAGGTCTCAAGGGGTTTGTCAGAGATTTTTTTTGAGTATTTCTTTTTGTATACCCTATCCTTAAAAACATTTTTTCACAAATGTATGTACAGCCAAAAAGCAGTGATGTGAATGAGGTGTGACTGTGAAGGGAGGGGTATTTCTCTATGTTAAGAAAGGGCTTGTTAATGTTTGGTGAAGAGACACAATTAGATCTTTGGGTTGAGTGTCTGGTTACAGCTCTATGCATTCCATTTCAAAATCCTCAGGTAATTTATTTGTCAACTGAAAATGGAGTTGCAAATAAACCAAAAAATTGATGTTTTTCCAGCGATCTTGAAACTTACTGTCAAATTCCTTTATCCAAATGGAAAGCACAGCTGCATATTTTCCCTGTTCACAGGGCTGTGTTTAGCCAGTGTATCAAAAGGCATAACAAGGTCTCCCTGCTACAGTTATCTTACTTCAGAGAAAGCAGTTACTCAACTTCTGTTCTCTGTCTTGTTACCTACAGGTCCTCAGATGTTCCTGTGAGAGAAACACATGCTTACCATGCGCAATACTATCTCCTATGCTTTCTAAGTACTCTTCAGTGGCAAAAGGTAAAGCACAACTTTAGGGAGCGGTTGCTCTGATATGTGAGCATGTTATTCTACAGGAAACAAATTTGTATATATAGAAATGCGATCACTGTAATAAAAATAGGGTAATAACATGATTTGTCCAATGTAAAAAAATTATTTTAATAGCTAAGGGATAAATTATGGCAAAAGAGACTACTTTCTTCCCTTCAGGTCCACCTGAGCTTTGTGGCTGATTGAGGACACCTATGTTGTGCCTGACTGCATCCAGGTCAGTTTATGATTACTCGTCTCAATCAGTCCTTGTTTTGGCTGATAACAGACCAAAAATGAGAACCAAAATTGGGGAAAAGCTACACAAACCACACACTAAACATCAAAAATGAAAGAAGTAAGAATACTGTGTTCCTGTGGAGAAACACACTTAGGGGAAAAAAAGGCTTGCATATTTCCTTGAGAGGTGCTACACAAGTTCAATCTAAATATCTGTATCCCACAGCAGCTTTAATCTTTTAGAAGTATGTGCTTCTTATGGAATCTGTCTTCTTGAACAACGCTGGAGGTTTTCACAGTTGCTTAGCAGAACCTGCAAGTGGAGCTGAGCGCCATGAGACAGTTATCCTCTCTGCGTTGGGCAGTGTTCAAATCACTGCACTTGCTTCCTGCAAGTGCTTTTCTTAGCCGTTATATTCCACTTCAAAATACAGAGTTGGATTGTACTCACGTTATAGGTTTTTTCTGTATAGTTTAAAAATCAGCATTTGTTAGATTGTTTAAAGCATGTGCATTTAAGTTATTGAACAGTGATGTGTGACTTAAGTTGCAAACTCCAGTATTTTTACATGCTATAAAAAAAATGCAGAAAGCTTCCTCATACCTTCCCTCCACTACATATTCATTTTTCTTATATCTGCCAGATGGTGTGGAGCAAATTATTCTAGTGCTCAGACCATGAGAATTTTAAGCAGATGAATGTAACAGTCTGCACAGCACTTTCCCTCCTTTTATCATTGACTGTGGTGCTGGTCTGTTTGATCACACCCCAGAACAAACAAATCTCATTAATCAGTATTTTCCTTTTCTTACCCTTGGCTGATTTTTTTTTTTTTTTTTTTCTTTTTTCTTCTCTGTTCGCTTCTGGAGACTCTTTTTGGAAGCTTTGTTTTTAGATGGAGATAATTTTTGTTTGCTTCTTCAGTGCTTTTATTTAAAATTGAATTTAGCTTTAAGAAAAAATGCTAGCTTGATTAAGGTGAGAAATAGCACTGTTCATGTATAAATGAAACTTGGCCTGGACATCTATAATGTAGGTTATCCACTAGTAGTCCGCAGCAATTTACATCTCTATAGTAGAAAGGTTAATGCAATTTAAAATCCATGTGCCTTATATCACTAAGACTTACTGAAGCAGTCATTAAAGATTCTGAGTTGCACAATTTGGATATAGTCACCTTACCTCAAGTGTCAGCTGACTGTTTGATAATGTCTTCTAATTTACTCTGCCATTACTTAAGTAGTCTCAAAGCACCTCTTACTTTCTGCTTCACTTTCAGTTCATTGAGAGGGACTTTTGGAGATCATCTGGTTTAACTTCCCATATGAAGTGGAACTGCTGCTGATGCTGGATCAGGTCAGCCATGGCTTTTTCTGGGTGAGCCTTGAAAACCCTGGAGGATGGAGACTTTGTTGTCTCCCTGGGGGAACAGCAGTATGAACCTGCTCTCATGTTGTGGTGTCTTCCCCCTGAAAGTAGTTTTCTGTGGGTCTAGTCCAAACCCCTCTAAACAAAATTTGTGTCTATTCCCCCCCCCCCTTATTATATTTTCTGTCCTTACTGAGAGAAGTTTGAGTCTGTCATCTTTGTGGCTCCCATTCAAGAACAATAGGCTGCTAATAGATTACTGCTTAGCTCTTCCTTGCCCAACTGAACTAGCTCAGCTCCCTCAGCTGCTTCTCACTGATGGCTCCTATGTGATGCCCCTGTCTTTGAAGGACCCTCTCCAGTTTGTGAACATTCTCTTCAAACTGCAGGCTCTGAACTTGGACACAGATATGCCCTGGCCATCACTCTCTTCATGGCTGACTAAAGAAAACAGATTCTATTTAATATCATCAGCTACTGAGTTCTTAAAGTAGGTTTCTTAAATTAGGACCTTGACCCATAAGGATCTATCACTCTTAGAGAACTGTAGTGGAGTATATAACTGTTGGCACAGTTGTGGCTATGATTCCAAACATCTGGGGGCTGATTAAAGGTTTTGGGAAGATCATTCCAGTAGGAACTTTTATCTGGTAGCATGAATACACTGTGTCCACTCCTCTTCCAGATTAAAAAGAGAAGGTAAACAAGTTATTTTTGCAGGCCAACACATCATTACTTGAGTACTCTTCAAATTAATACAAAGAAAAATACAGTCTTTTACTTGGTTGCTTTTTCTAATAAGCTCCTTGCTGGAGAGAGGAAGTAGTCAAATGTTCTGGGGTTTTTGAGGGGGATAGTAATGCTTTTAACACTTTTTTCAAGAACTAAATTTAATTGGATGGCAGTATGCACGTATTTCTAGAAATCTACTTAGAAATATGTAATCTGTACTGGGAGGGAATCTTCTTTTTGAAAGTACAAGAACACTGTGCTCAGTGATAAAGAAAACCTTACTTATCTCCTCCTCAAAATTAGAAGACCTTGTTAATATTCCAGACCCGGTTTATGGAACTGCTGGCAGTAGCTGCAGATCTATTTGAATCAAAATGAAAGCTGATGGAAGAAATCAAAAATGCAGTGCAGCAGCTCAGTGTTGATGCATACCAAGGATGGTAAAGACCACATAAAGGAGAGGGCAGGAAGGAAAGTGGCACCTGTGCAGATTGAGATGTACTGCAAAACATGTCTTGAAATATGATGAAATTTTAAAAAACTGTACTCACTGAACAACAGCGAGCTCAGAAGTTAGGATAATGCTTAGCTCTGCGCTTGTCTCAGCCAAGGATAAATAGATTAATATGGTACTTAATACAAAGAATCTTTCTGTTCCTCTTTCTTCTTTCTTATTCTCACCTCCCTCAATGACAAAGTCACAGTTGCATTCTATGCAGCATCTGGGCTCATCTCCTGGGACACCTGTGTCACTGTACCTAGAACATATGGCTGCTTTGCCTTTTCCCCAACCAGAGTTTCACCTGCAGCTTTCTCTCTTAATTTGTTCTATTCCTTGTCTTCCTTCTGTATTCTTTTTCCTCCAATTAAATACTACCTATCAGTTTCTTTCTCCTTTGCAGTTTAGAATTGATTTATCAACATTGATAAGTTCTATTTTTTTAATCAGGAGTAAATGTTGTATGCAGGAATACATACACAGTATGTGCACAGAGTAGAGAAAGATTTCTTAGGATGGACAGGGTTGTCAAGCCATGAGCTGTATGTATTTTAAAACATTAGGATTAAAGGGACAACTGGTAAGGAACAGGATAATTCAGGCTGATGTGATACCAGTGTGATGGCAAGGAGACACAAGCTTGCCCATTAAATTAATGAGTTGTAAGCCAAAAAAACCTGTGATACCCTTCCTGTTCTTTAAATTATTTGTTTTTTCAGTCTCACTTTCCATTACTCTACCATCTTCACTTTAGAACCATATCCCTTTAGAAAGTCTGAGAAGAGTCTCTGTTAAGAAAGAAGGAAGATGAAGTCTGTTTTTGCTTCCCTTTCTCTTGTACCTCTCAGATCTTCTGTTTTTCTGCCCCTGCACTACTACTGCTTTTCATCTTGGCATTCTCATCCTTTATACACGCTGCTCTTTCTCCTTCCCCCAGGGGGAACACAGTGTTGGAGCTGATGTAATTTTAAAGTAGGATTCCTCCTGGAGCATCCAAATGATGGGTGTAAGTAGAAGTAGATGGTTTTCTGAAGGTAGAGTTGCTAGGATAAACTACATCTTAAAGACCTTATGATGAAATAAATTAGCACTTTTTTTATATTGACCCTATGAAATGAGAAAATCCAGATCAGTTCAGTAAGATGTAACTGAAAGCACTGATGCTAATTTCCACCTTAACTACTGTTGAGTTAGTTCATAAAAGCAATTTCTTATAAAATATACCAGATTATGAATGTGTATGTTAACTCAGGGTGTCCAACCTTCTGGCTTTCCTGATCTGTATCGAATGAAGAGGAAGTGTCTTGGGCTGCATAAATTGCTCTGAAAGTAATGCCTCCTAATTATTTCCATGGAAAATATAACCAATTCAAAGAGCACAATAAGATTATTTGATAGAGCAAATTCTCAGATACAAAACTCTTTTCAAGACAGTTACAACCATTAACTATGCATTTTTCACCAGCAATGAAGAACAGCCTTCATGTCATTCTCATGAAAATACGCACTAGCTGTGGTGACTCACTGTTGCCACTGCTGAAGCACAACACCACTGCCTCACTGTGCTCATGTCCAGTATTTGGTCTCCATACACACTCAGCTAGCATCTGTGAATGTCAGTGGGTGCTGTTAGAGGAAATTAACAACACACCTTTTGTTTCAACTGCATTTCCATGTCAGAGTACCCCTCTGCTGCCATCTGTCATGCAGCATCAACAAAGGAAAGTAAAGGAATGTTAGTGGGAAGCTTCAACCTTTGTTGCCATACCACCACCAACTGCTGCTGAGCTGCTGACATTGAGGGCCCACCTTATAAAATAAGTAGTGTTACTTTTGGAGCAGCCCTCATAAAACATACAATGTTATTAACATTTGAGTAACAAAGCATTTTAATTTTTATTATTTTTCTTAAAATACTAAGAGGAAAAAAACAAAAGACTAGTGAGATATTTGACTGTTTTTGTGCAACTAACCCATCAGCTGGTTCAGTGGCAGTAGCTGTGACTCTTAGTGAGGTCTCAAGGGGGTCATCAGATTTTTGAGGAAACTTTACTCTTACTGTGTTTCATCCTTGAAAGCAGTTGTTCACAAACATCATCAGCTTTTGACAGTATGTACATGAATGAGGTGTGACTGTGCAATGAAGAATATTTCTTTCTGGTAAGAGGGGGATTATGAAAGTCTGGTGAAGTGTCATGATCAGTTTTTTGAGTTGAATGTCTGATTGCATCTTTATGCATTCCTGTTAAGAATTTGCAGGTAATGTATTTATATCAACTGGAAATGGTGTCACAAAAAATTGATGATTTTTTTTGCAATCTTGAAATCTATTCTCAAAATTCTTTATCAAAACAGAAAGCATGGCTGTGTATTGTTCACTGCTCAGAGCACTGTGTTTAGCCAACATATCAAAATGCATACAACTATTTGCCCTCACTTCAGTCAGCACTGCTCTCCCTGTGCCCTGCTCTCAGCCAGCACAGTGCTGGTAGTGCACTGATTGTGTGGTTGCTGCTGAGCCCCCAACTACAGGCAGAGCTGCAGCTGTACAGCGCAGACATAGGTGGCCACGTTGGCAGCTGGGCTGGGCAGTGCCTGCGTTAGCTGTTAATTAGTGGTAGTATTAACTACTGAGAATGTTTTAAGTCAATAACATTAACCACTGTGGCATTAGCCAGAAGTGGCGCTTTCTTTCAATCAAGACAGAGATGAGAACCGCTTGCAGGATCTGTACAGGCAGAGAGATGGAAAAACTCTACTAGGTACATTCTGGGGAATATGAGACCTCATTACCTTCAGTTTCCTAGTTCCTGGATGGTTAACACTTCCCTGCTATGCTAATCTTCCAAGAAAAATTTATGTATAGTGTTCCCCAACTCATTTCTGTCCAAAAGAGAAAGGGTAACTTAAAAATGTCCAAAAATCTGCCCTTGATTAATGTGAATTATTTGATAAAAGTTGATCAGAAAGCTTATAGAAACAATATCTATGGGAGGACTTCAGAGTTGCAGAAAAAGCAGGAGGGATATTGGAGCTTTCTGTTGAATGAATGTCAACAAATAGGCAACACAGCTGCTCAAGTCTTAGAATCATAGCATCACATGGTTGGAAAGGACCTACAAGATCATCTAGTTCAACCATCCTCTTATAACCATTACTACCTGCTAAGCTACTAAGCCATATCTTGTCTTATCCTGGTTATTTTAGATTTGTTAAATGTTCAAGTAAATACACTATTAAAAAGATGAGGACATAAGAATATAGCTTGATTTCATACATTTTATAAGGTTCATAGTGTTTCAGCTTCTCATTTTGGAGGACTCAAAATGTCTTTTCTTTCTTTAGTCTTCCTGCAGATTAAAATGTTTTGCTGTAGGACATTGCACACTTTTCACAGAATATTTGTACTGAAGTCCTTAGCCCAACACTCACAAAAGGGGTGCTGAGCAGCATTCTCTTATTCTTAAAAAGTAAAAAGTAGAAATCTAGAATCCTTCACTATAAAATCATTCCATTATATTAATTGCTGTTAGAATCTATGGAAAAATAAAGCTAATGTTAAATGATGTGTTATCTTCGAGAAATACAAAAAGCTGAATAGGTATTTTTCTAAGAGCTAATATTATTCATGTAAGAATATACAAAATTACTTGCTCACAGACATATTAAAATGCTAGTTGTTTTTTTTTTTTTTTTTTTTTCTCCATGGTGAGCAGTGTCAGGTGGTTATGTGTCATGGATTTTTTCAGGAGATCTGGCAGCTGACACAGTGTCCTGTCTCCAGTTGCTTGCCTGCGTCCCTGTGCTATTCCATCTGTTGTCCTTGTTGGGAAACCAAACAAGCTAAGAAACTGCTTTTATGTTGTTGTTGCTAGGCTATTTTTTAGCCCTATCAGTTTCACAGCCTGATGCACTATCCAAATAGCCATGCCATAACAAGGGAGAGGGTACTGCAGAGACAGGAGTGAGCAGTCAGGACTGGGAAGGACAGGGATTGCTTTGACAGTGCTGCAGTACCCTCTCTGAAAATCTTTTTCTCCCATGGAACTACATGCTGCATGTTAAATATGACATAACACTGGGTTGTGTGTTACATATTTCATGCAACATTGTATAGGCAGGAGCCACTTAAAAAAAACTTTGAACTGCAGAATGGAGCACTTCTTTACCTGTGCTAACCTTAATTCTGCTCCCCTTCTTATTACAATAGCATAGAATCATAGAATCACAAGGTTCTATTATTCTAGCATTATTATAATAGTATCATATTGCTATAATGGTAGCATTAGAGATTCGCATAGTACATGAAAAATATTCTGTAATTATTATACAATGCTGTACAATATGACAACATAGAGTATGTATATAGTATAATCACATATTTTTAGAAAACGAAAAAAGTTTGAACCAGCATTGCATTATTTGGGCCACGTAGCCTGCCTATGATTTATGAAGCTATAGGTGACTCCCAGTCATTCTCTTTTCTAGAGGCATCTCTTATGACAAGGAAATGTGCACTCATATGATGCAAGGTGGGGTTCAAGAAATGAATCCTGACAGTGAGCAGCTTCTGCTTTCTGCTATGAGTTACGTGTCTAGAGAGTCTGAGCAAGACTGCCAATGGAATAATCCTTAATGATTCTTAGTGCCTTCTTTCCCCAGTGCTTTTTTCAAATGTGGACAAAAAGTCAGCACTTATATAATAAATCCAACCTCCACGCATAAAGATCAGTAGTCCACGTGCCTAGAGCAGGTGGTTATAAGACACAAAGAAGGCCGTACATATGGCTCACCTTTGCAAAGGCAGAAGTTGTGTAACCAGCAAGGTCACCAGTGCTTGAAATACCAAACTGAGCCTTGGGATACATGTGATAGCAGACAGTTCTTTATGTTAATCTAGATGTGGCTATTACAATTTAAAAAAAAAAAAAATGCAGGAAGTATACAGTTTGCCTTGTTTTCCATGGAGGAACAAGTTGATCAGTATCTCTACCAAAAAAAGTCACTCACCAGAGTATATCAGTCCCTTTGCTTTTGCAAGAAGAAGTAGCTCTTTCTTCTCTAGAAATCTCTAGAAACAGACTTGCTCATGACAGAGAAGGATATCTTTGTAGAGCAAGCAATGTAATATAAAAGCATGTTAAAAAAGAGAGAAAAAGGAAGAAAGTTTAGCTAATGTCTTCTTTTTGTTCCTTTGGGATTCTTATATTGGCTTTCTGATTGTTATTCCAAGCTGTGGATAGAGGAACGACACGCACTAACAAATAACCTAACTTTGCAAAGCTGGGGTATTACAGAATGAAATTGTCAAGAGGAAGGTTACAGTCCATTTTGACACAGCTGGGGAAGTTTAAATTCATTCTCAATGTTTTCACTCACTGCCGAGGATTTTTTCTGCAAGAGGGCTTTTAATACAGTTGAAAGAAAAAGACTTGATTGCATGGGAAAAGAGTAAGGAAGATCATTAGTTAAAAAAATTTGGCCCAGCTGGGCAAGAGACAATAATTAATGTTTATGGTTTGTTATGGACTATTTATAGGATATGATGGATTTTTATTCTGTGTAGTTTTCTACTGCTTTGTACTTTGTTATGCAGTCTGGAACTTGTTATGAAGATAAGGACTAGCATTTACTATTTTGTATATCAGTAGTTCACAAGGTAGAGGTTACTAGATCAACTCTTTTCAGTTCAGTAGCTTTTTGAGGTGGGCAGAAACTAAGCAAATAAGCTTCCTAATGCTTAAGCAAATACTCAAAGCAAAGATGTAACACTTGTAGATCTAGCAAGCCTAACTTCAGGCATGAATATGAATGTTTTATAGGTTCTATTAAAGAAAGGACTTTCCACTCAAAAAAAGAAGTCTTAGGGAGCTAACACCATACTGAATGGACCAAATAAGAGATTGTGCTAAATTAAAAAAAAATGAAAACATATGCTACTGTAGTACATGTTTTCCCTCTGTGGATGTGAAAAACTTGCAAAGCAACCGCAAGACAGAATCAGGTCTCTGCAAAAGAAGTGCTAACTCAAAAACTTGCATTTATTCTAATTCTACTACTCCAGCAGAAGATCAAACAATAAGCTTGAAAACCTGACCTTCTCTGAATTTAAACATCTCCCCATGAAATATTTACTCCTCTCCAAAAATGTCTTATATCTAAGGAGCTTGTCCCAAGATTTCAGTTGGCCCAGGAAGAAGTCAGATTGTAAGGAGCTTAAAAGATAAACTGCCCTCACACACAACATATTAACCTGTAGTTTCAGATGTTTCCAAATGCGGAAGGTATTAAAACAACGCTATTTTAACTGGAAAGACCTAGAAGTTACCAGAATGTTGTGTAAATTCAGTGTATAATGAATATAAATTAGATTTATAACCTGATTTTCTCAGTGGTGATATTTTGCATTAACACTACCTTTTCAGATTTTATTCAAAGCACATAATGATTATTTGCTATTGCAAGGTTCCTCAAGGGGACTAGAGGTGATCGTAAGGCCTTGGCAAGTGACTTAGAGGCTGAGAATAGCAGCTTCTTATCTACAGCAGTGTATTTCCTTCTAGAGAATGTATTTTGTTTTCAGAAGTGAATTGCCACTCTGGTTATTGTTCCAATAGGTACAGGGACTCTTACAAAGTTACTTCTCAGCTAAAATTTGAGAATATGCACTTGATTGTTCATACTGTAGTGAAGAGTGGATATAAACTTCTGAGTTGTAGCTTCTTATGTCTGGTGTTCCTTTCTATTTCACCTGGTGCACAGACATCATGTCCTCAGAAGACTGCAGATACTCGTGAATTTTTCCTCTTAGAAATGCTACCCAACTATGACAGGGTGATGTAGTTGTCCTGGTAGTCCGATACCTGTCCCTGTTATTGGAGAATGTATATTTTTTGTTTGTCAATAAGATGCGGTGGGTTTTTTTAAGCCAATAGCTGCCACTGTTTCAGCTTGCTAGAATGGCTCAAAATGAAATTTGCTGTTAACATATGCAATTGCTATCTCTGTCTCTTTCTTTTTTATGAAACTTTACTAAAATCATTCCTACCTTCCAGACCTCCAGGCTGTTACAGATGTGTTCTATTTGGGATAATGTTTAAAGATCATTCAAAAAGTTCAGATAGTCTCTATATGGCTGATAAAGCTGGCTATCATGGCAACACTGCTGTTACTATGCTGGCTTCCTAGAGCACACTTCCCAGAGCAATTCAAAGTATTGATTTATATATATTTCAAGTGTTGCAAAGTTTAGTTTCTGTAATTACAGAGAAGCTGTTCTTTTCTTCACTGCAGAAATTTATATCTGTCTATGTATTCATCTTCACATTTTTAAATTTGAAAAATATGTAAGTCTAACATTTTAAAACCTGCTCTGATTACAGGCTCTTGTCTCAAGTATTCTTTCTCCAATGATGTGACAGAACACAAGGATTAGGTCCATTTATTCACATGGACTTGGTGGGAGGACAGAATGAGAGCTTGCCTGTGATGAGCATTTGCATTTAAGACTCCTGGGTAATTTGATAAGAACATTATCCATTTATATATATTCTTTTAAAGCAGACTGCTTTATCATAAATACTTTTTTATTATTTTTATTAAATTAGTTTGCAGGATATTCTTTAATATCATGTGCTGTAGATTAAAAAAAAAAAAAAAAAAGAGAGAGAGAAAGTGTTAGACTGGCTGAAAGAGCTGGGGCTGTTCAGCCTGGAGAAGAGAAGGCTCCAAGGTGACCTGATAGCAGTCTTTCAATGTCTGAAGGAGAGCTACAGGAAAGAAGGGGACAGATTGTTCAGCAGGGTCTGTGGTGAAAGGACAAGGAGAAGTGGTTTCAAATGAAAAGAGGGTAGAATTAGGGGTAGATATAAGGAAAAAGTCTTTTACATTGAGCATGATGAGGCACTGGAACAGGTTGCCCAGAGATGTGGTGGGTGCCCTGTCCCTAGAGACTTTTAAGGTAAGCCTGTGTCAGGCCCTGGGCAACCTAATCTAGCTTTGGATATCCCTTTTGTTGCAGAAGAGTTGCACTAGCTGACAAATAATGGCCACTTTCAACTCCATGGATTCTATGATTCTATGATTTTTACAAAACAAACTGTCAATATTGGCAAAGTAAGTGTGGCCATAGCACTGCAAACATATAACTCTTGAGTCCACCACCAGCTGGCCAGCCATGTAATAAATACATACTACAGAGATTTTAGGGCTCTAACAGTAAAGCTACAGCAAATTTAAATGCCCTCCTTCCCCCCTCTACCTCCCACAGCTGTCTGTCTTATAACTCTGCTTTTTCTTTCTGATTCCGTTCCTGCAGTGGATGAGTAAGTGTGGTTTCACATCACCCATCACCTTGTTTTAGCTTGAACCAGGGAAGATGTGTTTCAGCTAAGATGCTAGGCTGGATATATATCATTTTTCTTCCCTTTATAAGCTTGGTAATCTCTACCAGGGGGGTGAAACAATTAGTTGCATGCAGTAATAAACTGCCACACTGGACTTCTCTGTCAGAATCCTCATTTGTTTCAGGGCATATATTTGAATTACAACTTGCCTAAGACCCATGCTTAGTCTTTTGGGGAAAAGGCAACACAAAATCAGGAAAAAAAATTAGTGTTTCACAGATGTTACTCTTCTCAGCCATTGTTTCAGTTTTAAATGTTAATGCTCCTTTTAACCCAAATAACATGAGAGTGTTGTGTGTACATGAAAATCAAAGAAATATTCACTAAAAATTGTCTAAGAGGATTTTGATACCGAGTGTACTTTTAAAAACTAGGGTAAGAAACTGAGAGAAGAATAGACACTCAGAAGGCAACTCGTAAATATCTCCTACCTCAGTGATCTGAGATTTTCATTTTTATAGATGGTTATAAAAGACTTGGGGTGAACCAAACTCTTATTTAACAAATGTATTTGAAAAGGCGGAAAATATGCTTAAATATGCCCTATTTTGCACATTCCTTTCATCCTTTAGGCTTTTGACGTAATGCTTACCACTTTGTCGTTATGTCAATTTGTGCTTCTCAATCTTTCTTTCTCATCTTATCTTATATTTGGGCTAAGATCCTGTGAATACCTACCTACATGCTTAATTTTGCTACTTGTAGTAATCCCTTTGAAGTTAAAAGGATTAATTGCATTAGTAAAATAAAGCATATGTGTGCTTGCAGGATGAAAGCCTTAGATTGACAATTCTTCAGGATGATGGGACAAAATTGTTCATTATGTACCCAACAGCTCAAAACACAGATGGAGGTGCGTTCAGCAGTCTGCAAAGAACTGTTAATAGAGACAACTAAAGCACAGGATATCAGTCTGAGACACAGCACTCCAGCTCATCCCAATAGACACACTATATATACATATATATAATTTTTTTTTTCCCTTTGGCTGGAAAGGTATAACCATTTTTAAGATCTCATACCTGCTGAGATATCTATTCTACTTTTCCCTCCTCCTAAACCAGGAACTTTCCTGGGGTTGGCCATGTGGTAACCTGGATCAAGAACCTAAGTGCCTTTATGCTGCTGTGCACAGGGAGGAGCAATCAAGATCTGGAACATATAACTAAAGAACTCTCCATGCACCTGTTGTTGAACAGCCTCCCCCTTCTGAGAATCACACAGCAGTAGTTACTCTTCACAACTAATGCATGTAATGCTTCTGCATTCTTCCAATTTTCCCACTTTCCAGGGAGATCAAGCCCCCCTATTTTTTATTTTTATTTATTTATTTTTGGCTCCCTTCTCTAATAACCTCAATGTCTCCTCTATTTCCACTATTATTTGCTTTTGCTTAAGATACTCATCATTTAAAAAGCCACTTAGGGAGACACATTGAAAGCTTTCTGTAGCTACCCTCTGGGAATGCAGCACTGTGTATGCTGCCTCAGAGAAAATAAGCTTAATATTTGGCACATAGTGAGAAACCTATAGCACTTAACCCCTGGCAAACTCTGACATAGATATTCTAGAGTTTTTTGTATTATAACTTGGAAAATTACTTTCAGCTTTGTATAAAAAGCTCAAAGTCCAGTATTCCTGGAATGTTTATTTCAGTTGATCACTTTAAGCAGAAAAATGGTATTTTTACTGCAGTAGTGCCTAGCACTTCAGTTGAGCTGAGGGTGTCATTTTGTTATATTATTTAAAACGAGTGTCAAAAACGCTCTTCTACTAAAAATACACTAGGATTTGTCTTCCTGGAATGTTTTAGTAGTTATACTAATGTAACTCCAGAAGAACATGGGGGTGTGGGCAAACATGTACTTGCTAAGCTGGCTGTGCCTGTGGAACAGGTCACTGCTGCTAAATGATTTTTTCTGGCCATTTCCAGATATGCTAGCTGAACCATTTGTGAGAATACTCCCTTGCCCTCAGAGTTGCATGAGTTAACAAAAAATTCTTATTCAAAACATCTGAACTAACCTAACTCCTTCGACCAAAGTGCCTGGGGAGTGACCACTCTTGCGAGTAGCTAGGTGAAGGTTGTGGTAATCTCTGGCAGAAAGGCAGTGAAAACAGGCAGGGAGGACGACTTGGAAAACATGTATTTTTCATCAGGTGTACCTAGATGAAGAGATAGGTTAATATTATGGTAGAACGTCTCATTCCTATCTTATCTAAGACATCAATTTAAACCACTACTGCAGCACTGAGAAAGCATGAAATATACTGGGAAAGCAGGGAGGAACAGAGAAGAGAATGTCCAGGAACAGAAGGAGGAACAGAGAAGAGATAAGTACCAAGAAATGTCCTTCTTGCCTTTCCAGAAGCTCTCAGAGATTGACTTTTATGAGCAATGCTGCATTATCAAGTGACTGTTTTGGAAAGCAAGGCAGCTGCTAAGACTTAGAGGAGAAACAGCTGAAGGAACTAGTTGTGAGAGCACAGGGCTCTGCCTAGGAATAAGAGTGCTCCTATCAGCGGTGAAGCGGTCCACGCTCTTTTCAGTTAGGGCATCTCATTTAGGAACATGTCATTTGTCTGACTTTGTCTTCTGCTCAACCTCATCTCTGCCTACAGTGAGGGGACAAAAACAGCTTGTGTGGATGGTTAACGCAGTTCCTGGAAGGTGCTGGGGGAGGCTGGAGATGAAGAACACAGGTCAGGACACAAAAACAACCCTGAAGACAGGTCTGCTGGAGTCAGCCTGAGCCATAGATTTCTGCTGGTGGCTACACTGGCTGGAAGTGTGAAAATAAAGCATCAGCGTACAAGCAAAACCTGCTCACTGCATTGAAAAGTGACACTTTTAGCTCACATGCCTCGCTGCACTTCAGCAGTTGTGTTACTAAACGCCAGTGTGTGTTCACACCTAGAGAACTTGGATGTAATGGTAGCAGCCATGCCTGCTGGTGCTAGGGACGCGGCTTCCCTTGTACTACCAAGCCTAAACGCACGCGCCTTTAGAGTTGTAGTCTGAATGTCACTGATTTTCTCACTTCTGCTGCTTCAGACGGCTTGTGAAAGATTGCATTTTTCTACACCCGCGGACGTACGCAACGGCCCACAGAAACTACGTGCCACCAGTATCCTGCTTTTCACTTCCACCGCGGAAACTCCCGTTCCAGCGCCTGTCTGTCCCGGGGAACGGAACGGACTGCGGAGACGAGTTTCGCCAGCGGGACGCCGCCAGCCCCTAAGACGACGCTCCGAGCGCCCTTCGCGCCAACCGCCCGCCCTCGGGCCGGCCGGGCCGCAGCCTGGCGCCCGCGCTGGCGGCCGGCTGCACAGTCGTCATCAAGCCGTCTGAATATACCTCCGC